>CM042809.1:8831564-9269896 GCA_009982885.2 Hyles vespertilio | reverse complement strand
TATGCAAGCACGCCACCATAATCGGGTCCGAGTACCGATCAGAGCACGAAGGCTATTTCCACTACAGAGGGCGTGATACAGGGAGATGTCATCCATCTCCGAACTGTTCATGCCGCGCTGGACAATGCCTTCCAGCCCTTGCATGGAAAGGATTCGGCATCAACATCAACGCGATAATTACGCACCTTCGACTTTGCCGACGATATTGTTAGTTTTGGCAGAAGCGCTGGAAGACCTTATCACTCTATGCTTGAAGACCTTAATCGATCTCCCAGCAGGTGGTCCTTAAATACATGGACAAAACGAAGATCATGTCGACAATGTTCCTTTTGTGCCCACCCACCCTCGGTGTTGGGGCTCGCTCTTGAAGTTGTTGACGAATATTGTCTATTTAGGACAATTGTTCCGGTTATGCCAGGTCCAACTTCGAGCGAGAGGAGTCAATCGTCGAATCCAACTCGGTTGGCATCGTTCGGGAACTCTCCGCGCCGTCTCCTCGTCCAACATACCTCAGTACCTTAAGCGAAAGTCTTCGATAGTTGTTTGTTGTCAGTGATGACTTACGGAACCGCGACAGGTCTCTCCTATGGTCCTTATAATGAATCTCAAAGTCCCTCAACAGCTATGTATGAGGTCTATGTCGGGTTTCCCTACTAGATCGACTCAGAAATGAGAGATCCGTAGGCAACTAAAATACCGACATAGCGCCACCGTTTGAGCAAGTTGAGTGGCAATGGAACAGGGCTTTATGCGCGGAGATCTGAATGACCGTGGGGTCGGAATGTCGAATGGAGGCCACGTACGGAAACCGCAGCGTTGTACTTCCACCCAGCCATGTGTTCAGACGACCTGGTCAAGGTCGCGGGAACCGGCTGGATTAGGCTGCTCCAACAGGTCCCGTGGTAATCATTGGGTGGAGGCCTATGTTCACAGTGGACTTCTTGGCTGATGATGGATGTATGACGTTTCTCCAAGCTGTTAGCATTTCCTACTCCTTCGTAAATATTTTTTTTTGGTTATGATCAGTATCAGATCAAAATTGCTGCTGGACTGTTCTTAATGGACCTTATGCTGCTTCCACATTTTCACGGTGGTCACGGTTCAATCCATGGGCACACCGTATGACTTATTTCGGATTCTTTATGTATTGATAGTCCTCCACCACGCACTATAACTTTGAATGAAAGGATCGTAGGAAACCTGCAATACAATAGCGATTTGCAAAATTCATATCTTCGTTTACAGTCCCGCGAACCCGCATTAGGCCACATGGAGAACTATACTAGTCAGTCTAAATTCTGTTACATTTAATATAAAATTCATTGAAACAAGTTTATTTCATTTGTACCCATTTCTATCCCAAAATGAACTTAAGCAAAACAAGATTCTTATGAACCTAAAGTTCATTCCAATGACTCCGTGATTTTGAATACAGTCCTTCAATCTGCGCGGCCAGTTGTCTATCGCAACAAGAACGGGTCCATGTCAATATCGGCGGCTGCCTTAATCAGATATGTCTTGCGTTCCCAAATTGGGATGAGTCTTTGAGCAACGCCTTTCCTCCAATTGTTGCCATAATCTTGTAATCTAACAGATTCAAATCTAGACTGGAGGAATGCCAGTCTTCGTGCCGGATGAAGTCGATTTCACGGCGCCGACCAGCCAGTCTTGTGTGCGCTTGTCCGCTCTAAAGCTAGCGGAGCCGAATCTTGTGGAATAACCAGTGCTTTTATTGAATATGTATGAAAAACAGGGTCCAACAAGGTTCGTAGGACTCCTATTTTTGATACACACTGCTTCGTATTTTATCAACCTTTCTCACAAACATGTTACCTCTGGTTAAGCCCATAAGAAACTCCCCACCTACCATGAGCGAGGATGGAAATGACCTCGTTGACCCCCGGAATCGGTTTCTCGCTTCTTCCCTACTGGTGCGCCCCTTAACATTTGTTTGTTGAGCTCTCTTCTACGGTTAAAAAATATTTCATACTGAAAAAAGAATTCCCGATATTTTTCATTCCCGCGTACCGGGCTTGCAACAAAGCGCGCATCTCTTCAGTTTCAGGTCCATTGACGAGCATTTAAAACGATGTTCCTGTTTTTCTTCGATATGTCCGAAGCCGTAGTCTTCATTTAACCCCCTTGTTCACCGTGGTTCTGCTTAACACCCCCATCTGAAGGGCCACCCAAGACCTTTCTGCTTCCGATTTGGGATTTCTTTGAATATCGCCCTTCCCCATTGTTTATCACTCTGGAGTCCTAACAGACCGGGCGACCACTTCTTGCACCTGTCATCTACACTAGAGCTTCATGTATCGTTGAGGTACGATAACGAATCTTGGGTTATATTCAAATTTTCAGTATGTCAAAAATTGAATTGGCGCGTAACCGCAGCGAGGCAACGCAATAACGGCAACACGTCTTCTTTAAGCGTCCACTCCATATTTTAAAATGATAAAGTTCTAAAAAGATACATTTTTATTTTATGAACAATTGAATTCGAATTCAATAAACTTTTTTGTGGCCACTTTCTAAAAGAAAGTTTTTACTGTATGACAATACCTATGCCGACTGTGGAACCACTCTCAATCGAACTATTATTGAGAGAGGATCGTCTCCGCAGTGGGACGTATATGGGCTGATAATAGTACAATAAGTATCAGCAAGTTGGTCATCACATATCGTTAAACTGTTTCTATGGTATTTGTTAGATAGGATGGATTAATGAACACTACTTTCCTGGTATAGGGGTATCTTCGACCAAGCTCTGCCGATGTACACGTCTCTCCGCAAGCAGTCCGCCGCCCTTCACAGCTTGAGGAGGAACGTTTCCGTCAGAAACATTTAATCCATATAGGTTCTATGGACTGAGCCAGCATAAAAAATAGTAATTTGGTTGAATATGTTAGTGGTGGAGGATATTCATAGTAGATTAGTGAACGATGCCTGTACTGAAAGTTAAAGTTGTTTTCAATAAATACTGTTTTCGGATTCAGCATTTTAAGAGCCGGAACATTTGCTAAGGACCACATTTCGCCAGTGTATATTGTTGTTATACATCTAAAAAGACGAGCTATCCGTATCGGCCACAAATCATTGACTCCAGTACCACGTCACCCAACTGGGGTTCGACCCGAGACTCAAATCGTAGTGCTACCGTAGTACAGCTGCCACTCTTACTCGATTATTATAACAATACATCAATAGTTGCCATGCAGTGTTCTGGACTGCCCAAGGACGAAAGCTCGACTACATTTAAATCAGTTTGCCTGGATCACGCGTTTCCCAATCTTAGCCCTGATCACCCACAGCGGGCTGCTGTTAACCATGACCACCGACCCCGGCGATTAGTCAGCTCGCCAGTGACAAGCGTTTTATTTGAACCACTCGATAAGAGCTGTATAAGACATAAAAATAATTTAATACACCTAAAAATCACATATACAATGGTACGACCACAGAACAGTGATTATGGTTAAAGCAATAGCCGTAAAGTATGAAAACCAGCGTCGCGTTTTCGAAACACAAAACTCTAAAAATCTTATATAGAAAGCTTGCAAAGGCGTTAAGTATCGATAAAATATGAAATATGTTTTGTTATAAGGCCGAATTATTTATCGATAGCTGAAAGGTTTTTCCGTACAGTATTTAATGAGTATTATGTGATAGACGGAAAATAAATGAGACACAAATTAATATTGAAAGTTATTTTAATTTGTACGAGTATACTATTTTACAATCTATATGAAAGGATTCAAGAATTTCAGCTGTGGGAGCGAAGTGAGATCTTAAATTTTGATAATGAAATGTAGATATATGCAATTATTACATAAAATTGATTAGCCGCGTACTGACTGACCGAGCAGCCTCGCGAGGCCTCCCGCGCGAAGCAAATGTCGCATAGGAACGTGCCTCGCCCGAGGCAAACGAACCGCCGCCTCGCACGAGCGTGCGCGGCCCGACCGAGCGTTGTCGGTTATTTGTACTGCTCAAAGGCGCCTCGCTACGTTTACCGCGCTCAATCAAACGGTTGTTTTCGCCTCGCTGTTGTCGCAGTTAGCCCATGGATAAAGAACTGTGTCTAAAATAATACAGCTATCGGTGAATTAGAAGCTTGGGGAAGCGCAATGTCCCGTTATACTATAGAGGAATAAGAAGATGCATGGAGATAAAGTAGAAATGACATTCCAATATAATAGCGGACTTGAAGAAAAAAATCTAATCTGTTTTGGTAAATAGTTTCTCCAAATGTTAGGTTTCCGTTTCTTTTACTTACAAGCGTAAATTATTAGATGGCAGTGGGCGTAGCTGTCCGAACGACTACCACAAACTTCTCTGAGCAAACTGCCTCGGCATGCCGCCGAAGCTCTCGTCCAAAAATGTACAATCGAGGCTGCTCGCGAGGCAACGTCCCGCAGCAACGTTTAGGCGGCGCGCGAGGCTGCCGGCTAGTCAATACGCGCCATTTTTACGTCATGCTTAATGTTTTGATGTTCATACAAAATTAACCCCCATGATACACTTTTTTTCTATATAAGGCGTACCCGTATTTGTTTTTGGTTGTATTTACTTATGACACAGATTTTTTAGCGCTTCTGTTATACAAATGATAATAGAACAAATTGAAGGATTTGGTAGGATCCAGTTGTCTCTACCAGTTGCCTTTTCGACTCACTCTCGGAAACCTACAAACGATGATTAATGTTATAATAAAGTATATTCAGATACAATATACTGGGTACTCAAGAATGGCCGAATAACGAAGCCGGGTGTAGTGTAAGAGACTACAACACAATGCCTAAAAATGCGCAAAGAACGCAACAATTATTTTTTATGATTTAAAAATCGTTTTGGGTGGTAAATCCAAGTTTTTGCTAAATAATAATTAAATCTTTTATACCATAGAGGTATTATAAAAAAAAAGGTAACACTATTTTTTAGGAAAAAAATGTATTTACCACCCAATAGGCATGGAAAAAATACAAAAACAAATGGTACTTTTTTTGCAAACTTTGTTGTGCATTTGTCTGTGATGGGTCTGAGTCGCTTAAATTACCACCGGCTTCGTTTTCGGTAGCAGTCTGGATATACCGTATGTTGTTCTCAAAGTGGAGAGGTAGACATTAGGCAGAAGGATAAAGTTATAGTACTACAATTTAAAATTACAAAAGGATTTGATTTAATTTTCTTTGTTTAATGCATATGAAAAACTGATTTCGAGTTTACGAAATCATAACATCAATATACATACAAGATAGATTACTATGTACAGGACTACAACACTGCGGACAGGTGACAAAAATCGAAGTTGACATAACAAAATGAGTACGTAATATAACCGGATTTTTTGGAAATAAGTGAAAACAATAAAATCGGATTAATTGTGGCATAAAATTATTCCGCTGTTTAAATTCACGCTTAGTATTGGAACTGCAGATAAAATGGCACAAATTGGAGTTTTACACACACCAAAGCATTTCGACAACGATGATTTGACAAATCATCCGTCCGCGGCATGATGCTTGTAGCACCACCTTGCGACGCGTCAAATGTGTATTTCTTCTAAATATATTCATCTGTCTTGGTTAGACCTACAGACAAGTCTTGTGCCGTGGGTACCAGAACTAGGGAGACTATAAGGTCTCGCAAATATTTGATCCGAGAAAGAATATGTGGATAGCACAAAATTTCCCTCATGCGGGGATCGAATCGCAGCCTGTCGTTAACAACCGGCATTTACCGCTGTGTGTCACGGCCACGATACGAGTTTTTTTATTGCTATGATGGCGAGAGAGCTGCTGTGCTCTTATGGTAAGCGATAGAAAGCTAATGGAAAGTACAAAGCCAAACAATGAATACCAAACAATGGTGGCAGTCTACTGCGCTCGCCATCCTGCGACAAATATTAAGTCTCAATTTAATCCAGTAGTTAGGTACTCTGGCTACAATGTTCTAAAACCGATCTCAACATGGTGTTTGGCGGGGTTGCGTTACCGGGATTGAAGTTGTATCGACATAGATTTAGGCCGCCTCCATCTCATTTGAGATTTCATCTAAGTGACTAATAGAATCGAATCTAAAACGTGCTGGTGGTATTAAATCGGCAGATCTCTTGGCTACCGAGGAAGCCAGATTAGGGCATTATATGGCAACAATACTGCAGGTCGTTTATCCAGATCAAACATTATTATAATATTTTTTTGATAAGCCAAGGTTCTATGGAGTTACGCCCGTCTCAGGTAAAAATTATAGTCCATGCATGGCCCGTATCTACGGTTGCGGCCTTTCTACAAATTCTTACCAATCGCTATGGTTGCGGTTTCCTTGATATGGTTTTTTTTTTCACCGTGGCTCCATTATTTCAATATTGTTGATTGTGATTTAGCGAGATAGAAAAAAAACAGGGAAATCAGAAAAAGCATTTTATTTTAACAATACATGTTCATTAAAAAAAGCTTTACAATGTCGTGTTTAGAAAAAAATCAAGAAAAATAAGTATAAAGTATTAAATTTGTTTAATGTATACATACCTAGTATATTTATAAATATTAGTATTTACTTTCATCAAACAAATTGTATCACTTCAAGCAGATTTTCCAACTGTCAAATAAAACTTATTCTTGCAATAAAATAAAACATGAGCATATTAAAAAGACAATTGTATTAATAAAATACCAATTATGTGACTTTTATACTCAATTAAAGTAATATTTACTAAGGCCCTTATTCGTAGACAGTTTTTAAAACCTATTTTATTTATCGAAATGTTTTGTCTTCTTCGCTCAAAGTGTATTCGATAGTCGTTCGAAAGGGACCACAAACTATTTTTTCTTATTAGACAACTAAAATACATTTTGGAATCTGTTTATGAACAAGATCAATGTATATCTTTTTTAAGAAGATTGCTTAATTGGGTCTATTTAAAATTCTAATAGGACATATATTATTAAATTGCTGCAGAACCTGCAGAAAAAGGAATTCGGTTTGACATAATCTGGTTTTAAACCCATAAACAGTACACAGTACTTCGTAGTCACTAAAGCTCAGCTCTTGTCCCCCGTATGGAATGTAGAGCAACTTAGTGCTGCTGGGTCAATCTGAAATATATTCAACTGTATTATAAGGTGATACTTCAGTGTTAGGTCATTTATTTTAACTAACATTGACCATAACTTTAACAATATAATATAAGGGACCCATATTATGACACTTGGTAAGAGTCAACGTTGTGGTCAAAGTTTGTTGATGCATCTGGGCTTGAAAGTACACATGAGTTATCAATCTGGTAGAAAAATATTAAATAATAGTAAGAACATTTAAATAAGTTAAGTTACCCACGATGATCAAATGAGTAGTTTTTATTTTATTTGAATTATTCTTGTTTTGCAAAGGACTGCTTAGGGCACTTTTTCACCCCTCTATTCCTCTCTCACATCGACCTTGTCCGTCCACCTTGTGAGGGTTTTCCACGACACACGTTACAATTAATAGATATATTATTATAGTACAATGTGTTATTATTACAAGTTACCTTGCCCGGAGTAAGAGCTCCATTGTGATGCTTTCTGCCGATGTACAGGGTTTCGCCACAAGCAGTCCAGGCCACCCTTCACAGCCCGAGGAGGAACGTTTCCATCTCTGCATTCAATCCATTCAATCTTGTCGACAGGTGCGCAGCATACCTTTACAATAATGGAGAATATATGAAACTTTAAGCCAGTGCAAGGATATTCATATCAGCTTGTTATTCCCGTTATACAAGTAAATATTTCAATTTAAAATTTTGCACTAAAATTTCTACAGATTTATGTATCGGTGTGGTATAGTAACCTCATATGATGTTGATTAAAGCCAATTTTATTTGCATTTAGTCTTAAAAAAGACGAACCTCAATGTTTTCCACGCGGTGCTCCTTGTGTCCCCAGGGTACGTAGGCTTCGTGACGTTTCACAGCCAGCTTACCCGGGACCATGTCGCCTTCAACCTAGCCCTGATCACCCACAGTGGAGTGCAATCATTCTCATGTCCACCAACCACCGCGCGTCTGCACAGTTCCCCAGCGGTTTTGTTTGTTGTTGGAACCCACTCGATAAAATCTGATACAGTACAAACATTGTTTTAATTAGTAACACGATTTATTTAAGCTAAGTTCTTTGAAATATTGTGAATGGTCTATTGCCGTATGTATAGGCTTTCATGAGGTATTGGGTTGAAATATCAGGCCGATTAGTCAACTTCCATGAGCTTTTCGGATTGAAAAACCCTTTTTGTGAATTTGCCTGGGGTATATGAGCTATACGCAGCATGGGTGGTGATCTGGCCTTTGACGCATTGTGTCCGAAAATAAGGTCTGCGCACCATTATTTATTAGTCTCATTAGTACCGATCCCATCAAGGATATTACAGGCGCGAGTTTTTGTAGATACATTGATGTTCGATAGGAATTCCTTAAAATAAGGAAAAGTTCATTATACTTACGATCACATGGTCTACAACCGTGGCACTGACACCCACCACCGCACTGAAGGGATTGCCCGGAATTGGTTTGGCAGTCTGAAAAATATTGTGGGAATTAATTTCTTGGAGAACTACATCTTTAAACTGCATTCTATTCGTCAGTAATATTATAGATGGATTTATTATAATAGTAAATAGTAATTTTCCCGATATCGTAGAGAAATCACTCTTAGACGTTATACAATATTATTGTTGTCCTACCGACACAAATAAATTGCAACACGGGCCTGAAGAAATCTGATATCAATAAATAGATGGGTTCTTGAGATATATTAAACACATAATCGAAACCGCGAGCAGAAGTTGGTAGGTGTGTTATACATTAATTTTCAATATTACCTGTAGTTAAAAATCTCATATACCTAACAACATAAATAATTAAATATACCCAACTGTTGAGTTATACCGGGTATATCAAGACTGCTACCGAAAACGAAGCCGGGTGGTAGTTTTAGTGACTACAAACACAATGCAACTAAAAATTTCGCAAACAATGCGATAATTATTTTTATGATTTTTAAATATCGTCATTTTTGGGTGGTAAATTCATAGTTTTTGCTAAAATAATAATTTAAACACTTTTATACCTTAGGTTATTTATAAATAAAAGGGTATACACTATTATTTCAGGAAAAATGCATTTACCACCCAAATACGGTCAGAGGAAAAAAATAACAAAAAAAAAATATGTCGCTTTTTTTTTGCAACTTTTTCTGTTGCATAGTGTCTGAAGTCGCTTAAACTACCACCCGGCTTCGTTTTCGGTAGCAGTCTTGAGATACCCTGTATTTATAGTCCTGGTACACACTAAGGCTGAGTTTGCACAAACTAACTTTGCCAATACCTTTGCCTTTGAAAATGTCATCGCCATACATTTGAGACGTATTTTACCTTGCTAATGTATGGGATTGACAGTTTCAACGTCAAAGGTATTGGCAAAGTTGTGTCGAACCAGAAAACTACCAGAGATTTTTGGCCTCACAAACACCCAGACCCTAACAAATACCTGTGGATCACACAAATATTTGTTTCGATCGAGCCCGCAGCCTCACGTTTCACAGGCGGCGTCTAACTAACTGTGCCACGGAATCAATAAAAAAATATTTCACTTACTAATCGATGCCATTGTTATAGAATTCGAAATTTGGTAGACAAGCTGAATACTCGTTCACAGCAGACGCTTACAAACAGAAATCTGAAGTGAGTTCAGGAGTTATCGTCTTTTAATACCCCTTACTCATTTATAACAAGGGTGGGGCAAACAAGGACGCGGCATGGTAATCCCGATCGTTATCGTTTTGTTTATTAAATTAATTGTTTTACACTAGGTATATAAATAGGTATAGGTAATGCATTGAAGTTTATAAAAACAGAAAAATGATTTATATTTTAGTTTGCAGTAAAAATAATTTCTCAATACCCAGTTTAGATGATGGCTGGGACGTTAACTTTATAACTTTTATATTTTTTGTACCTATATTTAGTCCCACTGCTGGGCAAAGGTCTACTCAAAGGACAAGTTGGATGCATTTGAGCCAAAGTGGTAAGAGCTCGCCGAAAACAGGCTCGAATCGATGGTATGGTACCACGAGCAACTTTACTAACACTCGATCATAATACCTCGTTTTATCAAAAACTATAATGAAAGCTAAATTTAATTCCTGAAAGTCTATGGTTCTCTTATTGGTGTAAATTTGTTAAAAGAATTAAGGATGACGTTCAGTGTGGATTTTATTTTTTTAAGCATTTTTACCGCGTCGTATCATGACTCAACATTAATGTCTGCATCTGCATGTATTAACCCTTATACATCCCACTGCAGAGCACGAGTTTCCTCTATAATCGAGAGTGCGATTAAGACTGGTTAGGCCTTCTAGTCCATCACGCTGGCCTGGTGCGTGTTAACGGGATTTACATACCATAGAAATTCTTACGAACTGCTATGGTGTGTAGGGTTTTTCACGATGTTTTCCTTCACCGTTATAGTGCGTGGAGATTGAGTAATAGACTTTATTTCTTATCATGAGTCCATAGGAAATCTGGGCGGGATAACAGAACCATCTTTAATTAGCGAAACGTCGAGTTCATGGAGATTATTCTCGTAGATAATTAGGTCTTGTAAAAGTCTAATCTTATAAGGTTGAGATTAACTCGATATGTCATATCATAAGTTTTTAATAGCGGGATCTTGTATAGCTTGATGAGCTTTGACACAGTACTTTACGTGGAATCAAGCCATATTTAATTTAATTTTGTAAAATCTACACTTTAGTACTAGGCTCACTGCGATTTCCTCCATTTTTTTATTAAAAAAATATTTCAATTAGATGGCGAGACGGGTATTGTGTACGCCTGATACGACCGCTCAGGGACTGTAGTAAAACAAAAAAAAAACATAAATTACAATGCAATGCTTGGAATTCCACTGCGGTCGCCATCCTGAGACATAATAATATGTTAAGTCTCAATATGTTCAGAATTTACTCTATTGGCTACAATTGCCTTCAAACCGAAACACAACAATACGTTTATACTGCTGTTTGGCGGGAGAAGTAGACATTGAGATGGTAATAACGTTAAAATCATCCTATTATTTTAATATCGCACATTTGTAATCCATATGGATTGTACTCCTTATGATTGGATAAGGGTTTTGGATGCTCATGGGCGGTAGGTAGTAATCATTTACCACCAGGTGAGCTGTTTTATATTTTTCCGGACCTATGCAATGAATAAAATCTTAAATTTAGAAAAAATGTTGTACGTAAATAGCCATATTGATTTATTGTGTTAACTTCGGGATTTGAGTTTTTGATCACCAAGGGGCCTTACTATTCTAATAAAATTAATATTCCAAATAAAATATTTCAATCCATATCTAAGGATCGAAAAACGTTAAATGAGTTCGTGTCGACAATAACTTAAGTCAATGGGTCTATTTTTGCGATTAATCCCTATATGGGCATCCAGACTGTTTATTAATTTAAAAATTGATATTCAAACAAAGAGACGAACAACAATGACGTGATCCCATAACGTTGGGAACCCAGTGATAAAACCCATACAGATTGTGGTCAAGTCAACGGCAAATGTCTTAGGCACACGTGATGACATATTATCATCATTTATATAATATTAAAAACAAAATTCTTGGTCCATTATTAATAAACCGCAAACCAAATGATATAATAGGAACGTAACAAATAGAAATCCCGATTTATGAAGAATTTTACAAAAACAGGTAAATTGTTATCATGGACGTCAACTCCTGCGAGGTATTTTAAGGAAATAAAGAATTTAACAATAAAATATTTCAATGTAAAATAAGGTATTAAGACTCGCCAGATTTTTCTGATTTTTCAATTAAAGACTCTATGCTATAAAACTTGAATACTTATAAGACCCAACATTATGCTCAGTAAATTGTGGTAATAGAGGATGGTTTGACAGTTTCGCAAAGACATTATTTGCTATGAATGGCGAGACAAATATGCCATTCACCTGATGGTAAGCGATACGACCGCTCATGAACAATAGCCAAACAAAATAACAGCATGAATTATAGAGCAATGCTTGGCATTCCACTGCGCTCACCATCCTGAAATATAAGATATTAAGTCTCAATATTTCCAGTGTTACCTGATAGGCCGTTGGTTTAAGAGCCAGATCTAGAAGTTTCCATGACATCTCCAGTGAATCAAAATTGTCCGGGGGGGTACCCCTGTCTCACAGGAAATCGACCTGAAGTGACAGCTTGTCTGTCGCGTTTCGTTAGATGAGTGTGATTGCCAGATGCCTAATATGCCTATCCTCTTCTTGTATTTTTTTCTCGCTCTACTTCCAATTTAACGGGCCAGCAACACATCTACGATCCATTGAGAATGCAGTGATCTCTTAAAATCATGTGATCTGTATGCTGGTTTAAAGGATATTCGGAAAAAAATGCACAAGAGGGCCACCGAGGGATTTAAGTCGGTATGCTGGCATAGGATTAGTTAGGGATTCAGATGGGTTCCAACTTCGGCAGCGTGTTGGGCTCGACAATGATATATTGCTTGTTCTTGTCCGTATGTTGTTTAGTCCTCTCAATCCTTCTTATCTTAAAGACTGTTTTATATTTCTACATGATTCATATTCGAGGTCCTTGAGATCGTTGAAGAACCTAAAACTAAGAATGCAATCAACGATCTTTATTATACAAATCTTTTACTGTCCAAGCGGTCCGATTATGGAATGCACTTCCTGATGCTGTGAAACGGGCACGAACACTGTTGTCCTTCAAAAGAATGGTTAAAGAACACTACTATTCTCTTTAAAAACTATACGGTTGATTGCTCATGTATCTTAATATTTGCGAGCAATTTGCACTTATGTGTATTTATTATAATATTTGGTTTTTATATCTTTATGTGTATGTTTAATTTATAAGTAAATCTATGTAGGTTTGTTGTTTAATTTAATATATTTGTATACATTTTAGGTGGTGGTAGGTCTCTCATATGTAAGAGGCAATCTGGGTAGGTACCACCGCAATGTCTATTTCTCCCGTGAAACAACACTGCTTAAATGCACTGTTGTGTTTCGGATTGAAGGACATTGTAGCCAGAGCAACTACTGGACATATTGAGACTTAACATCTTATGTCTCAGGATGGCGAGCGCAGTGGAATGTTGCTACTGTTTATGAGCGGTCGTATCGCTTACCATCAGGCGAACGGCTTGCTCGTCTCGCCATTCAAAGCAATAAAAAAAAAACATTTTATCATTCAAGCTTTATCCTAAAAGTACACTTTAGACTGCCCTATCTTTATTTTCCTTCCCTTATGTCCATCCCATGGTAGATGGTAAGGGCGATACGACTGCCATTTGTACACTTATGTTAATATTAGTTTAATTTAAGATTTATTTTCTTTCTTCTTCACACAAAACAGATCCACAAGCTGTTTTGCTTGACACGGCACGCATTGTGAGGAGTTTCTTATCACATTGGGATCCTGTCTTGAATCTCGACATTGAATTTTGTAATAAATCTACTATACGCACTGGGGTAGCTAACGTGTAACCTAGTATTAAATAGCGATATATTGTAGGAGTGCGGACAGGTTGAAAAATTGACCACTCTTAAAAATATGTATAATTGCCAAAATATCAATATTTTAACTAAAATTGTAAAGTAATCGAAATGTCGCGTGGTGAAGTTAAAAAAGCAAAACTTAAGCCAAACCCGCGATAAAATCCGTAAATAATAGTTTTATTTCAAAAACAATATCTACTGCGCATCCATTTACAGTACAAAACATATAAGGAAAAAGTTTAAAAAATAAAGATTATTATGGAGGTTTGTTTTTTAATATGTAATTTAAATCTATTAATATCTTTTGTTTTAGGGAATATCAACCGTCGGACCGCTGGCCACCCCAAATAATGTAAATATTTGCCTCCAAAACGTCAAATTTCCTGGAGTCAAGCGGTTACGCCGATAAGGACAGGATACAAAAGTCTGCATCTCTTTCTTACATGAAAGTTATGTATAAATCTATTTCGTTTTGTGTAAAAGGGATAGAACGTGTGACTCCGTCTATTAGTTTCTCCGTGTACGACTATACGGTTTCGAAAATTCAGTTAGGCACGTTGCTATAGCTAGCAGATAACGAAAAAAAGAGTTCTTAAATGTCTACTGCAGCTAATACTTGAGTCGATTTTAAGTCTAATTCACTACAGCATAATTTCAACGGCTTACTTATAATTGTTATGTAAACATTGAGGTATTATACTAGAGCGGACATCGGGAACAAAATCTGTGCGTATGGGGCATGCACAGAGGTACACAATGAAGCGAGATGGAAGATAATGTTACTTCGTAGGCGTGACAGAGACAGAAATAGAATGTACCCTTCATTTTGTTACAAACATTTTGTTTGCAGTGTCCCCTCTAGTATATTATCTCAATGTATGTAAAGGACATTTTTGATTTAAATGTAAAATATATTAATTGATTTCAAAATATTTCTGAGACGTATCTGAAATATGAATTCTTTTGTTGAATATGATATTTATGTAATAATTGAATATGCTTAATATTGAATCACGTCTTGTTATATTCATTGGTACATTAATTATTACTATAAATAGAATATTTGCGGTCGGGATAACTCGTGCTTTTTATTGCCAATTCTCTTATCTGGAACCTTTCATAGTATAAATACAGGGTATATCAAGACTGCTACCGAAAACGAAGCCGGGTGGTAGTTTAAGCGACTTCAGACACAATGCAACAGAAAAAAGTTGCAAAAAAAAGCGACAATTTTTTTTTTTGAATTTTTTCTTATGACCATATTTGGGTGGTAAATATTTTTTTTCCTAAAATAATAGTGTATACCATTTTATTTATAAATAATCTAAGGCATAAAAGTGTTTAAATTATTATTTTAGCAAAATCTATCGATTTACTACCTAAAAATGAAGATATTTAAAAAATCATAAAAAAAAATTGTCACGTTTCTTTTCGAAATTTTTGGTTGCATTGTGTTTGTAGTCACTAAACTACCACCCGGCTTCGTTTTCGGTAGCAGTCTTGAGATACCCGGTATATAACTCTCAAACAAAATTTTGACTTCATCTGTAAGCGTCAATTGAGACGAACGAGTATTCCGCGTGTCTATTTTATTTCGACAACTACCAAAACAATGGCATCAGGTGGGTGAATTTTTATTTTAATTTAATATATTGTAAAAGGAGATGGTCCAGAAATGTATGGATTTCTGTATGAATTCATTCGATTTCTGTATGAAATACGTGCGTGGCATATTAGCTTTATACAAAAATAAATACCAAGCCAAGAACAGCAACACTACAAGTATTAAGGGGACAATATGGCGTCCTGAAACGGCATGTTTGACAACCGATGTCAAAACTTGACATTTATGAAATATGAAGTCATAATTCGTTTTCCTATAAATCAAATATTATTTTTAGTCATCTGTGCTATAAATTACTGTACTCTATATAACTCGTAAATGTTTTTACGTCAACGGAATTAGTATCATACTTTATTGATCATCTAATATAACATAATGTGTATATGTTAACGGAAATGTATGAAATCCGTCATTGTATACAATTCCTAGGAAATCTATATAATTCCTAAAATCGCCCGGAAATGTGTTAAATAAATTACATTTGACACATTTCCTAGGAAATCTATACATTTCCTAAACAGTGATCGGAAATGTAAGATATTTAAGATATCAAGGGGTAAGCGGGGATAGCGGAGCGAGGTATTGCATCATCCGATCGTAAAAGGTCCATGCGTGTAGGTTAGCTTTCTTTATATTTTTTTTTAAATTGCTGTTATGACGAGACGTGCATGCCGTTCGCCTGATGGTAAGCGATGCGACCGCTCATGAACAGTAGCAAAACCAAACAACACCTTGAATTGCAAAGCAATGCTTGGCATTCCACTGCGCTCGCCATCCTGAGACATATAGATGTTTAGTCTCAATATATCCAGTAGTTACTCTGGCTACAATGCCCTTCAATCCGAAACACAACAGTGCATTTAAACTGCTGTCTGACGGAAATAGACATTGCGATGGTACCCACCCAGTCAGTCTCTCACATATGAGAGACCTACCACCAGTAAAGTGGTAGGTTAGGTTAGGTTAGGTTAGTATTTATTTGGGGTGGGGTGCGATGTCGGGAACCTCCACGTGGTGCACCCTGGGCAACGTGGGTCATCGTAGTTGCAGTTCTGCAACTACGATGGCCGACGGCGAATATCCGACGGGGAGGGCAGGGGGTTTGGCGGTCGCTGTCTTTTGTGGCGGCCGCCTCCATCTGTTGTTGCAGGCGAGACCCTCCATTTGGGTCACCCTCCGGTTCTGTCCCGGAGGTTTCGGCGGGCCCGGTGTGCGCTTACCCCGCCGCCGGGCGGGCTGTGGGAGTGTCCCTCCCACGGTCACCGTCGCATATCGTAATCCGGTTGTGAGGTTTGTGGTCATGTCTCGCACTCCTGCCGGACCGAGGGTCTTGGCTTAACCGCCCGGACCGCGAGGGAGGATGCCTCTATAAAAAGTACCCCGAATCCCAAGCGGCGGCGCACCGCGAGGGGATGCATGGCTGATGGGCAGTTCAGTCTCTAGTGCGACCCCCGCCAGAGTAACGGCCGACCCTCTGGCGGGTTACGCTAGGCTTACCCAGGTACAGGGGGCACTGCCTGGGTGGACCTTCTTTTCCCCCATACTCGTGGGAACAAAATGGACAATTCTTTACCCAAAAATAAAATATGTTCTGTGGTTGTTGAAAGGTTGCCAGACTCGGACACTTCACAAGTGTCCAGTCGGGCACCTTCTGTAATGGGAGCGCCTGCGATGAGGAACGCGCCATCCCGAGACTTCGATTCGGAGTCCGGGATGAGCAGTGACTCATCGCATAGGAATAAAAGCCGATCAAGGCAGCGAGGGCTTCGCCCTGCTGAAAAGCGGCAGAGGGCGAGCGATGGTGGTAGTACGGCGGAATCAGGCTCCCGTGCTACCACTAAGAAGCATAAACGGAGGCCCGCAGCTCCAGCGTGGAGCTTGGGCGAGGAAAAGGCTGTGGAGGAGGCGAAGTCGGCGTACGAGGCGGCGCTCAATGAAGAGCTAATCGCAGAGGCCGAGATGATGGAGGCGGATGAGGCCGCTCTGCGAAGGGCCAAGGAGGCGCATCCTTATGTGAAGCCGGCTCCAAAGGAGGCGCCGCCGGCTACGCGCAGCGAGGCCCTGACGCGGATGGCAAAGCGGCTCCAGCACGTCTCTCGCACGTCCCGACACCTTAAGGGTACGTACGTGCGGGACATAAATGAGAGTGTGACGGAGCTGCTGGCGTTGGCGCAAGAGCCGGCCTCTGCGGAGCTCGCCAGGGTGGAGGCGGAGAACCGCGATCTCCGCCAAAAAGTGACGGCGCTAGAGGCGGCCCTAACCGCCCATGGGAAGATGGTGGAAGACCTCATGTCTGCGGTCGGGTCGCAGCAGCAGCCAGCTGCTGAGCCGACTTCGCGCACAACAGAAGCCGAAGCCGTAAAAGCGCTACTGGAGGTGCACATGGCGAAGGTTGACGCCAAGCTTGAGGCGATCGCCATGCGGCTGCCTCCAGAGCCGATTCTCCGGCCTCCGCTGGCTGCCGACAGGGCCAGAGCCAAGGCAGCCCCGCAGCCAGTAGTTGCAGGGACACCAGCCACTTCATGGCCGGCCCTTGGAGCGGGAAAGCGAAAAGCCGGCCCTGCGGCCGCTGGCCGCCCCGCAGCAGCTGCCCGGCCGATCGTGGCTAAAACAGCCCCGCCGCCAGCCCCTGCAAGGGAACCGCGAGGACGAACCAGAGGCAGCCGCAAACGCGTCCCGCCTCGGTCGCAGACGCCACGACCGCCCCCGCAACCCGCCACATCCACGGAGACTCCGTGGACTGTGGTGGCCAAGAGGGGCAAAAAGAAGAAGTCCCGGGCGGCTCAACAGCCGGCCCAGACCCCACGCAGGGCTGCTCCCCAGCTCCGCCTCCCGCGCAAAGCCGCCGTGACTATCACGGTGTCGCCGGAGGCGTTGAAGCGGGGAGTCACATACGCGCAGGTCCTGCGTGAGGTCCAAGCAAAGGTGGACCTGGCCAGCCTTGGCATCACAGCTGGGCTAAGGTCAAGGCGGATTGCCACCGGGGCTTTCCTCTTCGAGGTGCCCGGGCCTGAGTCGGAGGCGAGGGCCGACTCCCTCGTCGCCAAAATGAGGGAGGTCCTTCGCGGGTCGGGGGAGGACATACGTGTCTCCCGGCCTGTGAAGACTGCGGAACTGCGGGTCTCGGGGCTGGACGCTTCGGCCACCCCCGAGGCAGTCGCAACGGCCATCGCCCGTCTCGGCGAGTGCTCCCTCGACGACGTCAAAGTCGGGGAGATTCGCGACGAGCGCTCGGGCCTGGGCGCGGTGTGGCTCCGCTGTCCGGCGAAGGCAGCGGAGAAAGTTATGAAGGCGGGGCGCGTTCTCGTGGGTTGGGTGGCAGCGGCAGTGCGGCTGCTTGAGGCCCGGCCCCTGCGCTGCTACCGATGCCTCTACAAGGGGCACGTTCGTGTACAATGCACCGGCGAGTGCGACCGTAGCGGGCTCTGCTACCGCTGCGGTAAACCGGGACACAAGGCGCGAGAGTGCTCCGCGGACCCGCACTGCACGATTTGTGCGGAGGCCGGGAAACCCGCGGACCACCGGGTGGGCGGTAAGGCCTGCGCTGCATCTTCGGTCCCGCCCCGCACTCAGCGCGGCGTGGGCGCCGGGGCTGTGGCGCGGCCGCAACCGGCCCGCCCAGAGATGATGGAGATCGCCCAGTCATAAATGGCGCTAAACTTCCTCCAGGCGAACATTAACCACTGCCAGGGAGCACAGGGCATGCTCGTCCAATCCCTGGCAGAATGGTCAATCCACGTGGCTGTCGTCTCCGAGCCACACTCTGTCCCCGACACTGATGAGTGGGCCGGGGACCTGGATGGCTCGGTGGCCATCGCCACACGGGGCGCTGCCGGCTCCCCGCCCTTCGAAAAAGTAGCGAAGGGCACGGGATGTGTGGCAGTTCTGTTGGGAGGGATTTGGGTAGTAGGTGTGTATTTCTCTCCTAGCAGGCGCCTGGCGGACTTTGAAAACTTTCTCGTCCGTCTGGCGGCCCTGGTGGTGCAAGACAGTCAGCCTCGCCCGGTGCTTGTAGCCGGCGACTTCAACGCCAAATCCTTGGCCTGGGGTTCGTCGGTGACCGATGCGCGGGGCGAGGCCCTGGAGGAATGGGCGATCTCCATGGGGCTGGTCGTCCTGAATCGGGGGTCGGAAAACACGTGCGTGCGGCAAAACGGCGGTTCGGTGGTGGATGTGACGTTCGCCACCCCGACCCTTGCCCGCCGTGTTCAAGACTGGAGGGTCCTGGTCGAGGAGGAGTCGCTGTCCGACCATTTATATATACGGTACAGCGTCCGGACCTCCCAGGTCCCCGTCCAGTCCGGTGGTAGTCCGACTGTCGGTTTCATGGGCGGCCGGCGATGGGCCGTAAAACGCCTCGATGTGGAGGCGTTGAAGGAGGCCGCTTTAATTCAGGCGTGGCTCCCCGTACCGGACGGGCCGGTGCGGGTCGAGCAAGAGGCGGAATGGTTCGGAGTGGCGATGTCGCGCGTCTGCGACGCGGCCATGCCCCGGGTCACCCGCCTCCCAGCGAAGCGCCAGGTGTACTGGTGGTCGGCCGAGCTCACTGAGCTGCGTGCGGCTTGCCAAGTCGCGCGCCGCCGACTCGCCAGGCACCGTCGTCGTCGGACCCGTAGACCCGGCGACGACGAACAAGAGCGGCTCCTTCTCGACCTCCACAGAGAGGCGAAGAGAGCGCTGCGGGTGGCCATCGCACGAGCAAAGGCTGCGGCGAATGATGAGTTCCGGAGAACTCTCGACAGAGATCCATGGGGGCGTCCGTATCGCATGGCGATGAAAAAACTCCGCCCGTGGGCGCCCCCGCTGACTCAGAGTCTCCGGACCGACCTCGTCGAGGACGTCGTCGCGGCTTTGTTCCCGGCCACCGAGGAGTTCACTCCTCCACCGATGGCGCCACGTCCATCGGCGCCATCGTCGTCATCGGTTTCGGAAGGGATTATCCCGGAGGTTTCGCCGCAAGAATTGGAGGCGGCAGTGCTTCGGCTGCGGGGCAAAAACTCGGCCCCGGGGCTCGACGGGGTGCCCGGTCGTGTCTGGGTGCTGGCCGTCGAGTCGCTGGGTACGAGGCTCCGCGGCCTTTTCTCCGCGTGCCTGGAGCAGGGCATCTTCCCGTCGCGATGGAAGACGGGCAAGCTTGTCCTGCTTCGGAAGGAGGGGCGACCCGCAGAGTCGCCATCGGCCTACCGGCCCATCGTGTTGCTCGACGAGGTGTGCAAGCTTTTTGAGCGTATTGTTCACGCGCGCCTCGTCGAGCACTTGGAGGACACGGGCCCGGACTTGGCGGACTGCCAGTTCGGGTTCAGACAGGGCCGGTCCACGATCCACGCGATTTTGCGGGTCAAGGCACAGGCGGAAGAAGCGGTGTCCCGGGGCAAAGTCGTGGTGGCGGTGTCTCTCGACATCGCCAACGCTTTCAACACCATGCCCTGGGCTTGCATCGTTGAAGCACTGCGGTACCACGAGGTGCCGCCCTATCTCCGGCGCATGGTGCACGCGTACCTCTCTGACAGGTGCGTGGTGTATCCGGGCGCCAACGGGTGGCACCGAAGAGCGGTGACGTGCGGTGTTCCGCAGGGATCAGTTCTGGGTCCGCTCCTGTGGAACATCGGGTACGATTGGGTGCTCCGTGGTACCAACCTTCGGGGCGTCGCTGTCGTCTGCTATGCGGACGACACACTGGTGACAGCGACGGCCAGGACTTTCAGGAGAGCCGCCCTGCTAGCCTCGTTTGGTACGGGACTGGTGGTTGGCAGGATTCGGCGACTGGGCCTCACGGTGGCCCTGAACAAGACCGAGGCCGTGTGTTTCCACGGACCTCGGTGTGGGCCCCCACCAGAGGCCCACCTCACAGTGGACGGCGTGCGGGTTCCCGTCGGCTCGAGCATGAAGTATCTTGGCCTCATCCTCGACAGCCGATGGGATTTCCGCGCGCATTTTGAGAAGTTGTCGCCGAAGCTGGCGAAGGCGGCGGGCGCACTGGGGCGCCTGCTGCCCAACACCGATGGTCCTGGCATCCCTTGCCGAAACCTGTATGCTGGAGTCGTGCGGTCCATGGCCCTCTACGGGAGTCCCGTTTGGGCCGAGTCCCTGAACCCTCGTTGCGTACGCCTGCTGCACCGTCCGCAGCGCATGGTGGCGCAGCGAATCGTCAGGGGTTACCGCACGGTCTCGCACGAGGCGGCCTGCGTTCTAGCGGGAACTCTGCCCTGGGAGCTGGACGCTAAGACCCTCTCGTCAGTTTTCTTTGGACGAGAGGAGGCGTCCCAGCGCGGGCAGAGACTGGTGTCCCGAGAGGTCGAGGCCATGCTGGTCTCCCTCCGCAGGACCGCCGTGGAGGAGTGGCGTTCCAGGCTGGAGAGCCCAAGTGCTGGTACGAGGACCGTCGCGGCAGTGCGACCTGTCCTCCAACAGTGGCTGGAGAGGCGCCACGGTGCGCCGACATTCCGGCTGACGCAGGTGCTCACCGGGCACGGTTGCTTCGGTGCGTACTTGTGTCGAGTAGCCGGAGCTGAGGAGTCCGCCGTGTGCCACCACTGTGGCAACTGCCGCGAGGACACGGCCCAGCACACACTGGAGGAGTGCCCAGCCTGGGACGAGGAGCGCAGCGCTCTCACTGCGGTTTTGGGTGGAGACCTCTCGCTGCCGGCCGTGGTCGCCGCCATGGTCGGCAGCCAGAGGTCGTGGCGAGCCATGCTCTCCTTCTGCGAGCGCGTCATGTTGCAGAAGGAGAGCACCGAGCGGGATCGGGAGCAGAACGATCCCGCTCGTCGTCACCGCAGACGACGAACTAGGCGCCGGGACGCCAACTAACCCGGCGCCGCAGAGGCCACACGGGGCCGCCTTCCCTATCCTGGCGGCCCCCGAGACGTTACGCAAAATGCGTTTAAAGCCGCGTCGCTTTAAGCGGCAGTGCACAAGGAGGCGGTCCTGGCGCGTCTGTTCAGCAGTATCCCGGGGCCGTCTCCAAAGTGCACCGATGGTGGCCAACGCGGGGTTTTTAGTCGGTATTTCGGTGCGCAGAATACGATAGGGACCCGACCCAGCTCCACGTCTCGCTGGGCCGGAAGGCGCACCGGTGAGTCCGACACACCCTCGCCCCTTCGGGGGTGGGATGGTCCGTAAAGGGATTTTCCCCGCGAGAAAAAAAAAAAAAAAAAAAAAAAAAAAAAAAAAAAAAAGTATTTATTTGGGGTGCGATGTCGGGAACCTCCACGTGGTGCACCCTGGGCAACGTGGGTCATCGTAGTTGCAGTTCTGCAACTACGATGGCCGACGGCGAATATCCGACGGGGAGGGCAGGGGGTTTGGCGGTCGCTGTCTTTTGTGGCGGCCGCCTCCATCTGTCGTTGCAGGCGAGACCCTCCATTTGGGTCACCCTCCGGTTCTGTCCCGGAGGTTTCGGCGGGCCCGGTGTGCGCTTACCCCGCCGCCGGGCGGGCTTTGGGAGTGTCCCTCCCACGGTCACCGTCGCATATCGTAATCCGGTTGTGAGGTTTGTGGTCATGTCTCGCACTCCTGCCGGACCGAGGGTCTTGGCTTAACCGCCCGGACCGCGAGGGAGGATGCCTCTATAAAAAGTACCCCGAATCCCAAGCGGCGGCGCACCGCGAGGGGATGCATGGCTGATGGGCAGTTCAGTCTCTAGTGCGACCCCCGCCAGAGTACCGGCCGACCCTCTGGCGGGTTACGCTAGGCTTACCCAGGTACAGGGGGCACTGCCTGGGCGGACCTTCTTTTCCCCCATACTCGTGGGAACAATATGAATAGTTCACAAAAAATCAAAAAACAATGTTCTGTATTGGTGGATAGGCTGCCAGAGTCGGACATCTCTCCGGCGACCAGTCGACCAGGTTCGTCAATGGGACCTCCTGCAGAGAGGAACGCGCTGCCCCGTGACTTCGACTCGGAGTCCGGGGCTTGCAGCGACTCTTCGCAACCAAGGAGAAGCCGAGTAAAACGACGAGGCTCTCGCCCAGCAGAAAAGCGGCCCAGGGCCAGTGACGGGGCTAGTACGGTCGAGACAGACTCCCGCACTGCCAACAAAAAACCGAAGCGGCGCCCACCAGCGCCAGGAAGCAATGACGAAGCTCTTGCCAAGGCGCAGAGAGACTACGAGGCTGCCCTGGCTGCTGAAAGCCTTACCGAGGCAGAGATGCTGGAAGCAGACGAGGTCGAACTGCGGAAGGCTAAGGAGGCGAACCCTCGGACTAAGCCGGCACCAAAGGACCCTCCCCCAGCCACTCATAGTGAGGCCTTAAAAAAGATGGCAGAGCGGCTCCAACATCTTGCACGTCCATGGCCCTCTACGGGTGTCCCGTTTGGGCCGGGTCCCTGGGCGATCGTTGCGTCCGCCTGCTGCATCGTCCGCAGCGCATGGTGGCGCAGCGAATAATCAGGGGCTACCGCACGGTCTCGCACGAGGCGGCCTGCGTATTGGCGGGAACTCTGCCCTGGGTGCTGGACGCGAGGACCCTCTCGTCGGCTTTCTTCCGGCGAGAGGAGGCGTCCGGGCGTGGGCAGAGGTTGGTCCCCCGAGAGGTCAAGGCCTTGTTGGCCTCCCTCCGCAGGTCTGCTGTGGAGGAGTGGCGTTCCAGGCTGGAGAACCCTAGTGCTGGTACGAGGACCGTCGCGGCAGTGCGACCTGTCCTCGAGCAGTGGCTGGAGAGGCGCCACGGTGCGCCGACATTCCGGCTGACGCAGGTGCTCACCGGGCACGGCTGCTTCGGTGCGTACCTGTGTCGCATAGCCGGAGCGGAGGAGTCCGCCGTGTGCCACCATTGTGGCAACTGCCGTGAGGACACGGCCCAGCACACGCTAGAGGAGTGCCCAGCCTGGGACGAGGAGCGCAGCGCTCTCATCGCGGTCGTCGGAAGAGACCTTTCGCTGCCGGCCGTGGTCGCCGCCATGGTCGGCAGCCAGAGTTCGTGGCGAGCCATGCTCTCCTTCTGCGAACGTGTCATGTCGCAGAAGGAGAGCGCTGAGCGGGATCGGGAGCAGACCGATCCCGCTCGTCGCCACAGGAGACGTAGGAGGCGCCGGGACAACAACTAACCCGGCGCCGCAGAGGCCACACGGGGCCGCCGTCCCTACCTTGGCGGCCCCCGAGACGTGACGCAACACGCGTCATTTGCCGCGTCGCTAAGCGGCGGTGCACAAAGAGGCGGTCCTGGCGCGTCCGCTCAACGGTAACCCGGGGCCGTCTCTAAAGTGCACCCATGGTGGCCGACGCGGGGTTTTTAGTCGGTATTTCGGCACGTATTGTGGTAGGGACCCGACCCAGCGGCCGCCCGTCCACATCCACGGGCGGCACAACATCTCGCTGGGCTCGGAAGGCGCCGGTGAGTCCGACACACCCTCGCCCCTTCGGGGGTGGGATGGTCCGTAAAGGGATTTTCCCCGCGAGAAAAAAAAAAAAAAAAAAAAAAAAAAAAAAAAAAAAAAGTATTTATTTATTTATTTATATAATATAAATTCTATAATAGTTAAGTATTATAAAATTTAACGCTATGATTGTTACCTATGATAAAAACTATTACTCTCATTTGAACAACGTGTTTTATTACAGAAACCATTATTATTATACATTTCCTAATACGATATTGGAATTTTATACAATGCCTAGGAAATGTATACATTTCCCAGGATATGTATGTATAAAATAATTATTGAAAGAATATTTTATACATTTCCTAAACAGCTTCGGAATTCCTAGACTTCATACATTTCCGGTAACATATACAATAAATTGCAACAAGTCTGCCAGAATCTCGTAATGTTTATATGTAATGTTTTATTGTTATTGTGAATCAATGAATGAAAGGTTTCTTTAAATTCAAGCCATTAATAGTATGTGCCATTAAAGTTTGATATTTTAATCACAGGTAGTTTGAATCCCACAAATCCCTGACCATCTCCACAACAAGATGCATTCTCTGCATTAGAAAACCCAGACTCGTTAAGGTTGCCTCCCCGGTTGTGAGCTAATATTGACCTCGCGAGTGAAATAAAATGGTCAAAGTCTTGTTCCATGGCCTCACATAATGTTAATTCGGAATCTATAGGTAAATTTCGCAAGGACTCGAATTGTGACTGCAACTCATCAAAAACTTTAAATAATTCTTCAAATCTAGAGAGTTTCAACTGAATTTTGCATTTGTCTACATCAGACAGACCGTCTTGGCCCTGAACTTCCTCTACATAATTTTTGAATATTGTTATTCTACCTTTAATAGTGCTGCGTTTAGCTATAAGCGCTTTTAAGAGCTTATCTTCATTTTAGATTCCATCGAATTGAGTAACTACTTGAGTAGTTTATATCAATTAGAGTAATATAAAAAAGTTACTGGCTTTATAGCCTAACCACTCTCAATCGTTCTCTCGATTGTAGAGTAGGCCCGTGCCCTGCAGTGGGACGTATATGGGCTGATACAGAAAATAGTTACTAACGGACAAATAATATAGTACGCTCCCCACTTATCTGAGTCACAGCAAGCAGCAGGCAAACTGGTGCACTCAGCTGCCTGATGGCTGACCGCTGAGTTGGCAGGCACCGTACACACCACCGCTCACAACTGGTGAAGTCACTCGTTGTCAGACCTCAAATTCGAGAGATTCGTACAAAAGTGGAGTGTCGTTTAGAACCAAAACTTTGATTCGATTTTACAGGGCATTGAAAAAGAGGCATCTTTTAGAGTAGTAGTAGTTCATGTTTTTTGGGCAGTAGCAGATTTAAAAATCACCACGAGCTTGTGAACAATCTTCTACTAACTATCCGCAAATGGTCCCCCAAAAATTCACTTTCTTCATTCTCATCTCGAATTTTTTCCTCCTAATTGCGGTGATATGAGTGACGAACATGGTGAACGATTTCACTAAGACATATTGACAACGGAAAATAGATACAACGGCCGATAGAACGCCTCAATGCTAGCGGACTACTGCTGGAACTTGATTGAAGATTTTCGTCAAGATGATTACAAAAGAACGAAAAAAAAGAGAAATTCTTGAATAGAAAAGGTTAAATCCTTGTAAATATTTTAAATACTCAGTCTCATATAAAAAGTTATTAAAAAGTAATGAACATATCTTTTTTTTATAAACGATTTATATTCTATGAAATTTTACTCTTAAGTCATATACTTCGATACCAGCCATATTTTTATATGAATATTTTCATATTCAGTGACCCCAAATTAGTGAAATAACAAAGCATTTATTTTAAAGACAAACAAAATGTTAAATTTAGTAAATTTTGTTATTTGAAGCAGAACATAAACGTCTGCTGCATGCTGGTCGCCAACAATTACTCGCTTCCCTTAAGGACCGTTATTGGCCTATTAGGGGTCGTCAACTAGCTAGAAATATAATCCATAACTGCTTCACATGCCGCAGGTTTGGGGGAAAAACCTTATCAAACTTGATGAGAACTTGCCCAATGACAGAGTGGAAGCTACCTTTCCGTTTATCACTGTTGCTACAGACTTTGCAGGGCCATTTCTGATTACCGATCGTAAAGGCAGGGGAGCTAAATTATCCAAATGCTATTTATGCATATTTATATGTTTTAGATATAAATGCATTCATCTTGAAGCTGTCAGTGAATTGTCCAAGGATGCGTTCATACTAACTTTAAAAAGATTTATATCTCGAAGGAGTATAACAAAGGTAATATATTGCGACTAGCTGTGCCCGCGACTTCGTCTGCGTTGAATTTAATAAAAAAGTTAATTAGTTTATTTAGTTTTTTTGGGTTTTTGCATTTTTATTTTAATTATCAACCTTTGTAACGAAACCATACCGCGATCTAATTCTACGGTGGCGCCATCTCTTAGCGAGTGGCGGTAAACTCCCGTTACACGTTTATTTTCAGTTTTTTGTATTATCTTTTTCTAAAATAAATATAGCCTAAGTTACTCCTTATTATATCAGCTACCTGACAAAAAAGTCCCGTCAAAATCGGTCCAGCATTTCAGAGATTAGCCGGAACAAACAGACACACAAACAGACAAAAAAAATCGAATGTCATTTTCGTTATAGGTATTGTGTATATAACGATATGTAGTTGGACATTTTTTTATTTTCACTTTACAAACAGACGCTTCAATTTTATTTATATGTATAGATGTATAGATAATGGTCGAAATTTTGTTGCCTCTGCAAAAGAAATAGGCATGTTGTTACAAACTCACAAGGACTCTATTTGTGATTATGCTGGTCTTCAAGGCATAGTTTAAATTTTCTCCTGTGTACGCTCCTCACTTTAATGGGTTAGCTGAGGCAGGAGTAAAGTCAACAAAATATCACATTAAAACGCATTTTAGGCAATTCACATTTAACCTTTGAGGAGCTCGCGTCTCTGTTTGCACAGGTTGAAGCTATTCTTAACAGCCGACCCCCTTTGCCCTCTTAGTTCATTATATTCTCTTAGTTCATTAGTTATCTGTGATCGGCGGTGCGCGAGCGCCGCGTGTTTCATCCAATCCGGTGGGCGCTGCATCGCGTCATCGCGTGTCCGACCAATCGGCGCGCGCCAGAACATCAGCGGTGTGATCAGCGGTGTGATCAGCGGCGAATCGTGGGCCTTCGCCATTCGCGGTGGGCGCCTGCGCCGCAAGCGAGAACCTTCTTCACTCACTCAGAACAAGTTACTCATTGTTCTGAGCTTGTGTCTGAGCTTCTTCACTTCAAACAACGCAAGCGCTCCACATTCGCACTATTTTTAGTTTTTTTACATTCAATCACTTTGATGAACTACTGGTGGTGGTGTACTAACTGGTGGTAGGTCTCTCATATGTGAGAGGCCATCTGGGTAGGTACCACCGCAATGTCTATTTCTCCCGTGAAACAACACTGCTTAAACGCACTGTTGTGTTTCGGATTGAAGGACATTGTAGCCAGAGCAACTACTGGACATTATTGAGACTTAACATCTTATGTCTCAGGATGGCGAGCGCAGTGGAATATTGCTACTGTTCATGAGCGGTCGTATCGCTTACCATCAGGCGAACGGCTTGCTCGTCTCGCCATTCAATGCAATAAAAAAAACATTCAATCTTGTATTTTTATTCAAATATAAAGTTTCAAAGTTACAAAGTCTCTTCTGATTTTGTTCGTGCGCGAACTCCCGGTATTATCTTAAATAAGCATAAATTAATAATAAGAGCTAACTATTAATTTTAAGTTCTATATTTAGATTAAGGGGGTCGAATACTAAATATGTAATGCAGTTTCAAGGTAAAAGGCAATTTTCTTGTTGACCAGTGTTATTAGTGCGTATAATGATAAATATAATGATAAATACTACAATTTGAGAAAACAAATTATACTGACTAAAAAAATTGGTCACTTTGTTAAGCGTTATGAATACCATTTTTATAATACAACGTACATAGTTGACTTTGCTCTAACACATTGTGGCGGTAGCAATACGCCAACTTAGATTTAGCTTATAAAATATCACGCTTATTATTTGTAATTTGAACATTATTTAAACACGCATTTCATTTTAAGATATGACTGCAGATGTTTAACCATAAAACATCTGCGAGTCGTAAATTTATTTAAGTAAGAATTTTTGTGTACCTTATTGTATAATATTAGTTAAAAAGATGCTATTCTAAATGATTGTTTCCTAATTGTAATGACCCGTTCATACCGGGGCAATAAAATTGTATTATTATAGTTAAGTTCTTTAGTGGCGGCAATCCTTTGCAACAAATTTATGTTTTTAGACAATAGTATACATGTTTGGGTAAACCTTTCGGTTAGGACAATAGCCCAGATGTTTGGGCAGACCTTAATTTTTAGTTGAAAGGATAGACCCATCGATGTCAATGTTACACTAGATAAGACGTTCTTTGTAACAAACGTGTCCCACCCAAGTGCGGTGCATGCACCGCACACGAATCAGTCTGCCGCGTGACGGCCGCGCAATAGTACGCCTCTTTGTTTATATTTATGAGTAATTTATTTTGACTTTTCCCCGTCAAACCGACAGCGAAATTTTCTGAAGTTACAATATAATTAAGAATACAACGTAAGTGATATATATTGCAGAATAATGCCGATAATACAGATCTTTTATTTATTAAATGGATTAAATATATTTTAGAGCTCGTTAAAATACAAGGTTAGCTCCTTAATCGTATATCTCATTTCCGCGCATAATAATTGCTCGTCGAGTGAGAGAGACGAACTATATAAGATATTGATTATTCAAGGGACATTCATATCAGTGGACCAAATAGGCATAAACTATTCGAATAAATTACAAATACAAATATGTAGGAAGAATGTAGTTGCAAATTGCTTTCAGTATTTTATTTTAATCACATGTTGTTAATTAATAACTCAAGTATGTGTGTTGTATGTATGTTTTGCAACAGTGGATAGTATTTAGACCCTATTTCTTAATATGAATTATTTAATGGACTATTCTAACCCATTGTTATTGAAGTCTAATATCATTTAAAATTGTTTTATATTCTTCCACGTCGGTTACGAAAAAAGGAGATCTCTATAATATTTGTCCAGAATTATTGTAATGGATATAAGTGGTTACCATGAGAACATACCTATAATTGTTCAATTCATTTTCGACACGAAGATTTCAGGTATTCCAAATGCGGTAGTCATTTTTGAAAACTTCTGATGCATTGACTTATATTCTACGGATAGACGAGGCGCGTCATAGAAACTATTTGTCCCGTATTTGTCAAAAGCTCAGTAGTGACATCTAGTACGTTTACTTGAATATTACAAATTATGATCAAAGATTATTAGACAGACAAGACAGTTCATGTCAATAATAGCTTTGCCTAAGATACTGCCTAAGTATAAACACCGTCATAGCAATAATATATTTGCAATGTTTTTTTTTTATTTACGTGAATAATTAATGGAAATGATGTAAATGAAATTAAATACTCTTACAAGTGTACAAGTCTGTCAAGCAGTCAATCAGTGTACAATCAGTCTGACATTTATTATAATAACATTTATGAATTTTTAACAAGCTGATACAAAAATGACTACCTACCGCATTTGGAATATCTGAAATCTTCGTGTTGAAAATGAATTGAACAAATATAGGTATTTTCTAATGGCAGCCACTTATATCCATTCCAATAATTCTGGACAAATATTATAGAGATCTCTTTTTTTTCGTAACCGACGCGGAAGAATATAAAACATTTTTAAATGATATTAGTCTTCAATAACAATGGGTTCGAATAGTCCATTAAGTAATTCATATTAAGAAATGGGGTCTAAATACTATCCACTGTTTCAAAACACACATACAACACACATATTTTGAGTTATTAATTAACAACATATGATTAAAATAAAATACTGAAATCAATTTGCAACTACATCCTTCCTACATATTTGTATTTGTAATGTATTCGAATAGTTTATGCCTATTTGGTCCACTGATATGAATGTCCCTTGAATAATCTATATCTTATATAGTTCGTCTCTCTCACTCGACGGGCAATTTTTATGCGCGGAATGAGATACACGATTAAGGAGCTCGCCTTGTATTTTAACGAGCTCTAAAATATATTTAATCCATTAATAAATAAAAGATCTGTATTATCGGCATTATTCTGCAATATTATATCACTTACGTTGTATTCTTTAATAATATTGTAACTTAAGAAAATTTCGCTGTCGGTTTGACGGGGAAAAGTCAAAATAAATTACTTATAAATATAAACAAAGAGGCGTACTATTGCGCGGCCGTCACGCGGCAGACTGATTCGTGTGCGGTGCATGCACCGCACTTGGGTGGGACACGTTTGTTACAAAGAACGTCTTATCTAGTGTAACATTGATATCGATGTTCTGATGTACCAATCCTTTTGTCTATTAGTCTCGAAAAAAGCTTATCAGCTTGTTAAAAATTCATAAATGTTATTATAAGAAATGTCAGACTGACTGTACACTGATTGACTGCTTGACAGACTTGTACACTTGTAAGAGTATTTAATTTCATTTACATCATTTCCATGAATTATTCACGTAAATAAAAAAAAACATTACAAATATATTATTGCTATGACGGTATTTATACTTAGGCAGTATCTTAGGCAAAGCTATTATTGACATGAACTGTCTTGTCTGTCTAATAATCTTTGATCATAATTCGTAATATTCAAGTAAACGTACTAGATGTCGCTACTGAGCTTTTGACAAATACGGGACAAATAGTTTCTATGACGCGCCTCGTCTATCGGTAGAATATAAGTCAATGGATAGACCCTATTTTATGGCTTAAATATATTTTCTGTAAGATTTATCCCCACCGATCCTCATTCGGGTAGTCCTATAAAAGGGTCGGTTTATTTGGATGAAAAGACAGTCTGCCATCTCTCGTCACGAGCACATCTCGCTCCGAGTCGCATAATTATAATTTTACTCTGTCTGTGAATGTATTAAGCGTTAATTTACAAAATATACAATAGTTAGTTCCTGGAAGTGAGTGCTTATTCTAATACCTACACTTATAACCACCAAACATAATAACCGATTTAAATCAATTAACTTTTCAAACAGTACCAAGTAATACAAAATATCTTAAAATTTATTTAATCGTTAATGTTAAATGTGGCTACTTTGATAAAGCCCTTTTTTATTTTCATTATCGGGGATATCAAAAATTTAAACAAAGCATTCTTAAGCGAATTTACCTTTTATAATATACAGGAGCCTGTATTATTCCTATATCTATACCGGGTATCTCAAGACTGCTACCGAAAACGAAGCCGGGTGGTAGTTTTAGTGACTACAAACACAATGCAACTAAAAATTTCGCAAAGAAACGCGACAGTTATTTTATATGGTTTTTTAAATATCGTCATTTTTGGGTGGTAAATCCATAGTTTTTGCTTAAGTAATAATTTAAACTCTTTCATACCTTAGATTATTTATAAATAAAAGGGTATACACTATTATTTTAGGAAAAAATGCATTTACCACCCAAATATGGTCATTAGAAAAAAATTACAAAAAAAAAATTGTCGCTTGTTTTCGCAACTTTTTCTGTTGCATTGTATCTGAAGTCGCTTAAACTACCACCCGGCTTCGTTTTCGGTAGCAGTCTTGATATACCCTGTATATATAAAAATGAAACCCGTTTCGCGTTGTCACGGCATCACGTGTGAACGGCTGAACCGATTTGGCTTATTTTGGTTTTGAAATATTCGTAAAAGTTCTGGGAAGGTTTTAGGAGGAGGAAAAATTGGAAAATTTCTAAGGAAGATACTAAAAACCATTTATTTGGGTATCGTTCAAGCGTGATGCGTCCAGCCAATATAGGATGATCTTTGTTTATTTGACGGGATACGTAAAAGACGGTCCAGCTTCAACTACCATCCAACGTAAAATGATCTATCTTTCCATTGTCTTTCATTGACAGCCAACGAAATAGAAAAAAATTCAAAAATGTGTACAACGTGTATATAATATTATCTAGATACGGCGTCTTGCGCGTAATTTTGTTAAATGTAAAATAAAACGATGTCCATATCTACCAAAATAGCCCATTGTTTTTTAGATTATTGCAACAGTTTTAAACAAGGTATACTCTATCGAAGCGTTTTGCCGGAGTACACCTAAATATATCTAATTATAATTTTTCGTTTTCATAGACGACATTGTCTTTTGAATTGATACTTTTAGATGCGCTGGGGGACAAATTTAAATTCCGCATTAGTATTGTTTCCAGACTCAAGTTTAAAAAAAAATGGTACGTTGATGCCGTATCTAGACATTATAATGAAACGATATGGAGTTTTATATTTTTAAATATTTGTTTTATTACTTACGTCACCTGGTAAGGCAGTATAAAGGTTTTATTAATTTGTATATGGTAACGTACTAGACGCGACTGCCAACAAGTTTACGATGGTCACGGGTTCAAATCTCAGGGCACACCTCTGACCTATCGGATTAATTTCTACGTCAAATAAAATCCGCCAACCCGCACTAAGGCAGCGGGGTGGACTATATCTTCTTCTTCTATAATATAAAAATAAATCGCAAAATGTGTTGGTAAGCGCAAAACTCAACAACGCCTGGACCAATTTGGCCAATTTTTTTTTAATGTTTATTATTACTTTATTACTAACAAAAAGTAATGGCGTGCAATATTATTTGTTCACTGCCGCGCTGGAAAATGACTTCAAGCTCCTGCAGTGGAAAGGATTCGGCGGAACATCAACGGCGAGTATATCACTCACCTTCGGTTTGCCGACGATATTGTAGTCTTGGCAGAATCGCTGGAAGACCTTAGCACTATGCTTGAAGACCTTAATCGAGTCTCCCAGCAGGTGGGTCTTAAAATGAACATGGACAAAACGAAGATCATGTCGAATGTCCATGTTGTGCCCACCCCCATCGGTGTTGGGGGCTCGACTCTTGAAGTTGTTGACGAATATGTCGATTTAGGACAAGTGGTCCGGTTAGGCAGGTCCAACTTCGAGAGAGAGGTCAATCGTCGAATCCAACTCGGTTGGGCAGCGTTCGGGAAACTTCGCGACGTCTCCTCGTCCAAAATACCTCAGTGCCTTAAATCGAAAGTCTTCGATAGTTGTGTGTTGCCAGTGATGACTTACGGCACCGAGACGTGGCCTCTCACTATGGGCCTTATAAGGAAGCTCAAAGTCACTCAACGAGCTATGGAGAGGGCTATGCTCAGGGTTTCCCTACGAGATCGAATCAGAAATGAGGAGATCCGCAGGAGAACTAAAATAACCGACATAGCCCACCGGATTAGCAAGTTGAAGTGGCAATGGACAGGGCGTATGGCGCGGAGATCTGATGACCGATGGGGTCGGAAAGTGCTCGAATGGAGGCCACGTAGCGGAAACCGCAGCGTGGGACGTCCACCCACAAGGTGGTCAGACGACCTGGTAAAGGTCGCGGGACGTCGCTGGATGTAGGCTGCCTCCAACAGGTCCCTGTGGTAATCATTGGTGGAGGCCTATGTTCAGCAGTGGACTTCCTTTGGCTGATGGATGGATGGATACTTTTCTCCAATCTGTTAGCAGTTTCCTACTCCTTCGTAAATATTTTTTTGGTTATGCATCAGTATCATCAAAAGTGCGTGCAGGACTGTTCGTAATGGACCTGATGCGGCTTCCAACATGTTCACGGTGGTCACGGGTTCAAATCCCAGGGCACACCGCTGACTTTTCGGAGTCATTTATGTATTGATAGTCAATCACCACGCACTATAACGGTGAATGAAATGATCGTGAGGAAACCTGCATACCATAGCGATTTGCAAAATTCATAGTGTGTAAAGTCCGCGAACCCCCATTAGGCCAGCATGGAGGACTATATACCACTCTCAATCGAACTATTGATTGTAGAGTAGGATCGTGTCCTGCAGTGGGACGTATATGGGCTGATATAGTACAATAAGTATCAGCAAGTTTGGTCATCACATATCGGTTAAACTGTTTTCTATTGTATTTGTTAGATTAGGATGGATTAATGAACACTTACTTTTCCTGGTATAAGGGTTACTTCGTACCAAGCTCTGCCGATGTACAGCGTCTCTCCGCAAGCAGTCCAGCCGCCCTTCACAGCTTGAGGAGGAACGTTTCCGTCTCTGCATTTAATCCATATTATGTTCTCTGGACGTGCGCAGCATACCTAAATAGTATTTTGTTTGAATATTTTAGCTGGTGGTAGGATATTCATAGTAGATTAGTTAACGATGCCTGTACTGAAAGTTTAAAGTTGTTTTCAATTAAATATTGTGTTTCGGATTCAGCCTATTTTAAGAGCCTGGAACATTTGCTAAAGGACCACATTTCGCCATGTGTATATTGTTCTGTTATACAATCTGAAAGAAGACGAGCTTATCGCGATATCGGCCACAAATCATTGACTCCAGTACCACTTCACCCAACCTGGGGTTCGAACCCGAGACCTCAGAATCGTAGTGCTACCGTAGTACAGCTGCGCCACCTCTTACTCGATTATTATAACAATACATCAATAGTTTCCATGCAGTGTTCTTGACCTGCCCAGGGCACGAAAGCTCGACTACATTATAAATCCAGTTTGCCTGGGATCACGCTGTTTCCAATCTTAGCCCTGATCACCCACAGCGGGCTGCTGTTATATCCATGACCACCGACCACCGCGCGATTAGTCAGCGCGCCAGTGACGAAGCTTTTTATTTGAACCCACTCGATAATAGCTGTATAATACATAAAAAAATAATTTAATACACCTAAAAGTCACATATACAATGGTTACGACCACAGAACAGTTGATTATGGTTAGAAAGGCAATAGCCGTCAAATTGTATGAAAACCAGCGTCGTCGTTTTCGAAACACAAAACCTCTACAAATCTTATATAGAAAGCTTGCAATAGTCGATTTAAAGTATCGATAAAATTATGGAAATATGTTTTTGTTATAAGGCCGGAATTTATTTTATCGATATGCTTAATGGTTTTTCCTGATACATTTATTTAATTAGTATTATGTTGATAGACGGAAAATAAATGAGACTACAATATCTAATATTGAAAGTTAATTTTAATTTGTACGAGTATACTATTTTACAAATCTATATGTAAAGGATTTTCAAGATTTTCAGCTGTGTGAGCTGAGTGAGATATTAACATTTTGATTACTGGAAATGTAGATATATGCAATTATTACAATAAAATTATGATTAGCCGCGTACTGACTGACCGAGCAGCCTCGCGAGGCCTGCCGCGCGAAGCAAATGCTCGGCTAGTCGGAACGTGCCTCGCCCGAGGCAAACGCACACGCCGCCTCGCCCGAGCGTGCCGCGGCCCGAGCCGAGCGTTGTCGGTTTTTTGTCCATGCTCAAAGGCGCCTCGCTACGTTTACCGCGCTCAATCAAGACGGTTGTGTTTCGCCTCGCTTGTTCGTCGCAGGTTAGCGCCATGGATAAAGAACTGTGTCTAAAATTAATACAGCTATACGGTGAATATAGAAGACTTGGGGAAGCGCAATGTCCCGATTATACTAATAGAGGAATAAGAGAAGATGCATGGAGAATAAATTAGAAAATGAACATTCCAATATAATAGCTGACTTGAAGAAAAAAATCTAATCTGTTTTGGTATAATAGTTTCATCCAAAAATGTTTAGGTTTCCGTTTTCTTTACTTTACAAGCCGTAAAATTATTAGAATGGCAGTGGTGGCGGTAGCTTTCCGAACGTACTACCACAAAACTTCTCTTGAGCAAAACTGGCTCGGCCATGCCGCGCGAAGCTGCCTCGATCCAAAAAATGTACACATCGAGGCTGCCTCGCGAGGCAACCGTCCCGCAGCAAACGTCTGAGGCGGCCGCGCGAGGCTGCGCGGCTAGTCAGTACGCGGCTATTTCTTACGTCAATAGCTTCAGTGGTTTTGATTTTTCATACAATAATTTTACCCCCATGATACACTTTTTTTTTCTATAAGCGTTACCCGTATTTTTTTTTTGGTTTGTATATTACTTATGATACAGATTTTTTTATCGTCTTCTGTTATACGAAAATGAATACTTAGAACAAATTGAACTGGATTTTGTAGGAATCCAGTTGTCTCTACCCGTTGCCTTTATCGACTCACTCTCGGAAACCTACAAACGAATGAATTAATGTTATAATAAAGTATATTCAGATACAAATATACTGGGTACTCAAGACTGGTACCGAAAACGAAGCCGGGTTGTAGTTTTAGTGACTACAAACACAATGCAACTAAAAATTTCGCAAAGAAACGCAACAATATTTTTTATGATTTTTAAAATATCGTTTTGGGTGGTAAATCCATAGTTTTTGCTAAAATAATAATTTAAACTCTTTTATACCCTAGAGTATTTATAAATAAAAGGGTATACACTATTATTTTAGGAAAAAAATGTATTTACCACCCAAATATGGCCATAGGAAAAAAATAACAAAAAGAAATTTGTCACTTTTTTTTGCAACTTTTTCTGTTGCATTGTGTCTGTGATTGTGTCTGAAGTCGCTTAAATTACCACCCGGCTTCGTTTTCGGTAGCAGTCTTGGATATACCCTGTATGTTGTTCTCAAGTTGGAGGAGGTATGACATTAGGACATAAGGATAAAGTTATGAGTACTACAATTTAAAATTACTAAAGGATTTGATTTAATTTTCTTTGTTTAATGCCTATGAAAACTGATTTACGAGTTTACGAAATCTATAACATCAATATACATATCGATGATATAGTTACTATGTACATGACTACAACACTGCGTGACATGTGACAAATTTCGAAGTTGACATAACAAAAATGAGTCGTAATTATAAACCGGATTTTTTGGAAATAAAGGTGAAAATCAATAAAATCGGATTTAATTGTGGTATAAATTATTCCTCTGTTTAAATTCGACGCTTTAGTATTGGAACTGCAGAATAAAATGGCACAAATCTGGATTTTTACACACACTCCAAAGCATTTCGACAACGACTGATTTGACAAATCATCCGTTCCGCGGCAGTGATGCTTTTTATGCACCACCTTGCGACGCGTCAAATGCTTGTATTTCCCTTCTAACTATATTCATCTGTTCTGTGGTTACGACCTTACAGTACAAGTCTTGTGCCGTGGGTACCAGAAGCTACGGGAGACTATAAGGTCTCGCAAATATTTAGATCCGAGAAAGAATCTGTGGATAGCACAAATATTTGTCTCATTGCGGGGATCGAATCGCAGCCTGTCGTTAATCAACCGGCATTTGACCAGCTGTGTGTCACTGCGCCACGATACGAGTTTATTTTATTGCTATGAATGGCGAGACGAGCATGCTGTTCTCTTATTGGTAAGCGATAGAAAAGCTAATGGACAGTAGCAAAGCCAAACAATGAATACCAAACCAATGGTTGGCAGTCTACTGCGCTCGCCATCCTGCGACATAATATTTTAAGTCTCAATTTATCCAATAGTTAGGTACTCTGGCTACAATGTTCTATAAACCAGATCTCAACAGTGTTGTTTGGCGGGTTTGAGTTACCCGGGATTTGAAGTTGTATCCGACATAGCTTTAGGCCCGCCTCCATCTCATTTGAGATTTCATCTTTAATTGACTAATAGAATATGATCTAAAAACTGTGCTGGTGGTATTAAATTCGGCAGATCTCTTGGCTACCTGAGGAAGCACAGATTATGGGCATTATATGGCAACAATAACCTGCAGGTCGTTTTCAGATCAAACAATTATTATAATATTTTTTTGGCTAAGCCCAAGGTTCTATGGAGTTTCGCCCGTCTCCTGTAAGTAATATTATAGTCCATGCTGGCCCAGTATCTACGGTTGGCGGCCTTTCCACAAATTCTTACCAATCGCTATGGTTTGCAGGTTTGCTTGATGATGTTTTTTTTTCACCGTGGCTCCATTTTTTCAACATTGTTGATTGTGATTTACGCGAGATAGAAAAAAAACAGGTAATTCATATAAAAGCATTTATTTTTAACAATACATGTTCTATTAAAAAAGCTTTACAAACTGTCTTGTTTAGAAAACATATCAAGAAAAATTAAGTATATAAGTATTAAAATTTGTTTAATGTAATTAAATACTAGTATATTATAAATATTAGTATTTACTTTCATCAAACAAATTGTATCACTGCAAGCAGATTTTCCAACTGGCTAATAAAACTTATTCGTGCAATAAAATAAACATGAGCATATTAAAAAAGACAATTGTATTAATAAAAATACCAATTATGTGACTTTTATACTCAATTAAGTAATATTTTACTAAAGGCCTTATTCGTAGACAGTTTTAAAACCTATTTTATTTATCGAATGTTTTGTCTTCTTCGCTCAAAGTGTATTCGATAGTCGTTCGAAAGGGACAAAACTATTTTTCTTATTCGACAACTAAAATACCGATTACCGAACCTGACTGATGTCGAATATCCCAACATGAACTATAGAAAACGAAAGGTGCGTGGTGAGGACACTGATTATAAGAATGATTTTGAAAAATTCCAATCAGATATAATGAAGGTTCTAAAAGATTTTGCAAAAACCCTAAATGAAAATTTAACATTTATACGGGAAGAAATAAGTGAAATTAAAGAAGAAATGAAAACCATATCAACGGCAACCGAAAATTTTGCAGAACAGATAAAAAGTATTAATAATGATATACTACACATGAAATCAGACCACACGCAAATACAGGAAAAGATTAAAAAGATTGAAATAGACATAATACAGTTAAAAAATCCTGAAACATTTGTGACGGTAAATCCAAATCGCTTATTCTTAACCACGAAGACCTCATCCGAGAATTAAAGGTGCGAACCGAACGGGAAAAAACGTTATATGTGTGGGTATACCAGAAATAAATGATAAACATATAAAAACTAGACAAATACACGATATGGAAGAGTTCATAAAGATTACATCTTGTTTGATTGAAAACTACACCAAACCGATAAAATCATTACGACTAGGCAAATACTGTCCTGGCAAAAATCGAGCTTTAAAAATTTGTTTTGACAATACCAATACACCTAAACTCTTATTACGTAACAAAGACAAATTACCATACAGTCTAAAGATTTACTCGGATCAAACTCCTGCCCAAAAGCGGTATATAAACTCTGTTAAGGAAGACTTACAAAGACGCCTAGAAAATGGTGAAAAAGATTTACGTATCAAATATATTAAAGGAATACCTCAGATCACCAAAGAAAATAATCAAAAAAACTAATTACTTTACCAAAGCAAAATGACAAATATACAAGACTATGCCATCACTTAGTAACCAAATTCGAATACATTCCACTCGTCCCATCATCGCTGCGCTTCTTCTATGCAAACGTACGTAGCATGCGAAATAACAACAAGTTTGATGAAATTAAATGTTTACTGAGAGCTATACCAAAGGTGACCCACATACTAATATTTACTGAGACGTGGTTTGTATCAGAGGAAGATGTTAAACTATATATACAACTACAGAAAGAATAGTAAAGTTGGCGGATTCTCAATCTACGTTCACGATACTATACAATTTAAGTTAACAGAGGATCTATTCGAAAATGGAAACCATTACTTGTGGATACATATACACAAATTATCATTGAATGTCGGAGTCATATACAAACCAGATGGAGACGCCGAAATTGATAACTTTTTAGACATTTATTCATCACAATTGGAACAGCGGAAAAGAACGATAGTATTTGGCGATTTCAACATAGACTTGCTCAGTAAAAATAATTATGTGACGAAATACGTAAATGAGGTCACAGGATCAGGATATGAAATATTGAATAAAATTGATTTGGACTATTGCACGCGAGAAACAAGAACATCAAAAACTATTATAGACCATGTAAGTACAAATATAGATAATCATTCCTTTAGTCTATCTATTATTGAATCTTGTCTCTCTGACCACAAACAACTGTATCTTGAAATTGGGAAACTAGGCCCAAAACTATACAAAAAATCAAAATACAAGGCAATTAATTATGAAAAACTATATAAAGGCGTTTCAGAAGTAATAAAAATTGACAATAACTACGAATATAATTATCTAGAACAAATTATACTGGCAAGCATTGCAGAGAGTATGACAGAAAAAAACAAATACTAAACCCACCCAAGAAAGACTGGATAAACAAAAACATTACTCATACAATTAACACAAGAAACAACCTGTGGCGAGAACTTAAGGCCAATCCTGATAATATGGAATTGAAAAAAACATATAAGGACAAACAAAAAGAAGTACAGGAGCTGATTAAAACACACAAACAAAATTATTACTACACCTTATTTCAAAACACATATAATCAACCAAAAAAAATGTGGGAATTGATTAACACTTTAGCAGTAAACAAAATTAAAAACAGTGTTGCTCCTCCGACACTAATGTCTGAGTATGGACTTATTACTGACGGTAATGACATTTGTGATTCCTTTAATTCGTACTTTTCGTCTATTGGGTCAGAATTGGCTAATAAAATACATAAAAAAAAATCACATAGGCACTACTAAAATTGTGACATACGGACACAATTACGTACATGAGAAAATGCTAAATGAACTTCGTCCATTTAGTGAAACCGAAGTAAACAAAATTATAGACAACCTTGATACCAACACCAGTACTGGATTAGATGGAATATCCACAAAAGCAATTAAATGCCTTAAAAATCTAATTGTTGGGAAACTAGTCCACTCAATAAACGAATGCCTGAAGTTAGGTGTATTTCCAGACTCGTTAAAGGTAGCCAAAGTGACTCCTATTTATAAATCTGGATCCAAAACCGACCCTAACAATTACAGACCGATATCAGTATTACCTGTACTATCAAAAATCTTTGAGAGAATTTTATATGATCGGCTTAGTAATTACTTAACAGAAAAACAATTTTTAATCGAGCAGCAATATGGTTTTTGTCCGAAATCTATTACAAGATCAGCCACTCTTGACTTGATCACTAAAATAAAATTACATATAGACAAGAAAAACATTGCATTGGGTATATTTATCGACTTAAAGAAAGCGTTCGACACCGTCAGCCACCAAACATTGATTTTAAAATTAAACGACTTAGGCATCAATAACACAGCTCTGAACCTGTTCAAGTCTTATTTACAAAATAGACGGCAAGTCGTGAAAATCGATAATTATAAAAGTTCCCCTCAAAATATTTCTTATGGTATACCACAGGGATCTGTGTTAGGTCCATGACTTTTTTTAATTTACGTCAACAGCATAAATAACATAGGATTGACTGGACATCTAACGCTTTATGCTGACGATACCTGTCTGTTTTACTTCGATCGATCTATTCACGATATTATCGCTGACGCACAAAAAGACCTCAACGCATTAAACGAATGGTTGCTCCATAACTTGTTGACAATTAACACGACAAAAACATCGTACATGATTTTTTCTGCAAAGAATAAACAAATACCAGAATTCGAACCACTCAAAATAAATAACCAAATTATTAAAAGATCACATCAGGAAAAATACTTAGGCTTACTTGTAGATGACAAACTTACGTGGAATCCGCACATACAACTCGTTAGATCGAAGTTAACATCATTACTGGGAGCATTGAGAAAAATAGCATACTGTATACATCATAAAGTAAGAACAGTTATATACAACTCATTAGTAAAATCACATGTCGAATATTTGATTGAAATCTGAGGGTCTGCCGCATTAAGTAATTTAAATCCATTGCAGAGAACACAAAATAAAATTATTAAAGTATTGTACCATTATCCTTTCCGTGCGCCTACAAAACAACTTTATGAAAAAACCAAATTATTTAACTTAAACCAACTATATAAATATAACACATGTATCTCAATTAAAAAAAATTATCACAAATACCGTTAAATCCAATATACAATTAAACATACGAGAAAATAAATGGAATATTAGGAAAAAATACCAACTTAAAGTAATAAAGCCAAGGATAAATTATGGAAAGAAGACGATTATGTATGAGGGGGCAATGTTGTTCAATAAATTACCAAATAATATTAAAAACAGTGAGAGTGTGAATAGTTTTAAGAAAAAATTAAAGTTATATATTGGCACTATGAGTATCAGTGACTAACTTAGTTTGTACTTAATATTTATTAACCTATTTTTTTGTACCTCATTTTAAGTGAAATGTAAATTTCTTATGAAAATAAATGTCTTTAAACCGAAAATACATTTTTGAATCTGTTTATGAACAAGATCAATGTATATTACAGCCTCCGTAGCGCTGACGGTTAGATACCGCCTGTGAAACGAGAGGCACTTTTCACCCTCTATTCCTCTCTCACATAGACCTGCTGGAAGCAGCCTTATGTGAGTGTACCTTATGTGAATTCTTACTACCTTAATCAACTTGTCCGTCCACCTTGTGAGGGTTTTCCACGACATTATTTATGTTACAATTAATAGATTATATTATTATAGTACAATGTGTTATTATTACAAGTTACCTTGCCCGGAGTAAGAGCTCCATTGTGATGCTTTCTGCCGATGTACAGGGTTTCGCCACAAGCAGTCCAGCCACCCTTCACAGCCCGAGGAGGAACGTTTCCATCTCTGCATTCAATCCATTCAATCTTGTCGACAGGTGCGCAGCATACCTTTACAATAATGGAGAATATATGAAACTTTAAGCCAGTGCAAGGATATTCATATCAGCTTGTTATTCCCGTTATGGAAGTAAATATACCCAGTTATTTATATAGCCCATTTTTCACTTTGTTCATTGTATTTGTTCTCAAATATTTCAATTTAAAATTTTGCACTAAAATTTCTACAGATTTATGTATCGGTGTGGTATAGTAACCTCATATGATGTTGATTAAAGCCAATTTTATTTGCATTTAGTCTTAAAAAAGACGAACCTCAATGTTTTCCACGCGGTGCTCCTTGTGTCCCCAGGGTACGTAGGCTTCGTGACGTTTCACAGCCAGCTTACCCGGGACCATGTCGCCTTCAAACCTAGCCCTGATCACCCACAGTGGAGTGCAATCATTCTCATGTCCACCAACCACCGCGCGTCTGCACAGTTCCCCAGCGGTTTTGTTTGTTGTTGGAACCCACTCGATAAAATCTGATACAGTACAAACATTTTTTTAATTAGTAACACGATATACTTAAGCTAAGTTCTTTGAAATATTGTGAATGGTCTATTTGCCGTATGTATAGGCTTTCATGAGGTATTGGGTTGAAATATCAGGCCGATTAGTCAACTTCACATGAGCTTTTCGGATTGAAAAACCCTTTTTGTGAATTGCCTGGGGTATAAGCTATACGCAGCATGGTGGTGATCTTGGCCTTTGACGCATTGTGTTCGAAAATAAGGTCTCATTAGTACCGATCCCATCAAGGATATTACAGGCGTGAGTTTTTGTAGATACATTGATGGTCGATAGGAATTCCTTAAAATTAAGGAAAAGTTCATTATACTTACCATCACATGGTCTACAACAATGGCATTGACACCCACCACCGCACTGAAGGGATTGCCCGGAATTGGTTTGGCAGTCTGAAAAATATTGTGGGATTAATTTCTTGGAGAACTACATCTTTAAACTGCATTCTATTCGTCAGTAAATATTATAGATGGATTTTATTATAATAGTAAATAGTAATTTTCCCGATATCGTAGAGAAATCACTCTTAGACGGTTATCCAATATATTGTTGTCCTACCGACACAAATAAATTGCAACACAGGCCTGAAGAAAATCTGATATCAATAAATAGATGGGTTCTTGAGATATATTAAACACATAATCGAAACCGCGAGCAGAAGTTGGTAGGTGTGTTATACATTAATTTTCAATATTACCTGTAGTTTAAAAATCTCATATACCTAACAACATAAATAAATAAATATACACAACTGTTGAGTTATAACGGGTATATCAAGACTGCTACCGAAACGAAGCCGGGTGGTAGTTTTAGTGACTACAAACACAATGCAACTAAAAATTTCGCAAACAAATGCGATAATTATTTTTTATGATTTTTTAAATATCGTCATTTTTGGGTGGTAAATCCATAATAATTTAAACTCTTTTATACCTTAGATTATATTTAAATAAAAATAAACACTGTGACATTATTTCAGGAAAAAATGCATTTACCACCCAAATATGGTCAGAGGAAAAAATAACAAAAAAAAATTGTCGCTTTTTTTTTGCAACTTTTTCTGTTGCAAAGTGCCTGAAGTCGCTTAAACTACCACCAGGCTTCGTTTTCGGTAGCAGTCTTGAGATACCCTGTATTTATAGTCCTGGTACACACTAAGGCTGAGTTGCACAAACTAACTTTGCCACAATACCTTTGCCTTTGAAAATGTCATCGCCATACATTTGAGACGTATTTGACCTTGCTAATGTATGGGATTGACAGTTTCAACGTCAAAGGTATTGGCAAAGTTGTGTCGAACCAGAAAACTACCAGAGATTTTTGGCCTCACAAACACCCAGACCCAGCGCCGGATCTAGATATTTTTCGAGGCGGGGCAAAAACTGAAGAATGCCGCCCCCTGCCTATATTTTTATCTTTATCATCATCATCATCATCATTTTTAGGAATCAGACGCCCATTGATAACACAGGCCTTCGGGAAAGAACGCTATTTTACCATAATTTTAAGCATTTTACACGCTTTATATTAGCTTCATTTGAATGTAGCTTGCCGCGATACGGCCGCACGGTATCGACGAGGACAGAGGTATTAAGGGAGATCGAGAGGTTCTACGGACAGCTTTACATCTCGGTTGCCAAACCTACTGTTAGCTCGGCCGAAGATCCGAGAGCCGAGTTGATCCGATACTTTAGCGATGATATCCCGGACAATGGCCTGTGTGAGATGGCCCTCAAACAACTTAAAAATAACAAGGCGCCGGGTGAGGACGGAATCACTTCAGAGCTTCTGACAGCGGGAGGAACGCCAATACTGAAAGTCCTTCACGAGGCTCTTTAATTCCGTTCTCCTCGAGGGCTCAACGCCAGAGGCATGGAGCAGAAGCGTTGTGGTACTGTTCTTCAAAAAAGGTGATAGGCAGTGGAAAGGATTCGGCATCAACATCAACGGCGAGTATATTACTCACCTTCGATTTGCCGACGATATTGTAGTCTTGGCAGAATCGCTTGAAGACCTTAGCACTATGCTCGAAGACCTTAATCGAGTCTTCCAACAGGTGGGTCTCAAAATGAACACGGGTAAAACGAAGATCATGCCGAATATCCATGTTGTGCCCACCCCCATTGGACTTGGGGGTTCGACTCTCGAAGTTGTTGACGAATATGTCTATTTATGACAAGTGGTCCGGTCCAACGTCCAACTTCGAAAGAGAGGTCAATCGTCGATCGACTTCTCGTCCAAAATACAGGGGCCTAATCGTGGCTAACCACCACGAGAGGCTGCGTCACCATACCGCGCATAATCTTGGGTGGGTTCGTCGTGCCTGTTGGTGACCGGATGTGGAGTCCCGGCGGCACATCCTGGGAGGGTACGGGAGCCCTTCCGCTCAGCGGATCAATTCATCACGTGCCGACCCTTTCGTGCCACTGTCTATTCGGCCTTCTTAATGCCCGGACTTAGGCTCCTCGATGCGTCTTCACCAAACCCATCCATTCAACCTCATGACAGTGCAATTAAACAGAGCAGGTCCTTCAGCGGTGCATAACCCCACCACCGCGTTCATTATGGAGTTCACGTCCCTGGATGTTGATCCAGGGACTCCATACGAACCTCAATGCCGTCCTTGCTTGCTTTCTACCTGCTGTACCCTGGTTATTCGCTTGAAGGAAACTCCAAGCTTAATGTCGGGGTATGATTATTTAATTTCACTTAGATCATTTCCATGAATTATTGACGTAAATAAAAAAAAAACATTACAAAATATGGACGGTGATAAGCAATAATGTGTTAACCCTCAAAAACTAAAAATAATGAGATTATTATTTTGATTAGTTTTATTATAATATGTATATTTTTTTATACTTTTTTCTTTTTGGTGACTTAAACTCTTTTACAGAATGCTAAATACGTGATATTATTCAAATATATCAAAAACTTTGAATTGTACTTTGTGTGGATTGACACATTATTATCATATGGATGCTGATAAGCATGTATTATTGCTATGACGGTATTTATACTTAGACAGTATCTTAGGAAAACCTATTATTGATATGAACTGTCTTTCTGTCTAATAATCTTTGATCATAATTTGTAATATTCGAGTAAACGTACTAGATGTCGCTACTGAGCTTTTGACAAATACGGGACAAATAATTTCTATGACGCGCCTCGTCTATCGGTAGAATATAAGTCAATGTTGTTAGACGCATACTCAAAATGGGTGGAGGTATATGATACATCCAATTTTTACGCTTCAAGTGTCGTAATTGAAAAGCTTTGCGAATTTATATCTCGCTTTGGGGTCCCAAAGACTGTAGTCAGTGACAATGGGTTAGCTTTCACATCACGAGAATTTCAACAATATTGTTTACTTAATGGTATAACACACATAACATCGTGCCTGATCTTCTGGTGACCGAGCCAACGTCACCTGCCCTCGGTGTTCCCTGCTGACCACCAGATTATGGCCGGATAACCATTACAAAAATATTATAGCTTTATGACATATTGATGATTGATAATAAGCGTCATCAGCGCTAAATCTAAGTGGATAGTCAGAATTGAACATTTTGGCCGCCATTTTAAAATTTTTAGTTACTGACCCGGATGGCTTCGAACTCGATATCCAAGTGAACATTTCATTTTAGCCCTTTACATGTTAATTTAAGAGCGTTTATACCTTCCGCGCGCTTTCTGGCTTAAAAACAGGACTTTTCAAACGAGTTAATAGCCACCAATAAACAATTTTAAGGAAAAATAATTAGTACTAATTTTAGAAAAGGTTGTCATCTAGGAATTTTGTTGGAAAACATTATAGATTGATGGATAATTTGTGAGTACTATAAGGATTACTGAACACAAGTTTCGTTATTTAGGCTTTAAATGGCAATTTAGAAGCTTAAGATATCCGAAATCACTAAATATAAGATTCAAATAAAAATATTATCAGCCTAATAAGACCCTTATGGAGGGATTTTGTTGAGAAAAATAATCTTTTTGTGTTTAGTTACTGAAAAATAAAAATTTAAACAATGCGAAATTATTCAGAAACTCTCGTCAAGAATATATTTTTTTTCACCAACTTATCGTACATAATTTTGTATAGTAATTGCATATTATAATAGAAGAACATCTTATCAATAAATTGACATTTTTATATTTCAACAAAATTAGTTTTCATGTTTTCTACAAATATTTTAAAAACCACTATAAAACACACTGTCCGACCTGCATCAAATCAGACCGCCGCGCCGCAAGGCCTTCTAGAGGGAGGACGTATCGCTCGTCGCTCCGGCCTGGCTGCAGTCGATTTTTGCCGTGCGTAGTAAAAATAGCCACGCGCGGACAGCGATTGCCACATCTTAATACTTTGGTAGTAAAATATTTAATTTTTTTTTATAACCTACATAATTTTGTAGTTAGTATAAATTATGTTTCAGATAATACAGGGTATATCAAGACTGCTACCGAAAACGAAGCCGGGTGGTATTATAGGCGACTTCAGACACAATGCAATAGAAAATTTTGCAAATAAAAACGATTTTTTTTTGTTTTTTTGTTCCTATGTCCATATTTGGGTGGTAAATACATTTTTTCCTAAAACAATAGTGTATACCCTATTATTTATAAATACTCTGAGTTATAAAACAGTTTAAATTATTATTTTAGCAAAAACTATGGATTTACTACCTAAAATTGACTGTATTTAAAAAATCATTAAAAATTAATGTCGCGTTTCTTTGCGAAATTTTTAGTTGCATTGTGTTTGTAGTCACTAAAACTATCATCCGGCTTCGTTTTCGGTAGCAGTCTTGAGATACCCAGTATAATGGGATGTAATTCCGAGGCTAAATTATGTTATGTATTGTAATATAAAATTAAATATATTTCGTAATTGTAAGGGGTTGTAAGGCCCCTAACTCTATTCATGTGTTCGAACACGAAATGATTAATAAAACGTCCGTAGTGTCTACTGATTGAACACTGATTTGAATGCAACTTAACAATGTAATAATAACGAAAATATGATTAGTACCTATCTAAATTTGTATTGTTCATTGCTTGCATAGTAATATTTGTCTACTTATAATTCAAATAAATATTTTTATTATATTATATTACAAATATATAAATCATAAGTTACATTTCAATTGAATATTAGAATTTTGAAGCGCACGGATCAAAGTTGGTTGAGCTGACTGTATAGCGAGCCGACGCGGCAGCTCTACGCACACAGCTTTGGTCGCTTATGTGTGCGTGAAATTAACGAAGAAATACCTATAGTTGACTTTGCGCGCAAGGTGTAAACGCTCTTAATGCGCTATTGATCTAAAAAGTTGTACCGTTGCCTTTATTCAGACTATCGAAATTTAAAGTCAAATTTAAATACATAAATAATACGTTTACAAAGGTGGTTAAAAAAGCACAATGTATTTTATGGGCAGGAATTTTGATATTTTAACAGCATATTGACAGTTCCCCAAAATCCTAATGTCAATAAATTTGAGACCAACTGAGTTATACCTACAAATTCAAATGGCAGCCACAGCTTTCAAATTACGCTTTTAAAAGCAATCGAATCAATAATATGTATATATTTTAAAAAGTAATTTAAAGATTAAAAGTTATTCCCACCTAGAAAATATCAAACAGTGGGGTAATTCCCTAAATGTTAAGTATTTTTTCCACTGACAGCTTTGGAGGCTATTCATTTTCTCTGCCAGCGGCACGCCAACTACGAGTCTATTAGTATTATCTGTCTACGATATAATCAAAGAATACGAGCAAGAAAATTAAATGACAGCTATTATACAATCTCTGTAGCTTAGAGCATCTATGTATATAGAGGGAGCGCAAAAACGTAGATAAAAATGGTGGTGCCGGGCCACCTTTTTCTGCCCTCCTGTTGGCTGATATTTGACAGGTTGTCCAACATACATGAATTACTTGGAAAAGAAAAGTAAAAAGAAATAGTTTAGGGCTTAGAGTATATATACAGTGCCCTCCAAAAGTTAGTTGAAATTAATTCACCTTAACAATTATGTCACGTAATTTCTAAAATACGCAGTTTCAATAAAAGAACTGTTTACTATTTATGGTCAGATACACTATTCTAATACAATAGGTATAGAATTTTTCGAAATTTATTTTTCTTTTTTTCTTAATCGATGTTTATATTCTCACTACTTAAATTGAGTGTGTCAAAAGTCAGTTGAAATCTTCATTGAAATTGGAAACTTTTAACGATTTCTGATAATCTCGTGGTTTTAAACTCATTTACCAATATTGTTTGGGCAGTTTGGTTAGTTCACTTTTATTAATAAGATATTGTGAGATCATATGACTGTTTTAGAATTAATAATAGCTCTAAAGCAAAAATAACGAGTATAAAAAAAATAAAAGCCGACTTCAAAACAAAAATCCACTAAAAACCAAAAAATAATAACTACTTACCACTCCAAAGCAAAAAAATAATATTTATTTCATGGAACTCGTGCATGTTGATTAATTTGCTTAATGACTTGACTAGCCAACAAATCAAAATATATGCGTAACATATTGAAGGTGGGTCGCCCAGTACCAAACAATAGATATTTAAATTAATATAAGGCATAGGTCCTACATGTTCCACTTTTTTTGCTTTGGAGTGGTAAGTAGTTACAGTCAAAACCGTTTATAACGACATCGTTTACAACGACCTATCGGTTATTACAGCTAGATTGTATGGTCCCGTCCGAATCCCTAGTAAACTATTCAGTAAACAAATCGCTTATAACAACATCGGACACAGCGACATATCGCTTACAACGACGAAATTTTATCGATATTCATGGGCTATAACGACCAACGGCTCCTTGTCTCAGCAAAACAAAACAATACAAACGATTTTAAATCTTATTGATAAGCATTGAAGGAATATTTGAGCATATTACCTACGCACGTAAAATGCAAAAAATATTTGTGACTGGGCTAAAAAAAAAGACAGACCAAAATGACTGATTACATTAAAAACTAGTGTAGTTTTATAACTCGTAACTGTAAGCAGTGAAATACAGTTTATATTCTAATTATTTCGTAATAAATATTTTTATTTCTTTTCTAACTCGTTTACGTACTTAACCTATACTTATACTAGATAGATAACTATGATGATATAACTACTGTACTTGTGTATATGGCTGTATTGCTTATAACGACTATCGGATATAACGTCGGCAACTATACGGTCCCTTCGATGTCGTTATATCAGGTTTTGACTGTATTATTTTTTGGTTTTTAGTGGATTTTTGTTTTGAAGTCGGTTTTTATTTTTTTTATTAAAAATTTAAATTATTTTTATCTTTTTAGTGTTGATAGGCATTTAAATGAAGAAGATTTGGTCCCCACAAGGAATATGTTCTTTCCGATGACAATGAAATCGCTAAAATCGGCTAAAAGCTGCCAAAGATATTGGAATATTCACATGTTTATTATTTTTGCTCCCCCCCCCCTCCCTTCGCGCCTACCCCTTTTTCTCTCAACCACTGTAGCCTAGCTTTTTTACTGAACCCAATGCAAAAAGAACCGTTGAAATCCTATTAAATTTTGAGGAGTTCTACTCTCCAGGTCCGAACATGATAATCAGATCTTAATGTTGTGTTCCTGGGATCAACCTGTTAATACGTTCTTTCCAATGAAAAAGAAATCACTAAAATCGGTTATAAGCTGCTGAAGATATTAGTATTTACGTGTATTTTAACGTTAACACCCCCCCCCCCCTCACCCCTACCCCTTTCTCCCTCCCTCACTGTAGCTTAACTTTTATAATAAACCTAATGCAAAAAGAACCATTGGAATCCTACTAAATTTTGAAGAGTTCTATTCTCCAGGTCCGAACATAATCATCAGATCTTCATGTTGTATTCCTGGGATCAATCTGTCAATACGTTTTTTCCAATGAAAAATAAATCACTAAAATCGGTTAAAAGCTGTCGAAGATATTAGAATTTACGTGTATTTTAATTTTATCACCCACCCCCCCTCACCCCCACCCCTTTTTCCCTCTCTTACTGTAACTTAACTTTTCTAGTGAATGTAATGCAAAAAGAACCATTGCAATTCTCCTTAATTTTAAGGAGTTCCCCTCTCCAGGTCCGAAGATATTCATCAGATCTTCACCATATTTTTATGGGACCAAACGACAAGCACCAGCTTTCAATCAAAGAAAGAATGATTGAAATCGGTTCACACAGTACAGAGAAACGAGGTAACAAACATTAAAAAAAAAAAAAAGCAACATACAGTCGAATTGAGAACCTCCTCCTTTTTTTGAAGTCGGTTAAAAAGATAGAACAAAGATGAGTGGTAAATAGAAAAAAAATAAAAAACTTTAGTGCTGAGGAAAAATTATTTAAAGTTAGTCCCGAAGATAAACGAATAATAATTCAGAAGAGTTTGAAATGTAATTAATGGTCTTGCAGATAGGCCACGGTAGAAGCGTCCTAGGTCTACTTCTTCTATTGATGATCAACAAATTATGCGGTAGTGTAAAATGAATCCCAAGATTGTGATACGAGGAATCAAAAAATAGTAATAGCAAGTAGGAACCACGGTTTCTATAACTACTACCAGGCGATGTCTGCATGATGCTAATTTACGAGGTCACGTTGCCAGAAAGAAACCTCATAGCATCGATCCATAAAAACAGACGGTTGGAGTTCGCCCGCAAATATTTAGATAAATCAATAGACTTTTGGAATATCGTATTTTTTCGCGATGAATTAAAGTTTGAACCGTTTGGAAAAAGAGGTCGACAAATTGCATTTCGTAGGAGCAATGATAACTCTTACGACGACAAGCACTTGTAGCCCGCTGTAAAACACAGCGTTGGCAGTATGATGGTTTGAGGATGTTTTTCTTGGCATGGTGTGGCCTGACTGCATATAATTGAAGGCAGATAAGATCATAGATCTATTGTAATATTCTCCATGAAAATTTATAACAATCTGCTGAACATATGGGGTAAAGACAAATTTTTAAGTTCCAACAAGACAGCAATTTGTAGCATACGGCAAGGATAACTGAACAATATTTTGAAAATAACGAAGTAGACTTCTGGGATGACCTTCAATATTACTCGACCTTCACTCTATTAAACATTTGTGGGATAAATTGACACGAGAATCCCTGTTTCTATAAAAGGCAACAGGATTTTTTTGAAAAATAGAATTCATGAAACATGGTCGTCTATACTGGTCAAAACTTTACAAAATCTTGTAGAATCAACGCCTAGACAATTTAAAACAGTTCTACAGAATAATGGCGGCCATACAAAATATTAAAAGTTAAGACAGTGGCAAATATAACAATCCTTAGAATATTTGTTCAACAATTTCAACTAACTTTTGGCACCGTAATTTTACTGTTTCTCTACATCAATTATTATTAATAACTTTAGAATGGTCCTTTTATTGATACAAATATTATAAATTAATTAAATTTTAATAAACGGTTCTAGAACCAATCATTTGAATAGGTTTTATAATTCATTTCCTCACATTTATTACATTTTGATAATTTCAACTAACTTATGGAGGGCACTGTATATATAGAGGGAGCGCTGGTACTTCAAAAACGTAGATAAAAATGGTGGTGCCGGGGCCACCTTTTTTTGTTCCCACATGCAGTATGAATTGTGACAGCTTGGAATACGCATGACTTACATGAAAAAGAAAAATCAATAAATGTAGTTTAGCGCTGTCGAATACCATCCAAATTTATTTTAGGGGTTAATTATGAACAGTGTATTCGTTTATCATCGACAATAAATTCAATTTCTTATTAATTAACAAGAAATAATTTAAATCATTTTACAGAAAAACATTCATATTTTTGAATTTTCGAACGCCTTTTTATTCAATGTTGCAAGTAATTAAATTGTTAAAATTCCGAAAAAGTATCGGAATAATTCTTAGGTAAAAAATATAAAATATTTGAATTTGGAGCGAAATAAATTATTATAAGCCAAGGTTGAGTTTAATTTTTCATTTATTATTAATATTTTGTATTATGATAGCTAAAAACAATGTAACGTGAATATGTTAATTTCCGTTTATTTATTTATTTATATATTTTTCGTGGAAAAGTTATTTATCAATAACATTATTATAGCAGTGCTACCAACATTACGAACAAGAAAATATCTACGTTTTTGAAGTCGCAAATGTATGACAGCGCTCCCTCTATATATAAATACTCTAAGGTTTAGGGCTATTTAAGTTAAAAGGATAACTAAATATAATTCCAGGTGTCAAAGGAATTTATAGCAATCTATTGCTAAATAATTAATTCAATTCAATTACGAACAAGAAAATATCTAAGTTTTTTAAGACGCGAATGTATGACAGCGCTCCCTCTATATTATAAATACTCTAAGCTCTGTAGATATTTTTCTTAAAAATAATAATGAACTTTATGTTTAACAACCTCCGTGGCGCAGTTGGGTAGTCGTACCTACCGAAACATATTTTGTGAACCACTGCTATTTGCTCTCGGGTTTGGGTGTTTGTGAGTGAGACCGAAAAGACTCTCGTAGTTCCTGATACCCACGACACAAGATTCGATCTTAGTGTGGGGTTAGAACTATGTACTTGACTGTTGGGTGTATTTGTTTATTTATTAAGAAAAAGTAAGACGGCAAGTTCTTGATTTTAATCAACTTGTATTTATTAAATCTGGATTTTGTAAACTTTCGTAACTCGACGTTGCTGCTACTGTAAAGCAATATGAGCCACGAATAGTCATTTCCGATTTTCTTAATATACTGCTACTACACCAAGTGTCGAATTTTTCCCTTTAAGAATTTACTATCAGTATATTTATACACAGTGTCTTCTTATAAGGACTTCGGGTTGGTTTTATTAGGTACAAGGCTCCATTTTTTCAAAAAACAGGTAGGCAATTCATATAAAAGCATTTTATTTTTAACAATGCATGTTCCATTAAAAGTTTTACAAAATGTCTTGTTTAGAAAACTTATCAAGAAAAATTAAGTACATAAATATTACAATTTGTTTGGTGTAAGTAAATACTAGTATATAAATATTAGTATTCACTTTCATCAAACAAATTGTATCACTTCAAGCGGATTTTCCAACTGTCAAATAAAACTTATTTGTGCAATAAAATACAACTTATGCAAATTAAAAAAGACAATTGTATCAATAAAAATTACCAATTTTGTGACTTTTATACTCAGTCATGTAATGTTTTACTAAGCGTCTTTCTTATTCGTAGACATTTTTAAAACCTGTTTTAGCGACCGAATGTTTTGTCTTCTTCGCTCCAACTGAATTCCAAAGTCGTTCGAAATTGACACAATTTTTTTATTTCGACAACTAAAATACATTTTGAATCGATATTTTAGACAATTGCAGAATTGGGTTTTTGCTGTATAAAGGCCTGGTCTGGCGAAGAATACGCGCAGCACTGCGGTAAGCGGTAACGTCATGACGTCATGCAACATAGTTCACATAACAACAAAAAAGGTGGTTCTCATATAGGTTTCACTCTGTGCGTAAAACCGTTGACCAATGGGAGAACCGTTCATTGACAACCAACGTTATGGCAATTTCGCATTGAAGTTTTCTTGAATTTCCATGACAACAAATAACAATCATTTGAGTTCAAAAATATATATAATTTCTTTAAAAAAATGTTTGTGCGTCATTTTAAATAAACTGGGTATATATGTTTACGAGACAATTTTCGCAATATTGATACGTGATATAAGTGGTTCCTATCATTATAATGAAATACGCGTGTGCTGAATACATTTTTTCGGCTAAACAACTTATTGTCAGATCAAATTAAATTTCACTGGGTTTATGTAGTTATCCTTTCTTACATTATCGTCATCGATCATACTGTAATTGGGTCAAAATAAATTCCATAACGATTTAATTATTTTCCTATAAAATTGTCACAAGCAAAACCTGGAACAATACTGATGGTCACTTTTTAAAATAATAATTTTATTTTAGTCTTTAACGGAATTCATAACACAGAGCTCAAAATATATATGCGTAGGTGTAAGTAGCACAAATTACAATATATATAGAGGGGGTTTTAATGGAATGGGAATGGAAAAAAGCGGAAAACACAGAACTTGATACTACGTTGAGGAACTACATATTTAAGATTGCACCATGTCATCACATGATGTACTCCAGGTGCTAGGAGAGTGGTGCTAATTGTGTCGAACGGCGATAGTTTATTATATCTTGCAGTTGGATTTTGTAAATAACTACGAAGATAATATACAACCATTATACAACGAATGTATATAGGCTGATACAAAACTCATCATAAGATTCTTTGTAGCTACTTTTTCGGGCTCATATAAAATTTGTTGTTTGTTGATTGTATTTCTTTCTATGCAAATATAGGGATGAGGCCAGCTAGCGTAGTGGGCTATAGTATGGCCTAACCACTCTCAATCGTATTCTCGATTGTAGAGGAGACCCGTGCCCTGCAGTGGGACGTATATGGACTGATAAAGTGCCCTGCGAATAGCGATAAAGACTGAATGTATATAGATACCTACTAATAAATCGTCTCCAATTGTACCCTGATCAGTTGGGAACTAATGCCGTTGCTATATTTTGTTAAAAAGCATGGGGTACTAGGTACTTAGAACAATTAACATATGCCGGGTCTTCTCAGGAAGGGCCGCGTTGGATCCGGTGGTAACAATAAACCGCTACGCACCGTTGTAATAATATTCATGGTCCGTTAATTAATTATTTAATTTAATTTAATTTGACCAACGTACATATTGTATTTCTTTGAAAAATAAATTACCATAAAGTCATAACTAATAATTTAAATAAAATAAGAATAAAAAGGAAACAAATAAATAAATCTAATGCTAAATAAAAATAAAATTAATTTAAAATAAATAAATTACATAAATTAATTAATTAAACCAAGAAATTAAAATAAGTAATACTAAGTATAAGAAATATATTGTTTATAGAGATTAAGTTCTATGTGTATTGACTTGTCATAAGAGCTTTTAAATTGCCTACGTGACCAATAAATACATTTCATTTCAAATACATTTCATTTCATTTCATTTCACACTTCCGTTCGTAATTTTTATAACAATAGAATAAATGTAATTGACTCCATTTTATAATCTTGTACTTATTAAATATTATTTAATTTTACTTTTTAATTGTATCTTTTTTACCAAAGCAAGGTTTTAAAGTTTTATTCCTACGTGGTGTAATATTGCGCCATTGTCATTGGGAACGTACGTGAACTGTATTAAACGTACTGTGCGGCAGCACATAGTCGATATACGCGACACAGCCTAAACAAATGTTTAAACCAAACAAAAATTTATAAAAATATTGTCCTCAAATAAATCTATTGCGCAAATACGCTTACCGCGACGAAATGATGAGAATGACGGCACGTTGTGCGGTGTATCTGCCCCGCGCTTCACCACACTTGCCCCTCTACACCGACGCATACTGTGACAGCACAAAAGACCAGTCTACCCATCACCCGGTTGACCCCTCACCGCAGACGCTGGATGACGCATACTGCGGCGGAACGTCATGTCAATGTCAATGTTTTTCATACAAAACCGAGTTTGACACCGCATTCCGCGCAACGCAACGCTGTGCGTAGCTTCGACAGACCAGGGCTTAAGAAGGAACTCGGGTCGACAGATTTCGCTATTAAACCATTAAACAGTACACAGTACTTCGTAGTCACTAAAGCCCAGCTCTTGTCCCCCGTATGACATGTAGAACATTCTAGTGCTCGGGTGAATCTGAAATATAATTAATTTTATTATAAGGTGTTACTGTCAGACTAATCTAACTCAAATGAGCCTAAGCTCATTTAAATCTAATTACATTGGCCACCACTTCAACTTTTGCAATATATGACGAGAACATGTCATATGGTTAGAGTGAAAGAAGTATATTATCACGATATAGTCCTATTTAATGTAAAGTGTTTAGATATTGACAGCCTCCGTGGCGCAGTCGGTTAGAGGCCGCCTGTGAACCGAGAGGACGCGGGTGCGATCCCCGCACCGAGAGAAATGTTTGTGGGGCCCACAACTATTTCTTTCGGGTCTGGGTGTTTGTGAGACCGAAAAGTCTTTCGTAGTTCCTGATACCCACGACACAAGACTCGAACTTAGTGTGGGGTCAGGACTATGTATGTGTAACTGTTGGGTGTTATTTATTTATTTTATTTATTTACTATGTACATATCACATGAGTCATTTTTATATTTTTAGATCTATTTTTTTTCTGTTTTTTCAAAGGCGCTGTTAGCGGTACTTTTCTGTCTCTTTCTCTTTTGAGCCAAAGGGAGTCCATTACTCAACATAGGCCTCTCTCATAGATCGCCACATAGACCTGCTGCAAGCGGCATGTATACAGCGAATTCCTAGTGAGTGGACTTTCCACATTATTTATGTTACAATAAATATTGTAATATTATAGTACAGCACCAATGCAATGTGTTATTGAAAGTTACCTTTCCCGGAGTAAGAGCTCCATTATAACGCTTTCTGCCGATGTACAGGGTTTCGCCTGAACCAGTCCAGCCTCCCTTCACAGCCCGAGGAGGAACGTTTCCATCTCTGCATTCAATCCATTCAATCTCCTCCGAAGGTACGCAGCATACCTATATAATAAGGCCGAATATATGAAACTTTAAACCGGTACAAGAATATTCATATCATATTGTTATTCCCGTTGTAGACGTAAATATGCCCAGTTATTTATATAGCTCCAGCCTCATTATCAAGCGCCACCTTGTTCATATTATTTGTTCTGAAATATTTCAATTTAAAATTTTGCACTAAAAACGCTACAATTTTATCTATAGATAACTTAATGCTATTTGATGTTAATTAGTGCCAATTTTATTTGCAGCTGGTCTAATAAAAAAAACGTACCTCAATGTTTTCCACGCGGTGCTCCTTGTGTCCCCAGGGGACGTAAGCTTCTTGACGATTCAAAGCCAACTTGCCCGGGACCATGTCGCAATCAAACCTAGCCCTGATCACCCACAGTGGGCTGCAATCATTCTCGTGTCCACCAACCACCGCGCGTCCGCACAGATCCCCAGCATTTATATTTGTTGTTTGAACCCACTCGATACAATCTGCTACGATACAACATGATTTTAATTAGTAACACGATATCTTTAGCAAAGTTATAAAAGTTTCTTAGATTTACGAGAATGTGACACATTGAAATAAAATTATATTTTACGGATGTTAACATTTTTTACCTTCCCGACGTTTCGATTACTTTGCAAGTTTCGTGGTCACAGGGCGAACAAAAATCGCGATAAAATCCGTAAAAAATAGTTTCATTTCAATTCCAAGTCATTCTAAGTTCTTGGAAATAGTGTAATTGACCCATAAATAAAATTCACATGAGCTTTTCGAATTCAAAAACCTTTTTGTGAATTGTGGGGCCTTAGAGTATACTGGGTATCTCAAGACTGCTACCGAAAACGAAGCCGGGTGGTAGTTTTAGTGGCTACAAACACAATGCAATTAAAACTTTCGCATAGAAACGCGACAATTATTTTTTATTATTTTTTAAATATCGTCATTTTTGGGTGGTAAATCCATAGTTTTTGCTAAAATAATAATTTAAACTCTTTAATACCTTAGATTATTTATAAATAAAAGGGTATACACTATTATTTTATGATAAATGTATTTACCACCCAAATATGGCCATAGGAAAAAAATAACAAAAAAAAATTGGCGCTTTTTTTTGTAACTTTTTCTGTTGCATTGTGTCTGAAGTCGCTTAAACTACCACCTGGCTTCGTTTTCGGTAGCAGTCTTGATATACCCGGTATAAATATAGAGGGAGGGCTGGTACTTCAAAAACGTAGATAAAAGTGGTCGTGCCGGGGCTACCTTTTTCTTCCCTACATCCAGTGTGAATTGTGACAGCTTGAAATACGCATGACTTAACATATGAAAATGAAAAATCAAAAATGTAGTTTAGCGCTATCGAATACCATCCAAATTTATTTTATTTTTATTCGTTTATCACCGACAATTAATCCAATTTCTTATTAATTAACAAGAAATTTAAATCATTTTACAGAAAAACATTCATGTTTTTGAATTATCGAACGCCTTTTTATTCAATGTTGCAAGTAATTAAATTGTTGAAATTCCGAAAAAGTTCCGGAATAATTGTGGGTGAGTTTTACTTTACCTTTATTAGTAATATTTTGTATTATGATAGCTAAAAAAATGTCACGTGAATATGTTAATTTCCATTTATTTATTTATTTATATATTTTTCGCGGAAAAGTATTTTGTCGGTAACATTAAGTAACATGAAGAAATCCTACCAACATTACGAACAAGAAAATAAATATCTACGTTTTTGAAGTTGCAAATGTATGAAAGCGCTCCCTCTATATATAAATACTCTAAGCCTGAGGCTATAAGCTGCACCCAGCATGGCGCTGGTCTCGACCCTTGTCTTATTGTGGGCGAAAATAAGCTCAGTGCACAATGTTAGTCTCATTACTACCGATCCCACCAAGGATATTACAGGCGTGAGTTTTTGTAGTTACGTTGATGTTCGGTAGGAATTCATTAAAATTAAGGAAAAGTTAATTAAACTTACGAACACATGGTCTATAACAGTGGCATTGACACCCACCATAGAGAAAATAAGCACTACTATACTGGGTATATCAAGACTGCTAGTAGTAGTGTAGTTTTAGTGAGTACAAACACAATGCAACTAAAATTTTCGCAAAAAAAAAACGCGACAATTTTTTTTTAATTTCGTAATTTTTGGGTGGTAAATCCATAGTTTTTGCTAAAATAATAATTTAAACTCTTTTATACCTTAGAGTCCTTATAAATAAAAGGGTATACACTATTATTTTAGGAAAAAATGAATTTACCATCCAAATACGATCATAGGAAAAAAATAACAAAAAAAAAAGACGGGTTGCACTCCGGGAGTGCCGGCAGAAGTGAAAACTTGATTATTAACGTTGAGCATGTTTGATATTTTGGAATGGTTAGGGAATAATTTTGCACCAATTGCTTTATCAGTATAAAAGTACTATCATTTATGTGGTAGAATACAATATTCATTTATTGCGCTATCGTACACAAACATGACAATTTATATTACATTAAAAATTTAACACTTTAAAACTATTACAATTATTTTACATTAAAAAGTTTATCTCTCCGAAAAATCAACTTTCATCCATAATTTCAACGACTTTTTCACCATCATCATTACCAGAACTATCATCGCCAATCTCTAAAACTGATACGATAGGTTTATGGTAGCTGAAGTAAGAAACGAACAGTTTTGATTCGAACCTATTTAAATGTCTAATAAAGACCGCATCAATAGTAGTTTTTTATTTCGTTGTGCTAAGATTGCGATCATTCGACATAGTTAAACCAAATTCATTATTTAAAAATTCAATAGTTGATTTTTATCGTCTGCGAAGTTTATGTTGAAATCTCCACTCAAAATCATTGGCAATTCATCAAAGCTTTATAAACTGACAGCTAACTGACAGCTGTCTACTCTCCATCCGTCTTACGCTTTTTCGATCAGGTCACGTGTCCTGACGCGAGTTTAAGATTTTATACCCATTACAGAAAAAGTGCTCAACGCCGCTAAAGAAGTTTTCACTTCAAAAATGTCGCTTCTTTTTTTCAACATTTTCTGTTGCAATGTGTCTGAAGTCACTAAAACTACCACCCGGCTTCGTTTTCGGTAGCAGTCTTGAGATACCCTGTATACTACTACTAACTACACCCACACAGACCAAGTAGTACTACAGACAGCCGACGCGCCTAATTAACTTTAGCCCATATCTCATACATTCATCTTACACCCTTACATGACAGTCTCTTATTTTTCTTAACATTGTATTCAGCCTTGTTTCGAACGCCGTGCACAGGCGTAAATATTTCTAAATTGACATCGATTTTATTATTTTGCCAATTTTCTTGGCAACACATTAGTGTGATAGTGTGATACATAGAAAATTAGCAAAATAATACAATCGATGTAATTTTTTTCAAGTTCAGATATTAGTGTATGTGTAGATTAGAAATAAAACCCTTTAAATGATTTATCCAACTATTATTTTTTTATTTCATTTTTACACTCAAAAGTATTTGTCAAAATATACAAATGTGTGTATTACAAATATGAGATCATAAGTTAATATACAGGGTATATCAAGACTGCTACCGAAAACGAAGCCGGGTGGTAGTTTAAGCGACTTCGGACACAATGCAACAGAAAAAGTTGCAAAAAAAAGCGACAAATTTTTTTGTGTTATTTTTTTCCTATGACCATATTTGGGTGGTAAATACATTTTTTTCCTAAAATATTAGCGTATACCCTTTTATTTATAAATAATCTAAGGTATAAAAGTGTTTAAATTATTATTTTAGCAAAAACTATGGATTTACCACCCAAAAAAGACGATATTTAAAAAATCATAAAAAATAATTGTCGCGTTTCTTTTCGAAATTTTTGGTTGCATTGTGTTTGTAGTCACTAAAACTACCACCCGGCTTCGTTTTCGGTAGCAGTCTTGAGATACCCGGTATAATAAGTTGAAATAAAGTACACTTTGCCTTACGTAGCTACAATTTTACCAAGGTTCCCCACTGGCTGTACCTGAATCGAAGGTACCAAAAATACGAAAAAATGTAAAGCCTCTTATATTCGATTATATTTACATAAGCATGTGTATTATGTATTAATAGAAATCATTCTACATAAATAAAATTAGATTTTATTAATATTCTGACATTTTGTAAATTGACATTACATATTATTCTGTATCTGTCTGTATCAGCCCATATACGTCCCACTGCAGGGCACGGGCTTACTCTACAACCGAGAATACGATTGAGAGTGGTTAGGCCATATAGTCCACCACGCTGGCCTAGTGCGGGTTCGCGGACTTACTTAGAAACTTAGAAATTCTTATGAATCCCTATATTCCCTATGATATTCCTCACGATGTTTTCCTTCACCGTTTTAGTGCGTGGTGATTGACTATCAATACACACATGACTCCGAAAAGTCAGAGGTGTGCCCTGGGATTCGAACCCGCGACCACCGTGAACATGTTGGCAGTCGCGTCTAGTCCGTTTACCAACAGGCCACCACGCACTTTCATTTTAATATATTATTCATTTTAATATTAAATATGAAGTGATACTAAATAAACACACAACACGAAATCGAACAAACATGAATTTAGATAAAAATAAAAAATTTCAAATTAATTAGGATGCAACAACAATACATGTATTTATAAAATTACGAAGTATCTACTGTTTGTGATTGTTACATTCATAGAAATCAAACAAACATTTGGAGTGAATATTTACATTTTTGATTATTCGATTGATGAGTAATGGGCCCTACTATATTCAACGAAACGAAGTTCGAAACTTCGGATGATCAAAGTTTATATACGATACGAATGTACCTACATAAAACTTATGGTCGTTATTGATTTATGTTCGTAACCATAGACTTATAGTTACGGTGTACGTTATACAAAGTGTCGGTGTTATAATTGCTTTAAATTACAACGTCATTAAATAACGTCAATTAAAACAAATTAAAATGATTAGATTTTAAATCACATTAAAATTGAAAAAATGATATTTTCAAACAAACTAAATAATAAAATAATTTGGTTTAAATACAACACGCTTTATAAGTTACCTACTGCCCTCAGTTGACCTAGACATAAGAGCGGCAACGCCGCATTTTTCGTCGCCGCGTCGCAAATGGCTTTAAATTGATTTGGCGCGATGAATCCTTTGTAGTTTTTAGGCATAATTGTATTCGTAGAATAACTACTGAAAACGCTCTTATTCAAGTCACCTTTTACACAAATTATGTAAGTCCAAATTGCTTCATTGGGTTGGAAGCGACGATGCCACTTACAATTAGTACACAAATTCAGTCTTATTTTTGCGCAGGGGGATGAAAATAGCACGTCGCGTAAAATATTACTGCCACTAATATACCTTCAAACAAATCATATCAGTGTATTCCACAGCTGTAAATCGCGACATCATGAACATAAAATGCTATCGTAATTCGTAATGGGTTGTGAGCAACGCACGCGCATTCGCAAAGAACAAGTACGGCTCACTGACGAGGTGGCGCGAGTGCCGACTCCCGAGTTTCACCCCCGCCACCCCCGCCCCCGCCCCCGCCCCCGCCCGTGACACCTGACCTTCGATCGTCGACCTTCGACCGTCGATCGCCGATTGCAGTGTTGCTAGGTTAGATTCCAAAAAGTACAGAAAAAGTTTCGTAAAATATCGTAGATGGATATAAAATAGAGGAGATTATTATACTGTTTAATACAGGGCTTTTTTCATAGAAAGCGAAAATAAACATACATTCTTAAAAGTTACAAGTATTCCGTAAAAAGACTAAAGAAGTTAATCGCTGTATGTGTTACTTTTCTAAAATTCATCATAAAGTACTGGAGATACATAGTCGTGACCCCACACTAAGATCGAATCTATGGTTTGGTTGAAAATTTAAGGATGGCTCGGTAAAATAAAATACCCTATATCATTATTTTGTAGTGATAAACAGTTAGTAAGTGTCAGAAATAGCTCTACTATTTGTCTTGTTAGTCATATTCCAGTATGTTTTATTCTTACTGTATACTTTGTTTTGGTATTTTACATTAAATGAAGCACAAATAGTTTCAGTGTAATTACGTTGCAACACTGCCCAGGAGTCGCGGGTAATCCCAGGAGCAGGCGCGGTGGGGAAGGATGCACGATTAGAGATGCATAAAAAAAATCATCGATATTTTAATCGAGAGTAAATAAATGTCGTCAATTGAAATATGAAAATCCGCATAATTCATATTTAAATACTTTTAGGGCAGTAAATGTCAAAGAATATCATATTAATTAACACAGTTATCAGAACATATTCTAAGCGTGCCAAAAAGACCTCAGTACAAATAAATACACAAAAACAAAGACTTTGTAAAAGTTATTTTCCACGTTTCATTCTAATCAGCGGGTTTCTACATTGTCACCATAGCGCCTGCTTTTGAAAAAATGCGGCTCAACAGTACCCATACAGAATGATACCGAATGATGTGTCGGATGTTGCCACATGACCCATAGCAATATTAAGTATACTCGGAAATCGAATTCGAGATCAAAAATGTAAACAAACAAATGTCATTGTAAAAGTGACATTTCAGGGTTATGAAACATTTTCTCAAAAACATATTGGGTATAATTTGATTAGTGAATAGATTCAAATGTTGCGAGTACTATGTTTTATTTATTTATATTTATTTTTGAATTTTGAACATTTTGAATGTTTTATTATGCCTTTCGACGTGACTCTTGACTTGGGCCCAAACAAATTCTAATGGGTTTAACTCACAGTGATTTTCAAAGACCATAGTGCATTCGGCTAGGAACAAGAGCGCCAGAAATCTTAGGAACAAAATAGAACAAAAACTTAACAGAAAACGTGAAACCAGCTTCACGGTGTTTTAACTTTATCACATGATGCACATTCATCAAGTTAAGCAATTAAATGAACTAAAGGGAGGTGTCGCGGGCGTCAAAGCGACGTATTGGTAGTTAAGGAGACGAAATTTAAAAAAGTTTTATTTCAGTGGCCTAAGGTTACGAATTTCTGCATAATACCTGTAGCATAAAATATTTTCGTACCATTTTTTTCACATACTTAAAAAAGAAGTTGAAATTGTAGTTTATGTAAATATTATACCAAATATTTTTTATTTGGCTTTGTTTTATACTTATTTAACGAATGAAAATAATTCCAGCCTGTTTTTTTAACGGTTGTGAACAAACTACCATGACAAATTATTTTATTGTAGCGGTAACACTTTTGTTTACATTTTTGATCTCGGATTCCATTTCCGAGTATAGGTATAAAATGTAAATGTGAGTTGTGTATCTCCTTTTATGTATCACATTTGTTTTTAATATTGTCGATAAATAAAGGTTTTTATTAATAAAGTTTGAATTCTTTAATTTTAAATAATAAAGTTTGAATTATATCGATAATATTGATATTGTATGATCGGTGAAGTCGTTGCCACCCTAGCCTCATTTTGATCAACGACGCGACGTTGCCTATTCGACATCACGACGTCGCGAAGTTATGATTCTTACTATCATGGATATTAGGTCTAAATTCAATTATTGATATTATTTCTATGCAACTAATAATAAAACCTTGTATTTTCTTGCACTTGACCTTTATTATTCGTTTGTGTCAATGACCTAGCCAAATCGCTACAGCAGGTGGTTAAATATTGAAAACTAAAAAACTATCCTGTGGCTAAACGGGTGGTGATAAAATAAAATTTGGTGTATGGGCTGCTGATGCGGTACCCTATATGTGGTCCAAAAAAAAATACTTATGTCACCGCCAATTTGTAACACATAATATTGCACATAACAATTTACACAATCAAACTATTTATACATTCACAATTCTAAACGACTTATATGTATAAGCTTATTACTAAGGGATCTTTTGCTTTATTTGCACAACAACATTTTACATAAGAACATTTACATAAACTTATAAACTTATAACTATTTACTAAAAACTAGTCTTCGTCCTGCACAAAAAGTATTCTATGCGTTATATCAGGGTATCAGCTACATACATACGAAATTTCATCAATATTGCTTCGAATTGTAAAGAAGTAATAAACACTTGGCGGCTTCTCACATATGAGACACACATACCATACCAGTACAGTCACATACCAGTAAAAACTATAAAAACCTTTTTAATTCAATCCTACCTACGAAGTTCAACACTCGGTTTCTTCCTTCCAACTCAAGTTGTGTAACTCGAGTTCAATTCGAGTTACCTGAATTTCAACTCGAGTTAACTCGTGTCGGGTTTATCCCGAGTTGGCACATCACTGTGCCTACCATAGATTTAGTATAAAACATAGATCGGCAATGTGAAAGAGATAGAATAATTTAACTCATATGTTAAAGCGAGATGCATGATGCGACCATACGTTTACACAGGAGTAGCCTGCAGTCAAAATATGTCAAACTAAGCGAGCAACAAAATTCGCTTAATTTCATAATTTATTTAATTTTACAGTACTTGGTTATATTTATTAAACGTAGTTTATTATAGTGCATTGTGCAGTGCCGAGGTGTGGTTCATGCAGGCGTAAAAATCCGAAATAATTAAAGTTTTCACAGGTACCGGCCACTTTTGCACAATACTATTTTGTAACGATATTATAGAATTAAATGGAAATCCGTGTATACATATCGGTAGAAAAGAATATAGTATTTCATTATATAAATACGCTGAAAGCATCCATTGCGTATAAAAAATAATATCAAATACGTGAATTTACTATAATTTCAACCAAAAGTTGCTAGGGATTGACTGACAGGTTCGATCAATAAAAGGTTGTCGATAAAATAGTCGATGACAACACATGTTCCCTACATTTTTATGGAGCTATAGTATGTTGTGATAGTGTGCATTATTCTTCTTCTTCTTCTACCTGGCGTTATCCCGGCCATTATTATAGTATTCATTCTACAATATTACTTATTACTTTACTTTTACTCATTTATTTATAACTGTGGAATAATTATTATAACACTTCATGTGTGTGATTTATGAATTAAGAACCTGTTTCAATCTCTGCCAAGAGGCTGTCAATTTATAATAGTAAAACAAGAACATATTAGATATTATTATAAAATATGCGATACTTCTATGCACAGTATCATCGTCCAAACCTTGAAGCAACATTATTCATTTATCATAACATTAGGTATAGGTTTAAAATTTATAATTCTCATAGGGAAAACATTAATTTAGGTGACGTGATCGAAAAAAAGCTTCATAATTTATTAAACTGTCTCTTTCTTCAGCCACAGGAAAGCGACTAATGAACATAGGCCTTCCACAAGAATGTCTACATCAGTTTGTTGTAAGCTGCCTGCGTCCAACGACTTCCTACAAGCTCCTCCGTACACCTCCAACGCGGCCTAGCAGGCGTCCAACACTTCCCAATGTGTTACAAGTCAATTAATTGACTAACACCCGTATTCACAAACAATACTATGAGGACGCATAGTGTAGCCAAACGCACAGAATTGTCAATTTTGATTCATAAACAATACTTGAGTGATGTGTGACACTATGCGTTCACTTAAAGAGGCCCTCAGGTAAAGAAAGTCAACAGCTATTTTACGCAACGCACAGTGTCGATTGAAGACGTAGGTGACAGCTGTGAATGTAAATTGTAATTTCATTTTATGTGTTTTGCATATTACATCTATTTCCTTTTTCCATTTTCAATACAATGGATTGCAGCAGAGAGGAGAAGTTCGACAATTATATTGATGATACTTATCGTTCTGCATTCGGTAAGGACACCGAACGCAGGACGACAAGTGCAAGAAATATTATTCGTGATTTACAAAATCCTTTTGATTTTTACAATGACAAACAATTTAGAAAACGCTATCGATTTACAGGGATATTGTTTTTCATGCACTTTTGCCACTAGTCTGAAAGAGGCCTTTCAATACCGCCTATTTACTAATTACTTGTGGCCTTAAGATTTTATTCATCTGGGAGTTTTCTGTTGGTAAACGGACTAGTTGTTACTGCCAACATTTTCACGATGGTCGCGGGTTCGAATCCCAGGGCACACCTCTGACTATTTGGACTCATGTGTGTATTGATTCTTTGATAGTCAATCACCACGCGCTAAAACGATGAAGGCAAACATCGTTACGAAACCTGCATACCATAGCGATGTATAAAAATTTCTATGGTATGTAAATCCGCCAACACGAATTAGGCCAGCGTGGAGAGCTATATGGCCTAACCACTCTCAATCAATCTCTCGATAGTAGAGGAGGCCTGTACTCTGCAGTGGGACGTATATGGGCTGATACAGATACGGGAGTTTTCAGTTTAGTAATCATCTATTAGGATGCAGGCTGCCTCCAACAGGTCACTGTGGAAATCATTGGGGAGGGGGGTGGCCTATGTTAACACCCACAATTTACCGCTTAAAAACGTGGGAAAGAAATTTTATTAAATATTTGGAACGTAAATATTTGAAGTTGTCAAACTAATCAATGATCCGCATTGGACACTGTGCGTTCCCATAGTAAAAGGGTGACTCAAGTATTGTTTATGAATAAAAAGGCTGAGCGGAACGATCACTATGAGAAATGTCTTACTTAGCATAGGGTTACTTCAACACTGAGTAAAGTATTGTTTGTGAATACGGGCCTTAAATAAGCATATTTTTTTAACTCTAGTACACATATAGTAAAAATGTGTTTCTTAGACTTACGCGAATGTTACTCATTGAAAAAAACTAATAATTACGGATTTTGTTGCAGACTGAGTCCACCCTGTGACTACGAAAGCTGTAAAGTAATCGAAACTTCGCGACAGGAAATTAAAAATGAAAAAAATTAACCGAAAACGCTAATACTTTGTAAATTATGGTTTTATTTTAAAAAGTTTTTTTTTTGTTCTCAGTTTAATTAGGTGTATGTACTATGTATACATCACAATGAAAAAATAATTTTGTTCAGGTGAACATAAAGACCCATACAAAACATCTCAAACAAAATGTTTTCAAATAATATGACAATTTATCTTTATTTATTTGTGTGTTTATCAATCTGTATTGAAATAAACAAATCAATAAGTTTCTGTTAATATATAATAAAATGTCGCATATATCCATAACATTTTATTTCACAACTTCAGCCCAACAGTTATATCGATATCGATATGATAGTATCGGAAGTGCATGGTACACCATTATATGTCAAGCACACATGTAAACTTCACGCACACAATCATAAATCAGTTTTGGTCGCGCTCAAGATGACACATTGCCGATCTATGTTTTATACTACATCTATGGTACCTACCAACACGAATAAATTGCAATACGGGGCTTGACAAATCTGATATAAAAAAATAGATTGGTTCTTGAGGTATCTTAAACACACGATAGATAGGTAGAACCTGATATACACCATACATAAATAAACTCACGCCTTTTTCCCAGAAGGGGTAGGTTACCACTTAATACAAAAATATGACATATACATCGATGTAACATATATGGGCGGGGCGGAGAGCACGAAGTGTTGTCACGAAAGTGCACCAGTGCAGCGGTTGTGACGTCACAGCGCACTGGTCTGGAAGTCGTCGACAAATGCCTAATTGCATCGTATGTGGGTGCAATAAAGATGACCGAACGTTCACAAAAAAAAGATAACATTTCTTATCACCGCTAAGTAAAAATTATATTACTTTAAGCCAATTTATCATTTATTTTAGTATTATTGAAAAACGATTTCATGGCCGCCATTGACGTAAAAATCTAACAGATAGCGCGATTTTCACAGACATCTTTTTGACGTACCCAATGTACTGAAGGGCCTATCCTCAGTTTTTAAATCAATGGACATATATGTATATAGTTAACATTTATAATAAGAGAGTGCAGCAAAAGTATCTAGCATAATTTAAAAATAAAATAAAATATAGAAATATTTCGCATACCAAAATAATGTATACTTACTAATTGATGCCATTGTTATGGAATTAGAAATTAAGTAGACAAGCTGAATACTCGTTCGCAACAGACGCTTACAAACAGAAATCTGAAGTGAGTTCAAGAGGTATTGTCTTATAATACCCCTTGTCATCACAGAGTACATTACTTAGTCATCAGGCCGGTTTAACACAGGCTTAAAAGTGACCCAATTTTCTATCTCGCTTTCTCATATGCCGTTTTCGCCCCATCTCTTTTACGCACGCTATTTTTATAAATGAGTGCGTGTGCTAGTGATGTGCCAACTCGGGATAAACCCGACTCGAGTTGAAATTCAGGTAACTCGAATTGAACTCGAGTTACACAACTCGAGTTCTTATAAGGTATTATTATACGAAATGTCACTGTACTGGTATGGTATGTGTGTCTCACATAGATGTAACATAGATCGGCAATGTGTCATTTTGAGCGCGACCAAACTGATTTACGATTGTGTGCGTGAAGTTTACATGTGTGCTTGACATATAGTGGTGTACCATGCACTTTCGATACTATCATATCGATATCGATATAACTGTCGGCCTGTAGTCGTGAAATAAAATGTTATGGATATATGCGACATTTTATTATATATTAACAGAAACATATTGATGTGTCTATTTCAATACAGATTGATAAACATACAAATAAATAAAGATAAATTGTCATATTATTTGAAAACATTTGTTTGAGATGTTTTGTATGGGTCTTTATGTTCACCTGAACAGAATTATTTTTTCATTGTGATGTATACATAGTACATGGGTATTTCTTCAAAAGCGGCTAAAAAATGTTTCCGGCAAGTTAATTTGTTATTTTGAATCGCTAACATGATTGCGATTGTGTCTTTGATTCTGTTTTGTTCTATTCTAAAAGTAGACACGATTTAAAAGAGCATCTTACGTTTATTTTATATGATTTTGGTTTCTTGACATAACCAAACGTCATTCTTCTCTTGTGCCGATTTCAACTTACGTTGCGACATGTGCTCACAAAATATTTATTTTTTAACGTATAAGGTGTAAGCCAAGAATTTAAAATGTTTACGAAATTTAACATCGTTTAAAATAAAAAAAGCCTATAAAACTTTATATTATTTTAATTATAAGTAACAATCAAAGTTTTGTCATGAGAAAATCGTCATTAATCGCAGCAATGTCACTTTTTATAATTTTCTTAAAAAAAAAATTTCGGTACGCAACTTAAATCTATCCCCGCGCTTGCCGGCGGGGCCCCTCAGTCGAGGATAACGTTACAGCGAGAGTGCGCGCGTGCATCTGGCAATGGTAAGTAAATTTTTAACGCTCTCCAAAATTTGTCATCAAAAATATCATTTGTACTAATATTATTATTTCCATAAACGTTACACATTGAAAGTTTTATGTTATTTCTCTAAATAGTGAACTTGAGAAGATTCCGTATTGTAGAATAATTGCTAAGAATTCATGGTTATAAACAAGTCCAGACATGTTTTATTCTCAGTTCGTCACTTTTCGTAACATCATTCTTGCCAACGTCGTTGTTGTGACAAATGACAGACGTTTCGATTAATGTTATTCAAGTTGATTAAAATGACGACGTGTTACTAATAATGATTTTTAAGTCTGATAAATGGAGGAATTGAGATGTTTTGGGGATAGTTCGGTAAAATTTTACTTGCCTATGCAACACAAATTATGACGATCTTTATTTTATCATTTTATTTCATAGAAGCGGAGATAGCTGGGTCAGCAAAAATGCCACAAACTAAGGAACAGCGATTAGCACAACAACGTCTGTGTAAAAGAAGACGCTATAACGAATTAAAAAATGATCCGGAGCTGCTAGCTGTTGAAAAAGAAAAACGGAGAATTCAATATCTTAAGAGAAAACAAGAGGGTAAAGTTGTTCAAATTAAAGATAAAACGCCTCGCTCCCAAAGAGAGCAAAGGAAAAGGTGGAGAGAAAACTCCAGGAAGTACAGACAGAGAAATAAAGAAGAACAGAATAAAGAAATTCAATTAGAATCTATTCAGATTGCAAGAGCTAACACTTTGAAAGCTACAGAAGAATCTAACGACAATATTAAAGATCAGGATCCCCTGAGACATGGTTCTGAATGTCCAGCCGTTACACGTGCTGTTAGAGCTATTCGATATAAGGAACTCAAAAAAGAAAAATGCTACTATTTATCATAAATGACCTAAAAAAGAAAAATGAATCTCAACTCAAAATGATTAGAGTCCAACAGCAAAAATTAAATCTTCTAAATTTGGAGTCACCGCATATAAATGTAGTAAAACAACCAAAAGTCACCCACAAACCAATTACCGCTTCATATACATCTACATATCAGACTTATCGCCAATCCACAATTAACAAAATCATTGAATTTTATTGCGACGATTCTAATAGTACGGTTGCAGCAGGAAAAAAAGAATATATAACAAGGAATAAGAAAAGAATGCAGAAAAGATATCTAACAGCTCCATTGATTGATTTATATAAAAAATTTAAACATACAGCAAATTGTAACATCCATTATTCATATTTTTGTAAAAATAGACCATTTTGGGTTCTGTCTCCTAAACCAGCTAACAGAGAAACGTGCATGTGCTCAATTCATGCTAACATGGAGATGCTAGTCACTGCTATGAATAGGTCAAACATCTTGCTCGAAAAGCGAGCAGCGGATATATTATCTACATTGTGCTGCGATTCATTTAATACCGAATGTTTGCGAAGACTCTGCAAAACATGTGAGTCGCGACGTCTTGTGTACAGAGAATTTAATAATGATACAGAGCTAACATATTTTGAGTGGACTAATGTTAAGAAAGAAGTTATTTCAGAAAACGGAACTAAGAAAAACCAAATATTAACAGTAAAGCGTAAAGTGACAATGAAACCTGTAGAAGCTATTTCAAAATTAGAAGTTGATCTAACCAAATATTTAGATCACACGTTCAAAATCGTCAACCAATACAAAGTGATAAAAGCACTAAAAACCGACTGAAACGTTCACGACGCTATCGTACACGTCGACTTTTCTGAAAATTATAATTTAAAATATGCACAAGAAGTTCAAAGTTTCCATTTTGGAGGAAGTCGGCAGCAAGTGTCAATTCACACAGTTGTAATTTACACACACAGTTTTGTAACAGGTCAGGTATGTCCTACATCCATGTGTACGATTAGTGCCTGTCTTCGGCATGACGCAGCTTCAATTTGGGCTCATTTAGTTCCTGTTCTTGATGAAATTATGAGGCTAAATCCTTTCGTAGATACTGTACATTTTCTTTCAGACTCTCCATCATCTCAATACAGAAATAAATATATGTTTTACATTATAAGTCAATTGACGTCTAACCATTCCAATATAACAAGGATTACATGGAACTATTCAGAAGCTGGACACGGAAAGGGTGCCCCTGATGGCGTAGGTGCTACAATGAAAAGAACAGCGGACCAGATGGTCCACTTTGGCACAGATATTGGGAATTTTGATAACTTTTACGAAATTTTAAGTTCAAGAATCGATAACGTTATTATTAAAAAAGTAACAGAAGAAGACATAGTTCACAAAGAAACACTTATTCCCACCCAGTTGAAACCATTCAGAGGCACCCTTTCCGTGCATCAGGTTCTGTGGGAAAAATTCAAATCCCAAATGACAATAAGAAATATGCGCTGCTTTTTATGTGATGTGGGTGAAGTGTGCGCGCATGGCAAGCATTTAGGTTATATCAATTGCATACCTGCGATTCAAAACGATAACAGTGATATTGATACTGTGGTACCCCTTGCAAATACTAAACCTAAGACTGGAAAACAGAGCAAAATCCAAATTGTCACTGATTGTCACATTGTCCAATATGTCACTAACAAAAGTAAATCTTCAGAAGATGCACCCATGGACAATTGCAATTGATGCTATTTTTTTATTGGTTTGATTTTTATTGATTAATGACTTTGTGTTAAAGGTAGAGTTTGGAAGCGAGCTTTAGTGGTGCCACGACAAAGCCATAGATACGAAATGTATGTAATTCTTGGAAACACTGATAGTAGAATTCATACATTCGCGGCATAGAACAGCTATTTGTCGACCAGTCGAGGCGTCAAAAACGCGACGCCCTTGACGCTAGGCGCTTACTTCTAAAGTCTGCCTTATATGACGATTATTTTCTTTGATCTTAGTTTTTTTTTAGTTGATACATTTGTGATTTATTGTGTTGAGAAAAACTATTTTGTTACAGAATGTCGACCTATATATTTTAGTTCTATAATTGACCAATTGGATCTCAAATCTGTGATTTTTTTATTACCAAAGTGTTTTAGATTTTTAGTTACTTAACCTCAAGATATTATGTTCCTTAGTTAAAGATATAAATATATTGATTTCTTAAAATTTGTTTTCTTTATCAATCCTATCTTCAAATATGCTCGTGGTTCATTTTAACTGTTGTTGACGGACCTTTACTTCCTCGGAGCCCAGGGCTGGAACCCCAAAGCCTATAGACAGATCTACCTGCCTAAATTTTATATATTCAACACATTCTTGTAACATAATATCATTATAATCTTCGGTGCAGTCATTCTCAGTATTCAATGTCATTCATCTCAACATGTAAATTTCGAAATTTAAGGCAATCTCGAATATTATTGATGATATGTTAGTGCCCTTTATATCACACGTATTATTATAACATGTAGAGTAAATGTAGCTTTCTCAAATCATTAAGCACTAACGTTTAAAAAAAATATGAAAAATCTGTTAAAAATAATATATTTCGAAGAAACACCCACATACACCTAATTAAACTGAGAACAAAAAACACTTTTATAAAATAAAACTATAATTTAAAAAGATTTAGCGTTTTCGGTTTATTTTTTTCATTTTTAATTTCCTATCGCGAAGTTTCGATTACTTTACAGCTTTCGTAGTCACAGGGTGGACTCAGTCTGCAACAAAATGTGATTATTCGTTTTTTTCAATGAGAACATTCGAGAAACACACTTTTACTATATGTGTACTAGAGTTAAAAAAATATGCTTATTTAAGTCAATTAATTAACTTGTAACACATTGGGAAGTTTTGGACGCCTGCTAGGCCGCGTCGGAGGTGTACGGAGGAGCTTGTAGGAAGTCGTTGGATGCAGGCAGCTTACAACAAGCTGATGTAGACATGCTTGTGGAAGGCCTATGTTCATTAGTCGCATTCTTGTGGCTGAAGAAAGAGACAGTTTAATAAACTATGAAGCTTTTCTCGATCACGTCACCTAAAGTAATGTTATCGCTATGAGAATTATAAATTTTAAACCTATACCTAATGTTATGATAGATGAATAATATTGCTTCAAGGTTTGGACGATGATACAGTGCATAGAAGTATCGCATATTTTATAATAATATCTAATATGTTCTTGTTTTACTATTATAAATTGACAGCCTCTTGGCAGAGATTGAAACAGATTCTTAATTCATAAATCACACACATGAAGTGTTATAATAATTATTCCACAAACATAAATAAATGAGTAAAAGTAAAGTAATAAGTAATATTGTAGAATGAATACTATAATAATGGCCGGGATAACGCCAGGTAGAAGAAGAAGAATACACACTATCACAACATATTATAGCTCCATAAAAATGTAGGGAAACATGTGTTGTCATCGACTATTTTATCGACAACCTTTTATTGATCGAACCTGTCAGTCAATCCCTAGCAACTTTAGGTTGAAATTATTGTAAATTCACGTATTTGATATTATTTTTTATACGCAATGGATGCTTTCAGCGTATTTATATAATAAAATACTATATTCTTTTCTACCGATATGTATACACGGGTTTCCATTTAATTCTATAATATCGTCACAAAATAGTATTGTGCAAAAGTGGACGGTACCTGCGAAAACTTTAATTATTTCGAATTTTTACGCCTGCATGAACCACACCTTGGCACTGCACAATGCACTATAATAAACTACGTTTAATAAATATAACCAAGTACTGTAAAATTAAATAAATAATGAAAATAAGCGAATTTGGTTGCTCGCTTAGTTTGACATATTTTGGATCTGGGTCACTGCAGGCTACTCTTGTGTAAACGTATGGTCGCATCATGCATCTCGCTTTAACATATGAGTTAAATTATTCTATCTCTTTCACATTGCCGATCTATGTTTTATACTAAATCTATGGTGTCTCATATTGGAGAAGCCGCCAAGTGTTTATTACTTCTTTACAATTTGAAGCAATATTGATGAAATTTCGTATCTATGTAGCTGATACCCTGATATAACGCATAAAATACTTTTCATCCCGAAAAATTTAGTGTTCCAATGCTAATAGCAAGGAATTAAAATATGCATATTTGCTACTCTTTAGTACCAAAATGCGTTCATCTACCGCGATTTTCAAACTCGAGTTAGGGAGAACTTAATTCGATTTACTCGAATTTGGCACAACTCGAGTTAGTAAATCGAGTTGACCATCTCTAGCGTGTGCTGTCGCCGCCATATTTGTCAATAGTAAATTGCTGTTTAATTGGATTTGTTTTTATTTTTAATTGTATGTTATTGCATCTGTTTTGTAATCAGCTAGTAGTCTATTCTTTGGTAATCAGTAACGTAATTATTTAGCAGTACAAACGTGACATAGACTATAGTTAGCTTTGTGTAAATCGTATCTATAAACTTGTGATTTAAGTTGTTATTAATGTTAAGTGTTTAGTTCCCTAGTGCACAAACGACAATACATAGAAATTACTATGTATCCTTCACAAACAAAATATACAAACACTTCAATAAGTGCACAGCTATGTTGGCGGAGCCAGAAACACCAAATTATTGAAAAACATAAATCATACTTCATATGACATAATGAAGGTAAATATAATATGTTATTCCGTTGTGACCCTATTTCTAGTTTAATCGGCTGCAGGAATATAAGAAATAACAATAAGTTGAAATAAATACATATTAAAATACAGATTTATTAGATCTCTGAACATGTGATAAGGTAAACTTTTTGTTAGTGTCTAGAGTGACGGATTATGTAGCCTTACTCCTCTCATTCGTACTCTCGACTGTAGAGGAGGCTCGTGCCCTGTAGTCGAAAGTATATGAGCCGACCCAGTACAGTACAGTGCAAGATTAAAGCTATTTGTCGGTATAGTTATTTCCAAGTTCATAACATATTGATTTATAATTATCCTATGTTTTATTATCAGTATTTAAGTCAGGAAAGCAGTCAACTTCATCAGATTGTGTACTTATAATATTTATTTTTTTATTAATTGTTACATAATTTCTAGGCTAGACTCGGGTCAAATTTCCAGTCCAAACCATTCGCAGGCATGGGTTCATCGTTGGATGTACAAAGAAAGTCTCTACTGCTTCTTCAGGATCACTACACTAGGTTTATATGTTAATATTGGTGAAGGTTAAATCACAACAGAAGTAATTATGTTCATTAATAATCTGTTTATAATATTTATACTTCTAGATTTCTCATAAAAATTTGCTAAAGATTTTGGTTATATTTTCAAATCCAGTGCAATGCAGTATATAGACTTAAAGTAAGAGAGTTAAAGTATATAGACCTATATTATGTATACTTTAATAGTAATAGCATTAACATTCTTTAAAATGACTATACTCCTTACATATTTTATGCCTATTCCTTTAATATATTATAATAATGAATCAAAAAAGTTTGAGCATTTAGGTATCATGCATTAATGTGTTCCATGATTTGACTAATTATTTGTTAATTGATAGCTTATTTTAGTTATGTATGTCTTGTTTTTGGTTTTCAATTTCTCCAAAAGTAAGCCAAATCTTTTTGTTTGTTGTTTACTTACTATTAATAATAATAGTGCCTTAGATATAATTTACAAACAAAGCAATCTTGTGCTTTTCATGGTATCGTAAAATATAAATTGCAGTAATTAATGTTTCCATTTAACTTTTTATTTGTCAATGCATATTTCAGTTCTGTAGTCATGTTCTTAGATTTGGCATTGTTTTATTGATATTAACAAATCGGAAATGTTTAAATTAATCTGAAGATGTATAAAAAGTATTATAGAATAAAATATTCATTAAGATAAAAATGTTAAAATAAAAGTGTTGTAATTTTAAATATAAAATCAAATAAATCAAAGAATATATTGTGAGTAAAGGTTTTGAATTATAACTTCTTTTTATTTGTTAGTTTCATTTTAAATCCAGAAATTTAAACATATAATCATGGCACCCAATATAAAACCGGTAAATTTTCGGTGGTAAAAATCAGATTGCTTAAAATATAACCTACATCCCTAAATATTTCAAAATCGGTAATTTGGGTAAAGTACCGATTTCAGCTCTGGTGCGAAACGCATCTAAATATATATACGTATAACGTGCGAAAGAGATAGCTCAAACACGATGAACAATATTCTAAATACTATTGGTCGGTGATCATATTATCAATGAAGAGAAAGAAAGGTCGATGAAGATTGATTGAATTCTATATGGGGGCCGTCCATTAATCAAGTGACGTTATATTTAGCATTTTTTGACCCCCTCTCCCCTTTAGTGATATGTGGTGCGATTGATGACTAACCCCGCCCATCCAACATCGTCTATTTTTAGTAGATATAAAATTTATCTTAAAAGTTTTCGAGTATTATCTTTAAATACGGGTATAAAGTATAATCCCTTTTTATTCTGAAATTGAGGACCATGAATTAATAAAAGAATCGTGTAATCATACGAAAAATATATTATGTAGCATTGTAATCAAAATTATGTGTCGAAAAAAATACACGTGATATCTTACTAGACCCCTCCCCCCTTGTGATATTTCGTGATTTTTGTCCAAAGTAAAACTTGCGATAAGTCACCTTACCAGGGTGAAAAACTTGAGCAAGTCATACGCGAAAACGCGGTATTCTAAAAGGCCGGTTGACTAAATTCATAAATTACGTACCTAAATATCGTTAGTGCAAATGTAAAACCGCTGAATGAAGAGTCAAAAGTTAACTTAAAGTTACGCGTCAATGGTGCTGGTTAAATAGTTTCTGAATTCCATGACAGGCAGTCTAAACTTGAGGACACTGGACCTGACTGTGACATTGATGACCAGTTAGATAAAAAATATCCGAGCATTAAAAACATTGGGTGATCCTACAGATTCTTGGGACACACTATTAATTTATATTGTTACTTCAAAGTTAGACAAAATAACAGAGCGCAAGTGGGAGGAACACAAAGGTTTATTGTTGTCAAATACATACTAATAATAAAGATAATTTAAAGATTGATGATTTGATTGATTTCTTAGAAGTAGATCTGACATTTGGAAACTACTATTATCACATAAAGACAGTAATAGGTAATTTAGAAAACCAAGTTCTATTAACAGTCACTTAACACAATGCAATGTTTCTGCTAACAACACACAAAGTTAATTCCCAAATTACAAGGTGTGTGTGTGTGATATGCAGGGGTAAACACCCCATCTACACATGCTTTAAATTAAAAAATATGAATTTACAAACAAAATTAAAGATTGTTAAAGAACATAAATTATGTGAGAATTGTTTGCGTTCCGGTCACACTATAGATCATTGTTTATTTGGGAATTGTAAGCAATGCAATATGAAACATAATTCTCTCATTCATCCTAATGATCATACTACAAGTTGTATTACAAAACCCACACCTGTGGTGACAGAAGGGAGTACACACACACTGCATTCACTTTTGCCACAGAACTCTGATACAGTTATTCAGCAAGGTAATGAAAAACAATTCATACAAGTTATCAATGCACAAACTTATACATATTCAGATTCTCATTGCATAAATGCCACAACAGATTTTGCTGTCCGCAGTGGACAAAATTTGTGACAAATATAACAATTACCATACAGTATGCGCTATACTTGATAGTGGTAGTCAGAGTTGTTTCATATCTTAATCGTTGTGCAAAAAGTTAGATATTCCACTAATACAGTCCACCCAAGAAATACGAGGTAATGTATCGGCAAGTCCTTGTTCATCCTTCACAGTTCACAGCGCAATTTACAACTCATCATTTGGCGCGACGATATGTCAAAACCTCTCCGAGTTTTATCAACTTAACAGTTAACACCGTCACAAATGGTACGGCATGCATCGGCGCCTTTTCGTAGTATGCGTTGTTTGAAACAATTAGCAGCCGAATGCTATGACCCCGAATTACAAAGGGTCATATAACACGATTTTTACGTAGATGACCTATTGACCTCGTGTAACGACAAGGCCAAATTATTGAGTATGCACACCGTAGACTTACTTAAAACGGGTTGCTTTCCCTTACTTAAGTGGATTTTTAACTTTAAACTTGAACCGCCTCTGACATCATTCATTGAGGAAACAACATTTCACGATTTGAACCTGGGGGGCAACAGTCAGTGTAGAACATTAGGTTTAACGGCCGATGCCAATAATCAATCGAAATAATTTGATTGAAGTCAATCTGGATTATTTTCTACTTTTCGATTTGTCATTTACCATGTTGCCATAGTTTTTTCACTACTGAGATTAATTATTGGCAATATAGTATCAGAAAAAAGATTGAGCTGTCCATCTTAAACGGCAAAGAACAATGATAATCCTCCATACATTTTTTTGCTGTATTTTTTTTTAAGTGTATTGAGATGAAAAATATTTTAAAATATAGATTTTGAATTTCTTAACAATTATTTCTTAAGGTTTACTATTGTAGCAAGCCTGGGAACTAAGATATTCCACTTTAAAGGTTTACAGATTTTCTTTATCTTGTCAAACTCTGTAGGTAGTTAATTTTATTTTGTTCCATTTATATTGGCGTAAGGCAAATAAAATGAAAAAATATATTTTTCACGCAATTTAAACATCGATTACTTATTTATTTTACAAATGTAATAGTATCTAATATAATATCCAACGAAGTAAACGGTAAAGAAAGGACAACTATATATAGGTATTATTAGTTGCACAATAGCGCTTTTGGGCGACAGAAGTAAATTGTTATTACTTAATTCATTAATCAGTGATTATTTTGCTGTTCTTAGTTCTCTGCGGTATTTTTTTATATTAATTATCTGAGAAAGATAATGAAAGAAAGCCAGTCAAGCTTATATTTTAAAAATGGCAACATTGGAATGACATAACGCCTCCAATAAAAATAAAGCAAATATCAATAGAGTTGTACGAAAACTGTGTTTTTGTAATTCAGGCTTAGTTTTGCCATAAACTAGTCACCAAAATTACTGAGAAAATTAATTATTAATATTTTTATAAATTAAATTTATAGACAGCGGCGTAGCTAGCATAGGTGGCACCCGGGGCGGATTTTGTAGGTGTCACCCCAAAACTCAAACACAATGTATAAAATAAAAGTAATAATCGTTTACGTTTATTAAAATAAGAGTATTACAAATAGTAGTATATTATGTAAAACAGTATGCCAAATTAAAATTTCTTCCTTCTAGCTTTGACACTTGCGAACTCCGAAATCACGTCTTCAAAATTTATATTTTGTGTTGCTTCATGTTCTATTGTTAAAATACCAAGATTATTTAATCTGGTTTCAGTCATTGTAGACCGCAAGTAATTTTTTATTAATTTCAATTTGCTGAAACTTCTCTCACATGAAGCAACTGATGCACATATTGTTATAAATAACTTTAGTGCGACCGTTAGATTCGGAAGAGATTCTGTAAAATCCCATTCCACAATGAATTTTAAATAGTCCAGTGTCACCCAATTAGAGACAGTAATATTAGCCGCTTTTATATGTCTTCTCAATCTTGGTATTTCTAAAAGTAGTTCTGTTTCTGATACTTCATCGTAAAGGTTAGTAAATTTTGATATTGCAAATTTTAACTGTTCAGTGTTTGCCGAAAGCAAAGTCTTCGACTGTACAACCTCAAATAATGAAACTACGTCTTTAATGGACTTTACTCTTGTTTCGAGTTCAATATTGAATCTGTCAAGACATTCTAACATGTCCTTTTGAAGTTCCGCTCTAAGTGTTAGTCCAGCATCTGTGGACGATGCTAACTCACCGGGCATGCGCTTCTTGCGACGAATTCGTCGTTCCATCGAAATGTTGTATTCTTCCGATTTTCGTACAGCAAAATCTATTGCCTCTTCTGCTAGATGCAACCGTTTCTCTCCAATGAATAGACGAAGTGCTTCTAGTTTTATGATTATTTCATCAACACATAATCCTTTGCTTTGTAATGCAATCTGAGCATAGTTCACTTCCCTTAGCACATCATTCCAGAAGAAAAGAAAACAAAGAAATGAGAAATTGCACACAGCAGGGATAAGATTTTGTGCACCACCTCTTGTTTCTAAATTTACGTCTTGGTCACATAGTTCCTCAATTGCAGATATTATTCCATCAAAATTTTCAGTCAATACTTTTACTGCACCATAATGAGCACTCCAGCGCGTTGTTGAAAGTCTTTTAACAGATGCTTTGCTGTGATTGAGGAGCACCTCCCAGCGGCTTGTGGAGGTTGAAAAAAAGTTAAATATTGTCTCCACTGCTCCGAAAAATGTAACACAAGTCACATTTTGTGCGAACGAATGCTGGCCGCATAAATTAATTGAATGATCAATGCAACCAATAAAAATTGCTTTATTGTTTTTTTTCTTTTATAATAGCTTGCACTCCCCCGTGTATACCACTCATAACTGCAGCATTATCATAACCTTGAGAACGACACATCATAATATCTAAGCCATCGTTTTCAAGCTTCTTTAGTATTTCAGCGCTTAAATCAGCTGCTTTTTTTCCATGCAAGGGAAAAAATCCTAAGAATACTTCTTTGACTTCTACTTTTCTATTATTAATTTTTACATAACGAATTACTTCAGACATTTGATCGACATGTGAAACGTCAGGTGTGCTATCAAACATAATTCCGAAATATTTGGCCAGTTTAATTTCGTTGACAAGCTGACATTTAACGTGATTAGCTAAAACATTTATGAACTCATTTTGTATTTCGGGGCGATAAATATTTTACTTTATGTGATTTTTCCTGCTCCAAATATAATATATGTTCTTTAAGTACAACATCATACTTTGAAAGCAGCTTAACTAGTTCTAAGAAATTACCTTTATTGGATGACCCTTGGGTTTCATCATGTCCACGAAATGCTAGGTTTTGTTTCGCCAAAAACAAAGTTATATCAAATAATCTAGATAACAGATTTTTCCACTTCTGTTTTTCCGTATTCATTAATTGCAAGGTTGCGTCATCTATTGTGGTGTGAGATTTTAATCTCATTTCCAAAGTTTTCCAATTTTCGAAATTTTCTAAATGTTCACATGAAGTTTCATGGTCCAATACTTTAGGATTTAGTTTCCACCATTTCTGAAATCCAGTTGTAAATGTTCTTTGTATGTTACTGACAGCAAATAAACGGCAGCAAAAACAGTACAGATTATTTGATATAGGAGAAAATACCATCCATGATCGTAGAATTTTTTCACCACTAGGCATCTTTTTATAAAACCATTCCTGTGAAAGATGACGAGAATCTCCTTTAATCTTTGAACCATGACGAGATACAGTAGGGAACGGTCCTTCTTTGTTCTGGAAATGTTCACTGCCCTTTTTTATTATGTCAATGCGAACATTATTGGGAACCGGTAAACTCCAATGTGAAATATCCCTCAAGTGTTGCACAGATTCTTCGAAGCTAATGCTGTCTCCAAAAGTAGCATTAACGGTGTCATTGTCATTATTTGATTTGGTTCCGTCGAGAAAATGGGTTGTCTTCAATGATTCTGTATTGTCGCTGTTGCTATCTGAATGTGAGTCTTCAAGATGTGAATCATTACTTTCGTCAACAGGAGACTCGGGTACTTTAATTGAACCTTGGCCGCTATCTGCTTTTGTGACATATTTGAAAAGAGATCCAGACATGCTCTGAATTTGATCCATTTTAGCCTTTTTGGCTTTTCTCTGTTGAAACCCGCTTTGTCTTTTCGAAGTATGAATTCCCCGAGGCATATTTCGTTCTGGGTATCCTAAAAAATATTTTTTGTTTGTAAGTGATACGTTGATTTTATAAACAAATTGTAACGGTAAATAAACACCTAGGTACACGTTACGTAACTAGCTTTGTGAAATATATATTTATATAAATTAACAATCCTGCATCTGGGTGTAAATATGTATTTAAGTAGGTATTTTTAGAAAATACTAGTTAAATACTCCACCGTTAATTGTGATATCCTTAGGTGATATCCGTATAAATACTCGTGGTAGTGCTCGAGCTACTCATCTCGGAGCCGAATCAATGTACGTGAAGATGTATGATTATAATTACCTACTTTTTATCATTAATCTAAACTTAATATAATCCGTTTGGATCAGAAAATAATAATAAATAAGTATATTAATAATTAATAAACATTATTACCTTAAGTCTCTAAAGTATGATCGTAAAACTTGTAGATCAAAATAATCTAAGATACTGCTACTAGATACTAAACGAATTAAAAAAGTTAGTATCACCTTTAATAAAAATACTTCACTTACCTTGTTTATTTTCTTCAAGAATCGACTATTAACTAGGTTTATTTATTATAAATATAAGATACGAAAATTGTCGTTTATAATATCTAATAATTAAAAAACACTTTGCACTAGACGTTCACACGTTCACGCAAAAGAATATTGAAATGAATGCGGTCGAAAACAAAAGAATTTGTCTAATCCACAATACAAGTGACGAGCTCTATATCGAGGGAATCCCTAAGTAGCGTTGGTTATACGCGAACAAGAAGCTTATACCCAAATGGAGATTGCATTCCGTATAAAACACTGAAGCACAAAAATTTGACCTTGAATGACGTCGCTGTTATCTTCTATCCTTTTCTTTAGAGTGACAATGAATGAAAATGACATTATGTTCATTCATTGTCACTCAAATCAATCTCCATTTGGGTATAAGCTTCTTGTACGCGAACGGAGTATTAAATTTTAGGGGAATCCCTGATCGATTGACAGTGTGCAACGCACAGTGCAACGTGCACCTCAGATGAATGAAACTATTATTCGGATCGACTTGAAAATTTAGGATAATATTTTTGAGATGTTGTAGAAATTAAAAAGCCAAAAAAAAAAACGATTTTTTGAACCCACGAAATCCCTTAATGACAAAATGGCTCACGAGTAAGGAGTACTACTATATGAAGTTTTTATTGCTCTGTCTAGTTATTCCTTAGTCTAAGGTGGGTACATTATTTGTATTTATATAGGTATCAATTTATTATGCTTGTGGTACAATACTGTACTTAGGTACCTAGATTATTTTATTAGTAGCGGTTATGGTCTCTGCCACAAATTTTTGATTTTTATAGGTAGAAGTAGAAAGAACTATAACTGATGGTCAAAGTTGGGCCCGGGTGTCACCCCTGTTGGGGTGACACCCGGGGCGGACCGCCCTTGCCGCCCCCCCCTAGCTACGCCACTGTTTATAGACGCTTAAGAATTGCATAACAATAATTTTACCAATGTTCTTTTGGATTGGGATTGTTTATTGGCAGCGGCTGTAAGTGGTGTAATGACCACAGTAATGACACTGATTAATTTAATTTCAATACACAAATCCAGCGAAGTGACAACTCTGTCACCAAACGTACAATTTTGTCAACTGTATCACAAATATTCGATCTGTTATGATTGTTAAGTCCGTTTATTATAATTGGCAAGGTATTATTACAAAGACTGTGGCTATTAAATTGAAGTGGGACGATTCTCTTCCCGCAGATATTGAACGCACGTGGAAGAGGTTCCTCCACAAGTCACAACCTTAGAGTATTTATACAGGGTATATCAAGACTGCTACCGAAAACGAAGCTGGGTGGTAGTTTAAGCGACTTCAGACACAATGCAATAGAAAAAGTTGCAAAAAAAAAGCGACAATTTTTTTTTGTGATTTGTTTTCTTATGACCCTATTTGGGTGGTAAATGCATTTTTTCCTAAAATAATAGTGTATACCCTTTTATTTATAAATAATCTAAGGTATAAAGGAGTTTAAATTATTATTTTAGCCAAAACTATGGATTTACCACCCAAAAATGACGATATTTAAAAAATCATGAAAAATAATTGTCGCGTTTCTTTGTGAAATTTTTAGTTGCATTTATTTATTTATTTATTTATTCACCACAATTTTCACAGATACAATTAGATAAGACCCAGACCTCCAAACTAGTATAATATACTGTGCTATGGAAGCCTGTGCTCATCCTCTTACAGTAACAATATATTATCAATTTAAACATAAAATACAGAAAGAGTAAAGAAAAAAAAAATAAAAAAATAAATAGAAACATTAATTTAAGAAAAAAAATCCAGTATGTTCATAATTATTTGTGTGTGTGTGTGTGTGTGTGTGTGTGTGTGTGTGTGTGTGTGCGTGCGTGCGTGCGTGCGTGCGTGCGTGCGTGCGTGCGTGCGTGCGTGCGTGCGTGCGTGCGTGAGTGCGTGCGTGCGTGCGTGCGTGCGTGCGTGCGTGCGTGCGTGCGTGCGTGCGTGCGTGCGTGCGTGCGTGCGTGCGTGCGTGCGTGCGTGCGTGCGTGCGTGCGTGCGTGCGTGCGTGCGTGCGTGCGTGCGTGCGTGCGTGCGTGCGTGCGTGCGTGCGTGCGTGCGTGCGTGCGTGCGTGCGTGCGTGCGTGCGTGCGTGCGTGCGTGCGTGCGTGCGTGCGTGCGTGCGTGCGTGCGTGCGTGCGTGCGTGCGTGCGTGCGTGCGTGCGTGCGTGCGTGCGTGCGTGCGTGCGTGCGAGCGTGCGTGCGTGCGTGCGTGCGTGCGTGCGTGCGTGCGTGCGTGCGTGCGTGCGTGCGTGCGTGCGTTCGTGCGTGTGTGTGTGTGTGGGTGTGTGTGTGTGTGTGTGTGTGTCTGTGTATTTTCATACTACTGACTCCATTAGGTTCTCAGTTTCATCATAATTTAAACCACTAAGCCACTTAATTATTGTTGCCTTTATTTGACAATTGTCACTATGGCTAACTTTTTCTGTAGCATTTAATTTATTGTATAGGAACGGTGCAAGGTAATTGTATTGTTTTCTAGCAAATCTATGTTTAATTCTTGGAGGGGGGTTATAATAAATTCTTCTTTTTAATATTGAATTACTTGAGGCTGAAAATCTATGGTATCTTTTAACACTTTCATATATGAATAGTTTGCGGACACTAAGGACATTTGTTAATTTGTAACTTGGTCCGTTGAATATCTGTAGGGCAAGCCCGCAATAACTTTAAGTAAACCTCTCTGCACTCTTTCAATTTCTATCATATAGCATTTAGACGATCCTCCCCAACTACATATACAGTACGTGAGTAATGATTGACACAGCGCTTTATAAGTGCTGAGTATGACTTTTGGTTCTGCAACCTGTCGTAGATTTTTAAAAATATAAATAAGTTTTCTGCATCTTACTGAGAGCTCACTAATATGTTTACTCCAATTAAGCTTTTGGTCTATAATGACACCTAGGTATTTTATGTCTGGTACTCTAGAAAGTTCAACACAGTCACAACTTGCCTTTGCGTTTCTGTTGCAGGGAAAAGTGTGTAACCTGATTTTAAAATTATATGGTTGTTCCGTCGCTTTAGTCATTTTGAAGCAAATATATTTTGTCTTGTCGGTATTAAGTGATAGTAGACTATTCTCAAGCCAGGTAGTAATATTCCTAAGGCCATCTTCAGCTAATTTGTGTACGTGGTCCCAGCTCTTTCCATGAAATACTATGGCAGTGTCATCCGCAAACATAAAAAGATCCCCTCCCTCAATATAACAATTGCACAATTCATTGATGTAAGCAATGAAAAGACTAGGACCCAGAGTTGAGCCCTGGGGTACACCATAAGAGCACTCACCTGGGTCACTAACATGCTTGTCTATTCTCACTATTTGTTCCCGTCCCTTTAAGTAATCTTGAAACCAAAGAAGTGGAATTCCCCTTATTCCAAGGTTTTGCAAGCGGGAAAGTAGTATAGGTATGGATACAGTATCGAACGCTTTTTGTAGATCGAGGAATACTCCTACGCATCTCTCCCCTCTATCCAAATACGATATGACATTTGATGTCAATTTCAGTACAACATCACTAGTAGATTTATTTGTTCTAAATCCATATTGATTGTTTGATAATAAATTCCCAGTATCTAAATATTTCATAAGTCGCTTATTTACTATTTTTTCCAGGACTTTAGAGATGACCGGTAACAGTGAAATTGGTCTGTAATTACTAGGTTTTGTTTTGTCACCGGACTTGTGGATTGGTATAACTATAGCTTTTTAAAACATGACGGAAATGTTCCATTTAGCATACTAAGATTGCATAAGAATGTAATTTGAGTAATAAGTGTCGTACAGAAGGATTTTAATATTTTAGTGGGTATTCGATCAATGCCAGGAGCGCTCTGGGATTTTAGTTTCATAATTACACTTTTTATTTCTACTGGATCAGTGGGTAAAAACATCATGGAATTACGGGGACAATCTGTTATTAATGCCATTTTTGAAAGTGTAGTGTCATTAGTATCTAGTTTATTTAACGTTGCATTTGCCAAGTCCGCACCTATTGAAATGAAATAGTTATTCACAATATTGAGTGATTTTTCAATATTAGTGCTAATATCTAGTAATTCTTTAGATGCTACTACTGTCTTGTTAATATTACAAATTTCTTTTATTAATTTCCATGTTTCTTTAATATTTCCATTCGATTTATTAAACTGGTGTATATAATAAGCTTTTTTAAGATCTTTTATTATTTTATTACATAGATTACGATATGAAACATAGTAATTTTTCAAATCTATATTATGAATGTTCGCACATCTCTTTATACGCTGATGTAAGTGGTCTCTTTTTTTAAGACATTTTAGAACGCCCTGTGTTATCCAGGGCTTTAGAGCTATCTTATTTCTGCTTTTAAATACAGTTTTACTATTTTTATCAATGGTGTTTTGGATATTGGATACAAGATACTTTGCAGCTAGGTTAACATCATTATACTTATAGAACCCATCCCAATTTATTATCTTAAGATCATTACCTATGGATTCCATGTCAGTTCTGATTACTGAATAGTTGTTATTACTAGTTCCCTTGTATTTTTCGTCCCTTTTGTTGCCGTTTATATATAGCAAAATAGGCGAATGATCGGTTAAAGGTTCAAAAACTATCGTGGTAGAATGTCGTGAGGATTTAATCATAAAATGATCAATACAGCTATTAATTCTGGTGGGAATGTGTACTCCCTGACGCAATCCATGCGTGGCCATAATATTAAGATATTCCAGACCATAGCTGTTTACGTTTTCCGGCATTACGTCAATATTGATATCACCTGTTAAAATTGTATTGGAGAAATTACAATTGGACAGTATATTATGCAAACATTCAAGGTATTTTGTCGGGTTGCGATAACACGGGGGTCGGTATGAACAAATGATTGCGTACGTATTATCTATAGTAATAATTAAGCAGTTACCTTCAATTACATGCGGTTCCGCAACACAAGCATCATTTCCCAATTTCACGTAAACAACAACACCATCATTTTGATTATAACTATGTTTAGTGGAAAAAGTCTGGTAATTATCTATTGATGGTATAAAACTATTTTTGTTTATCCAGCACTCAGTCAACACTATGATATCAACACTGATATTTAACTTTGATAGAAATACAAGAAGATCGTCAAAATTCCGATGTATACTTCGTATATTTACACACACTATAGTAAGTGCACCAATATTACATTCGCTATCACTGCTTAAAACATCGCGACAACGGGTTGGATCATTAAGCTTAGTACATTTTATAACTCCAATATGGTCTATATCAGATAATAAATGATCTATATCACCCATTATCGTATATTATAAAAGATGAAACTGTTACAAACACATGGGTCAGGTAGTATTTTTCTAAGATGTAGGTAGGCATTGAAAAATTGTCGGACTTGTTTCTGTTTGGCATATTATCAAAGTATATTAATAATCTCTTTGATTTATAAAATACGTTGAAAATGTGTTTATTATGGTGTGTTGATGTATCGTGTTGTATATAAATAAGCAATTCATTTGCCGGGGTATAGTAAGTTTGTGGGTTGTAGTAACTGTGGGGCCACGAAAAACAAAATAAAATTTCTGTTCTTTTTTAATGTGCTCTTTATGGTAGTTTATTGTACGTGTATTTTGATGTATTGTGTTGTGTTTTGTGTTCGGTGCTATAATAAATATTGATTTGAATGTACTTATGTAGTAGGTTTGATTTTTATCTATAACTAGTCACGTCGACTCACTCCTGAGGTTCGCAATATCACTTTCTTCTCTTAGCAAAATATGTGGTGTTCCTTCACCTTTCCTAAGGTAGATTCTTCCATATGAAGTCCAGCAGTATTTATAGTTCTGATCTTTTGCAAACTGTCTTGCGTGGTAGTATATATTTTTATTTTTAGCTGTCAGCGATTCAGAAATATAAATCGGTATTTGGTTACCAGATATACCAAGATGGTTCGAGTTCAATTTGTTCCCATCTTTTTGGTTATTAAATTGCTTCACACGCTGGATAACCCGATTCTTCATCAGCACCGTAGAAAATTCAGCTACAATAATGTTCGTGTCCGATTTTGTCACAACCTTGAATACATCTCTCAAGTCACTTTTTTGTGTTTCCACATCAAGCACTTTACATGTTTTCTGAACTAAGTTGGCGAGATCTTGTTGGCTCTTTGCAATGTTATTAGGGACATTTCTAATTTCTATTGAGGTTGCCTTTAGGTTTCTCTTCATATCTTCTACTTGATGTTCCAATGAGTGTATATATTTTAATTGTTCTGATTTTTCTCTTTCCAGTTTTTTGACATTTTGCTGTAGTTCTTCATATTTTTTCTGCTAGAAATGACATCGACTTTGACATTTCTTTATTAGATTCTATTATATCGTTGTTTTGCTCCTTAACATCTTCCACGTCTTTTGTAATTTTATTTAAAGCAATCATAACTTCATCTTTAAATGCCGCCCAATTTGGTATTATCTCATCTTCTTCAGTTACCCTTGTTCTTTTATATTTTTTCTTAGGATTTACTGGTTTTGGATGTTTTTCTGGTTCCGTTATGTTACTGATTTCTTGTTCAGAACCGCTTAAATTTTTTGGAGGAGTGTGCATCATTATTTGAATAAAATTAAATGTATATATTTATATTTTATACCTCGTCCAAATTTCGTGGCCACACTTTATTATGTGATTACCTCCTTTCGATGCACTACTGGAATATTCAATATTGTCACTTGTGCACGTCTGTACGCTAGCGCGGTCAGAAGAGGAGGATTGTGTTTGTAGTCACTAAAACTACCACCCCGGCTTCGTTTTCGGTAGCAGTCTTGATATACCCTGTATATAGAGGGAGCGCTGTCATACATTAGCGGTTTGAAAAACGTAGATATTTTCTTGTTCGTTATGTTGGTAGCGCTCCTATATTAGTAAAAATTGAATTAATTATTTATCAATAAATTGCTATAAATTCCTTTAATAGCCGAAATTATATTTAGCTATTATCCTTTTAAAACGAGTTTGAGTGGAATTAGATAGACCTAAACTACTTATTTTTAATATTTTTTTCAAATAATTTATGTATGTTGCACAACCTGTTCCAATATTAGCCAATAGGAGGGCAGAAAAAGGTGGCCCGGCACCACCATTTTTATCTACGTTTTTGAAGTACCAATCAATCTCAGTAGTGAAAAAACGATGGCAACATGCCAAATGAAAAATCGAAAAGTTGAAATCAATCCAGATTGACTAATTTTTTCGATTGAATATTGGCATCGGCCGTTAGAGTATTTATACAGGGTATATCAAGACTGCTACCGAAAACGAAGCCGGGTGGTAGTCTAAGCGACTTCAGACACAATGCAACAGAAAAAGTTGCAAAAAAAAGTGAAAAATTTTTTTTTGTTATTTTTTTCCTATGGCCATATTTGGGTGGTAAATACATTTTTTTCCTAAAATAATAGTGTATACCCTTTTATTTATAAATACTCTAAGGTATAAAAGAGTTTAAATTATTATTTTAGCAAAACTATGGATTTACCACCCAAAAATGACGATCTTTAAAAAATCATAAAAAATGATTGTCGCATTTCTATGCGAAATTTTTAATTGAATTGTGTTTGTAGCCACTAAAACTACCACCCGGCTTCGTTTTCGGTAGCAGTCTTGAGATACCCGGTATATAGAGGGAGCGCTGTCATACATTTGCGACTTCAAAAACGTAGATATTTTCTTGTTCGTAATGTTGGTAGCACTCCTATATTAATGATACCGATAAATGACTTTTCCACGGAAAATATATAAATAAACGAAAATTAACATATTCACGTTACATTGTTTTTAGTTATCATAATACAAAATATTAAAAATAAATGAAAAATAAAACTCACCCTTGGCCTTATTATAATTTATTTCGCACCAAATTCAAATATGTTATACCTATTTTCTACGTAACAAATATTCCGGAATGTTTTCGGAATTTCAACAATTTAATTACTTGCCACATTGAATAAAAAGGCGTTCGAAAATTCAAAATATGAATGTTTTTTCTGTAAAATGATTTAAATTATTTCTTGTTAATTAATAAGAAATTGGATTTATTGTCGGTGATAAACGAATACACAGTTAATAATTAAAATAAATTTGGATGGTATTCGATAGCGCTAAACTACATTTTTTGATTTTTCTTTTCATGTAAGTCATGCGTATTCAAAGCTGTCACAATTCACACTGGATGTAGGGAAGAAAAGGTGGCCCTGGCACCACCATTTTTATCTACGTTTTTGAAGTACCAGCGCTCTCTCTATATTTATATACTCTAAGGCTACCGTTTGCCACCCGAGGGACACGGCCTGCCTCACTGACGTGTTAGCCACCCGAGGGCTAATTTTACTGATTGCATCTTCTTGGGCTACCGTTTGCCACCCGAGGGACACGGCCTGCCTCACTGACGTGTTAGCCACCCGAGGGCTAGTTCTGCTGCTTGAATCTTCATAGGCTACCGTTTGCCACCCGAGGGACACGGCTTGCCTCACTGACGTGTTAGCCACCCGAGGGCTAGTTCTACTGGTTGCATCTTCTTGGGCTACCGTTTGCCACCCGAGGGACACGGCCTGCCCCTCACTCCTGCCTGCCTCCCGAGGGCCAAGTTCAAAATCAGCCATGGCCACAGACAGATAACGCCCGTCTGCACGCCAAACAAATCTAGGCTAGAAATGTAAGGATAGGAATCTAATAGGTAGGGAAATGTTTGCTAGGTTTCAGCGTCAACGTCACTGCTGCTATCGTTATCATCGCCACTTTTCTCGCTCTCCGGGCGAGATGATTGAAAAGTTATCCATGGTTTTAGTTGATCTGCCGAATACACATTCTTATATGCTTTTCCTGAATTACCTTGAATACTATCAACCTCGTATCTATCTTTATCTAAGATAGCGTTAATTTTAAAAGGTCCGCGAAATTTAGGTGCCAATTTCTTACTTTTATTTTTTTTCGTGGGTATGGTTTGGAATCAATACAAAATATCTTTGTGGCAGCCCGAGTCTTATCAAAGTTAAGTTTCATCTTAGAGTGACGTTCTTATATTCTCTTCTACGTACTTTCTATGTTCATCTCTTTCCTCCTCAGACATTGGTAAAGATAGATCTACAGACCCTCTTAGAATATTTTCATTCTGACTAGTCGTTCTTTTACCAAGGACTATCTCTGCAGGTGTCCTGCCTATTCCTTTATTTATAGTATTATTCAAACTCCATTGCAACTTGCCTATATTAAGAACCCAATCTTGCTCATTTTGACCGTGATTCATAGATGCTAATGAATTTAAAATTGTTCTATTATAGCGTTCAATTTGGCCATTAACGCGTGGTGTGGCTGCTGCATTTAGAATATGCTTAACACCTATAGATTTGACAAAGCTCTTGAATTCATTTGACGTGAAACTTGTACCCTGGTTTGAAAAAATAATCTTTGGACTTCCAAAAATAGCAAATATCTCTTCTAATACCTTTATAGTGCTTTTGGGTTTCAAGTTCTTTACAGCTCTTACGAATATTTTAATAAAACCATCAATAACTCCTAAAATATGTGTATTGTCTCGTTTGCTTCTCACAAATGGGCCCAAGTGGTCCATATGTATAGTGTGGAAAATGAATGTCACTTTAGGAATCAGATGCAGATATCCCGACTTTTTACCGGACACCTCCTTATTATATGATTGATACATTGATACATGCAGCCACGTTTATTTTATAAATCGTTCCATTTTTGGAAACCAATAATCCGCACTGATATTTTCAAATGTCTTATCAAACGAAAAATGGCCTACCTCATCATGATTGGGCCCCATGGGGCACCACCCATTTCAACTTATGACCAACGCGTCTGTAGACTTTACCATTGCGCATAACATAATGATTTGATATATCCTTAAGATCTTCAGTAGGCGTTTCTAAAATTGTCTTAATATGTTTTATGCAGTGATCGGACATTTGAACCGTGTGCAACCAATCACTCGTCGTTATATGGAGGATCTCAATATCTTCCGGGTCATTGGGACACGCTGATGGGTTCCAGCTTAGAGCCTCTACATGTTGCATGTTGCGACCCGGTCGGTATTGGATTGTAAAATTAAATTCCTGCAACATAAGCCACCACCTGGCTACCTTTGGGAGCAAGTCACGCTTAGTAAGTATGGAGCGTAACGCATTGCAGTCAGTTACCACGGTAAAATCAATACCTATCAAAAATACTCTAAACTTCTGCAATGACATTACTACAGCCATTGTCTCAAGTTGCGAGTCTCATATGAATGCCAAAATTGATCCTCACGTGTGGTTTGGCGACTAAAGTACGCAACGGGACGAAAGGGGCTATCACTATCTCGTCTTTGTAGTCAAATGCCACCATGACCTACTTTGCTTGCGTCACAGTGTACTTCAGTTTCATAATTAACGTCGTATAACGCTAGAATTGGTCTGACCACAAGTTTAGTTTTAATATCTTGAAACGAGTTTTCTTGTTCCGCACCCCAATGCCAAGGTACATCCGATTTGGTCAAGCTAGTTAGAGGTTTTGCAATCGTATCAAAATTATAGTATAGTAATAATAGCTAGGCCAACGTACTATCGCACTTGATGAACATTAGTTGGAGTGGGAAAATCGGAAACTGCCTGAACCTTTTTACTATCTGGCCTTAAACCAGTTTCCGATATCTCGTAACCTAAAAACTCGACCTCGGACTGAAAGAAGGAGCACTTATTCAAATTAAGTGACCAACTTGCTTCAATAATACCAAAATTTGTTCCAGTTTATCGAATACTTCAGAAAAGATTTTTGCAGCAGATAACAAGTCGTCAAGGTATGGAACCGCAAGCTGGAACCGTTTATTGCCTAGAGCTTTGTTAATCATAATATTTTGAAATACCGCGGGTGCATTAACGAGTCCGAACGGCATTCGCGTATACTCGTAATGTCCGTCTGGTGTCACGAAAGCAGTCAAATGTCTGGAAGATTCCGACATGGGTATTTGATAATACCCACATGCTAGATCAAGACTAGTCAAGTAAGATTTACCGTTAAATCGATCTAGTTGGTCTTCAATTACAGGCATAGGGTAACTGTTTTCACAGTCTTTTTATTTAGGGCCCTTTAGTCTACGCAAAGTCTATAATCGTTATTTTTCTTTTTCACTACCACTGTTAGGCTTGCGTACGCTGAATAAGACTCTCTGTGTTGGGTTATGGCGGTGAAAATAAACTTCTGCACTGCTTGACAATATTTTAAAAAGTGAAATGCGGAACAGTGGATCACACCTTTTATACAATTTTAGGGATCAGACTGTCACAATAATATTTTATAAGTGTTGGTATTTTTGTATACCTCCAACAGTCCCCCTCAAAAATACAATAGGTACACTTAATCAAAATAGTTAAATCAATACAATATTAAATTAACAGTTATTATAGAAGATTTAACATAGATCTTAATTCTTGGAATTTTGTAGATGGAACCACTTTTGTGAATATATCAGCTAGTTGGTGTTGTGTGGAAATATGTTCCAGCTTTATTATTTTATTGTAAATTTGCTCTCTAGTAAAATGGTACTTGATGTCTATGTGTATGTGTGTCATTTTAAATCTAAAGTACCTTCAATGTATCTTAAAATATGCTTTAAACATTTCCATAGTTCTTCATTATTTTTACTCTGATATCTGCTTAATATATTTACAGCGGCACAGATATTTGGTCGCGTACAATCATAGCATACATTAAAAATCCTATGGCGTTCCTGCAAAGTGCGTCATATTGATGATCGTCAGAGTTCAAGGCTAAATAATTTAATTTAGAGGGTATTGGTAATTTACATGAATTGCAATCACTCATGGAAAATTTGTTTAAAACATTTTGCAGATACAATGATTGATCTAGACTAATAGTATTCGTGGTTCTCTCTACTCTTATACTCAGAAAAAAACTGAATTTCATTTAAATCTGTCATTTTAAAGGTATTCATTAAACATTTTTTATAATACAATAGTGTTTTAGTATTTTTTTGTGCAAATTAATAAATCATCTACATGTAATATTAAATACACATTTTTATCTATGCTGCTTTTGTCTAAAATATACAAACATGGATCAACATTTGAATTTGTAAAACCCATAGCTTTCAGAGCATGATCGAAACGTTCAAATCAACATATAGAAGATTGTTTTAGGCCATATAAAGTTTTATTTAATTTACATACCTGATTTGGTTCAGCAGAAATACCTTCCGGTACTTCCATGTAAATATTCTCTTTTAAAATGCCATTTAGAACGCCGTTTTGACATCCATATGGTGAACTTGTAAATCAAACTGATTTGCAAATGCTAAAATAAATCTAAAAGTAGTTATTCGTACAACGGGTGCAAACGTTTCGTCATAGTCTTGTAGATATTGTTGGGTGAAACCACGTGCAACTAATCGCGCCTTATATCGTTTTAGTTCGCCAGTTTTATCCGTTTTTATTGTAAATACCCACTTGCAACTTACACCCCCACCGTTATCACACCGTCGTATGAAGAGGGTAGTGTTATTAATAAGTGTGATATTTTGTCCATCTCATCAATCCTCGCTCCAGCAGAAATTCGTTCAGTAAGTAATAATGTTTTCAAAATTAATAAAATGTTGCAGTAATGTCATATCCGGTTCCAGTTTTAAATTCAGTAATTGCTTACGTAATGCAAGTTGTGTAGCCAAGCTCTTGCGTTCATATATTTTGTCTAAATTGTCCATTATTGCTTTGGCCGTTACAGATCCTTTTGCAAAGAGAGCTAATTTGTTATTTGGATAGAGATAAGAAAAGAAAATACACATACATATTAAAACAGACTTAATAGTTTACACATTTTGTTACGTGAAATAGAACCTGTAAATTATTTCATCATCGTTATATTCTAATATGTATGATATAAGTATCTAAATATATTCATGATACATAGTTTCAAAAATATATTATAAGAAAAGACGAAAACACGAGAAAATATGATGTGGATCATTCCCATATGAAACTTTTTTTATCACATCGTTCAATAAAACTACTGGTGGTAGGTCTCTCATATGTGAGAAGCCATCTGGGTAGGTACCACCGCAATGTCTATTTCTGCCGTGAAACAACACTGCTTAAATGCACTGTTGTGTTTCGGATTGAAGGACATTGTAGCCAGAGCAACTACTGGACATATTGAGACTTAACATCTTATGTCTCAGGATGGCGAGCGCAGTGGAATATTGCTACTGTTCATGAGCGGTCGTATCGCTTACCATCAGGCGAACGGCTTGCTCGTCTCGCCATTCAATGCAATAAAAAAAAAAAAAAAAAAAAATACTTCTATTCATTGCGACTATATCAATAATACATATGAATATGCATTGAACAAGTAGCCTCCGAGGAAGCACGCTGGCGCTGCATTGTCTGGTGGTACCTTTTGCGCCGGCGCGGCGCAATATGTATACCTTCTACACCGTCACCATATATGAGGTACCATTATATATTTTAAAGTGGGCTTCAATGTATACGGAAAATATGATAAGTAAATCCAAGATTAGGTAAATGTTTAGTTACTCAAAATATTATTGACTTAATCTATAAATATTCCCGTAAACGTAAAAGGTCAAAATAAGAACGATCAATAAGTTATATTGTAGTAAATTCACTTTCACGTTGATAGTTCTATGTAAACTTTTATTATTGTTAATGATAAAATATGCATTTAAAAACTCAACATATAATTTACGCAGTTAACACATAGTTTACATACCTTTATTCATCCAGAAAAGTTCTTACCACTTCTGATCTGTTAGATAATTTCCGAGCGTTCACAGACGAGAGTCGAGGAAAGAAGAATAGAGCGTTAGTTATCTTTTTCTTCAAACTTATTGTACGGTATGAATGACTTTTTAAATCGATGAATACCCCTAGTCCCCCCTTTATTGCATCTATATTTGTTTTAATCTCGGTGACGAGGTCTATTGTTGCAGATAGTGTGTTGATAGATGTGTCAAATAGGAGATTATTTTGTGTCATGAACTTATTTAAGCGATCATACAGTACTTTTTCTAATATTTTAGAGAGGACTGGCAATACTGATATTGAACGATAGTTGCCAGGGTCTTTTTTGTCTCCACTTTTATAAATAGGTGTTACCTAGGCTATTTTTAGTTCGTTCGGAAAAGTGCAGGTTTCTAAGCAATAATTTATACAAACTACCATTTTAGGAATAAGAAACCGTTTAATGCATTTCACAATTTTGGTAGTAATACCATCAATATCTGCATTGTAATTACTATCAAGACTATCTATCGCTTTTGAAATTTCATTTTGATCACACGGTGCCAAAATTGATAGCTTTTCCGTATTTGGTTTTACATATGATTACGCGGGGGTGGTATCATGATATTTAGGCGGAATCTGGTTAGCAAGTCTTGAACCAATGGTTGCGAAATACACATTTAAGTACTAACATATTTCTTTTCCGTCTTTAATTATACCTTCATTAGTATTAATAATTGGTGGTTTGGCGTCTGTATTATTTTTATTATTAGATAATATATTTGTTATGGGCCAAGTGATTGATGCGGGCAGTATTCATAATGCCCGGGCAGTATGAATATTGCCGAGCCATATCGGGCGAAGTGATTAATTACAATCCAAACTCACCTATTTATCACATAGCCCGGGCATTATGAATATGGCTACATGATGATCGGGCAATGAGATTAATAGGTGATTTTTTACGTGGTGGGCTGCCGCATTGTCGCATCTGTGATAGACCCATAAATAAGACAGGTTGAATGCTTATGTTTAGTTGTTTTTTAACTTCCGAAACATTATCTTCAAAAGAAAATTAGTGCACCCACTTTATGGATCAGTTAGGTCGACTGTGCCCCAAAACCGACTCGGGACACCCGACTTCACGTAGTCTTTTGGCTAACGACCCTAGAGTGTATATAAAAAGCCGAGGCGCAGACGAAGAGCAGCCCCCGCTCGCTGTAACGAAGGATAGGCAACCGTTCGAGCCGTAGCGGCTGAGGCTGGTCGCCGGAAGCGACCAGCAAGCCGAAGCTGCGGAGGTGAGCATGGGTGCCTATATTTGTTACGCAAGGGCGAAGGGGCTGAACTTCCCGTAGCGCCGGAGACAATGTAGAAGCTAATTTGTACTGACAACAAGTGGTACCAGGGGAGGTGCGACACTCCCCCTCCCCATCCACTCCTCCCAACCCACCCCCTCGTGCTGCCCTATTGTAAATTCTACCACTTTGACTCATTGTTTTGATTTTGATTCGCTTTACATCACTCTGCCCAATAGGCACTTGGCATTATTCGTAATGCCCGGGCAATGTGATAAATTAATTGGTTATAATCACATTTCCCGCTCTTATTGGGCATTATTCATATTGCTTGGGCATTATGAATAATGCCCGAAAAATCACTTGGCCCATAACATATTCACTAAGCTCCACATGTTCTTTGGATTGCTTTGGCATTTTGAGAAAGCTTCATAATAATATTCCTTTTTTGTTTTAGTAATTAGCTCTGAAGTTTGGTTTCTAATTTTTCTGAACTCGTCTTGTAGGTTTTTGTCGTCTGGTTGGTTTTTAGTGTACTTCCATAGTTCGTTTCTTCTATTTATATTTTGTTGATCCAGTCCTTTTGAGGCGGATTAGTTATTTTTGTTTTGAGTATTGAGCTTTGTACCGTTATAGATGTTGTGTTCGTTGTGATATGAGGTGTACACAAAGTGATAGTGGGCGAGCCTAACGCCAATTGAGGCACAAATTCCTGACTTCGAGCTGATAATGAATAGAAAAATCCAGAATTACTTTGTCCGACCCGCGATTAGAACCTAAGACTTCTATTCTATTTTCAACCTCCACTCCTTCTGGATTCCCACATTGCCAACCTAATGATTTGCTTTGATTGAAAATAAGAATGGGTTTTATTTATACTCTATTTCGAATAATACGAGCAAGAAAATTAAATGACATCTATTATACAATCTCTGTAGATATTTCTCTTAAAAATAATAATGAACTTTATGTTTGAAAGCCTCCGTGGCGCAGTTGGGTAGTAGTACCGAAACATAGATTTGTGTGAACCACTGCTATTTGGTCTCGGGTTTGGGTGTTATTGAGACCGAAAAGACTCTCGTAGTTCCTAATACCCACGACACAAGACTCGATCTTAGTGTGGGGTTAGAACTATGTACTAGACTGTTGGGTGTATTTGTTTATTTATTAAGAAAAAGTAAGACGGCAAGTTCTTGATTTTAATCAACTTGTATTTATTAAATCTGGATTTTGTAAACTTTCGTAACTCGACGTTGTTGCTACTGTAAAGCAATATGAGCCACGAATAGTTATTTTCGATTTTCTTAATATATTGCTACTACACCAATTGTGGAAATTTTCCCTTTAAGAATTTACTATCATTATATTTATACACAGTGTCCTCTTATAAGGACTTCGGGTAGGTTTTATTAGGTACAAGGCTCCATTTTTTCAAAAAACCGGTAATTATATAAAAACCGTAAAGTGAAGAGGCACCATAGCAGGCCGGCATAATTGTTTCCATTGGCATGGGACTGCCGTCCGATGCCAATGGATTTTTTTTTTTTTTTTTTTTTATTTGCTTCACAAACTGGTTACAAAATAGAAAGTACACACAACAACTATTCAACAATATAAACATACGGACAATTTATAACCTATTAAAGTGAAGACAGCATACACTAAAAACAAGATAAAAAAGCTCAACAGATAAATTATATAAAAAAAAGATATCAGTGCTTAAGAACTACTTATTGCTAATGAATCTATGTACAATTTATGAAGCTTATCTTTTATTGAGGTCAAAGAACCAGTAAAAATGTCTAAATTACTACTGATGGAATTATAAGACGATGTGATGCGAGAGATACACGAGTGTTGGCCAACATTGGTGGTGTGGAAAGGAACTACAAATGTCTTTCGGTTTTGGAGCCGACTACCACGACGAGGGACTTGAATTTTCAATCGATGCAGCAACTCAGGACAATCTACGCAACAGTTTATAATCTTATACAAAAAAGCGATATCAAGTATCTTTCTGCGATTTTGGAGAGACGTCATATGGAAAAAATCCAAACGATCCTTATAAGATTTGAGTTCTTTACATTTATTGGAACTGTAAGTTATAAGATACAGAAAGCGTTTCTGGATGCGCTCTAGTCGGTCAGAATGAACTTGATATCCAGGGTTCCATATAGTGCTGCAATATTCGAGTATACTCCTTATTAAACTGGAATATACCAAAATACTTAGATTGGGTTCCGGGAATATTTTACATTGGCGGCTAATAAAACCTGATAATTGAGATGCTTTCTTTACAATGGTATCAAAATGCAATCTAAAGCTAAGGCGGTTGTCAAATATTACTCCTAGATCCCGGATATTGGTCACCTCAGACAGAGGCATGCCTTTAATAAAGTATGTTGCAGGAGTAGGCAAGTGCTTGTTGGAAAATTTTATATGGTAACACTTTTCGGTGTTCAATTCCATTGTGTTTTGTATGCACCAGTTTTGTATACGGTTGAGGTCGTTTTGAAACAATTCAATATCCGAAAGAGACTCTATTACACGATATACTTTCAAGTCATCAGCGTACATTTTAAAGGGAGATTCAATAACCTGGCAAAGATCGTTAATAAAAATTATAAAAAAGAGAGGACCTAAATGCGAGCCCTGTGGTACTCCTGAGGGGACACCACGAGTAACCGACTTATATCCAGACAGGGACACCAACTGAGACCGATGTCTCAGATAAGATTCGCACCACCTTAGCAGTGAACCATGGATACCAAAGTTGCTTAATTTTTTTAAAAGTGTGTCGTGTCGGACTAAGTCGAATGCCTTTCGAAAATCTGTGTAAACAGCATGCACTTCTTTTTTCTTATCAAGCGCATCCGCAATATCTGTAGCGTAGGAGGCAAGATTCGTAGTTGTTGATTTTTTTGGGCGGAACCCGTGCTGGTTTTGGTGAATGTTTTGGCAGGTATGCGAGTATATCTTACTATGTATTAGACTCTCCAGTACTTTACCACAAGTTGATAACATTGAAATCGGTCTGTATTGCCAAACGTCATCAACCGGACCAGACTTGTGGATAGGAAATATGTGTGCTATCTTCCACGCTTCCACTTCCACTTACCATCAGGTGCAATGCCGCCACTATGCCAGGCAAGCATAAAAAAAAGCATTTTATTTTTAACTATGCATGTCCCATTAAAAACTTTACAAAATGTCTTGTTTAGAAAACTTATCAAGAAAAATTCAGTATATAAATATTACAATTTGTTTGATGTAAGTAAATACTAGTACATAAATATTAGTATTTACTTTCATCAAACAAATTGTATCACTTCAAGCGGATTTTCCAATTGTCAAATGAAACTTCGTGCAATAAAATTCAACTTATGCAAATTAAAAAAGACAATTGTATCAATAAAAATTACCAATTTTGTGACTTTTATACTCAGTCATAATAATGGTATGGTAATGTTTTACTAAGCGTCTTTCTTATTCGTAGACATTTTTAAAACCTGTTTTAGCGACCGAATGTTTTGTCTTCTTCGCTCCAACGGAATTCCAAAGTCGTTCGAAATGGACACATTTTTTTTATTTCAACAACTAAAATACATTTTGCATCTGTTTACGAATAAGGATGATGTATAACTTTTAATATTCGATTACTGAATTCTTATTTAAAACATTAATGAGAGATATAATATTACATTAGTGTATATGTAGGAACTCGGGTCGACATATTTCGCTATTAAACCTTTAAACAGTACACAGTACTTCGTAGTCACTAAAGCGCAACTCTTGTCCCCCGTATGGCATGTAGAACAATTTAGTTGGCGGGTGAATCTGAAATATAATAAATTTTATTATAAGGTGTTACTGTCAGACTAATCCGACTCAAATGAGCCTAAGCTCATTTAAATTCAATTACATTGGCCATCACTTCAACTTTTGCAATATATGACGAGAACATGTCATATCATATGGTTAGAGTGAAAGAAGTATATTATCACGATATTCATCTACCGGGTATCTCAAGACTGCTACCGAAAACGAAGCCGGGTGGTAGTTTTAGTGACTACAAACACAAAGCAACTAAAAATTTCGCAAAGAAACGCGACAGTTATTTTTTATGATTTTTTAAACATCGTCATTTTTTGGTGGTAAATCCCTAGTTTTAGCTAAAATAATAATTTAAACTCTTTTATACCTTAGATTATTTATAAATAAAAGGGTATACACTGTTATTTTAGGAAAAAATGCATTTACCACCCAAATATGGTGAAAGGAAAAAAATAACAAAAAAAAATTGTCGCTTTTTTTTTGCCACTTTTTCTGTTGCATTGATCTGAAGTTGCTTAAACTACCACCCGGCTTCGTTTTCGGTAGCAGTCTTGATATACCCTGTATGTATATATTTATCACATGAGTTATTTTTATATTTTTAGATCTATTTTTTTCTGGTTTTGCAAAGGCGCTGCTAGGGGCACTTTTCTGTCTCTCTTTCTCTCTTCAGCCAAATGGAGTCCATTACTCAACATAGGCCTCTCTCGTAGATCGCCACATAGACCTGCTGGAAGCGGCATGTATCCAGCGAATTCCTACGATCTCAACTAGGTCGCCCGTCCACCTTGTGAGTGGACTTTCCACGACATTTTTATGTTACAATAAATAGATTGTACTATTATAGTACAGCACCAATGCAATGTGTTATTGAAAGTTACCTTGCCCGGAGTAAGAGCTCCATTGTGATGCTTTCTGCCGATGTACATGGTTTCGCCTGCAGCAGTCCAGCCTCCCTTCACAGCCCGAGGAGGAACGTTTCCATCTCTGCATTCAATCCATTCAATCTTTTCCAAAGGTGCGCAGCATACCTATACAATAAGGCCGAATATATGAAACTTTAAACCGGTACAAGGATATTCATATCATATTGTTATTCCCGTTGTAGACGTAAATATGCCCAGATATTTATATAGCTCCAGCCTCATTATCAAGCTCCAACTTGTTCATATTATTTGATCTGAAAAATTTCTATTTAAAATTTTGCACTAAAAACGCTACAATTTTATCTATCGGTAACTTAATACTATTTGATGTTAATTAGTGCCAATTTTATTTGCAGCTGGTCTAATAAAAAAAACGTACCTCAATGTTTTCCACGTGGTGCTCCTTGTTTCCCCAGGGGACGTAGGCTTCTTGAAGTTTCACAGCAAACTTGCCCGGGACCATGTCGCCTTCAAACCTAGCCCTGATCACCCACATTGGGCTGCAATCATTCATGTGTCCACCAACTACCGCGCGTTCGCACAGTTCCCCAGCAGTTTTGTTTGTTGTTGGAACCCACTCAATAAAACCTGCTACAATACAAACATGATTTTAATTAGTTACACGATATCTTTAGCAAAGTTATAATAGTTTCTTAGATTTACGAGAATGTGACACATTGAAATAAAATTATATTTTTTAGCTTCCCGACGTTTCGTGACGGTTTCGTGGTCACAGGGCGAAAAAAAAATCGCGATAAAATCCGTAAAAAATAGTTTTATTTTAATTTCTAAGTCAGTCTAAGTTCTTGGAAATAGTATGATTGGTCCATAAACCAAATTCACATGAGCTTTTCGGATTTAAAAACCTTTTTGTGAATTGCCTGGGGCTATAAGCTGCACCCAACATGGCGCTGGTCTTGGCCCTTGACATATTGTGGGCGAAAATAAGCTCAGTGCACAATTGTTAGTCTCATTACTACCGATCCCACCAAGGATATTACAGGCGTGAGTTTTTGTAGTTACGTTGATGTTCGGTAGGAATTCATTAAAATTAAGGAAAAGTTAATTATACTTACAATCACATGGTCTACAACAGTGGCATTGACACCCACTATGGCACTGAAGGGATTGCCCGGAATTGTTTTGGCAGTCTGAAAAATATTGTGGGATTAATTACTTGAATAATAACATCTGAAAATTGCATTCTATTCGTCAGTCAATATTAAAGATGGATTTTATTATTATAGTAAATAGTAATTTTCCTGATATCGTAGAGAAATTACTTTTAGATGGTTAACCAATATCTTGATTAAGCTTACCGACACAAATAAATTGCAATACGGGCCTGAAGAAAATCTGATATCAAGTAAAAGATTGGTTCTTGAGACATATTAAATGAGGGAGGCCCGTAGCTACTACGTAGGCCGGTGCTGGCAGGGAGCCGGTCCAATTCCCTGCCAACGGATAAGTTGATGTCGATTTAAGCAGAATGAATACGCAAGCAAAACCGCGAGCAGAAGTTGGAAGTTATGATACACATTACCTTCAAATATTACCTGTAGTTTAAACAAATCTCATATACCTAAGAAAATAAATAAATAAATACACCCAGCTGTTGATTCATATATGTAGTCCTGGCCCACACTAAGATCGATACTTGTGGCGTGGGTATCAGAAACTACCAGAGATTTTTGGCCTCACAAACACCCAGACCCTAAAAAATACCTGTGGATCACACAAATATTTGTTTCAATCGAACCCGCAGACTCACGTTTCACAGGCGGCGTCTAACTAACTGTGCCACGGAATCAATAAAAAAATATTTCACTTACTAATCGATGCCATTTTTATTGATTTTGAAATTAAGTAGACACGCTGAATACTCGTTCGCAGCAGACGCTCACAAACAGAAATCTGAAGTGGATTCAAGAGTTATCGTCTTTTAATACCCCTTAGTCATTTATAACAAGGGTGGGGCAAACAAGGACGCTGCATGGTAATCCGTATCGCTATCGTTCTGTTGATAATTTGCGCCACATAAATAGGTATCCCTCAAAAACATCCTGTAAAAAAAAACCAAGTCTCGCAGCTCAGTTTTTCTACCGCAAAAAGTAGTGAGATCCATGTAGTACCAAGTCGGTTAATTTATTTAGTCTTTGCTTGAGGGACCTTTTCTATAAAGTTATTACGTAAGTTATTATCATATCAATATTAAAAATCATTTACGTCTTAAATAAATAGATCGACTTGGCCAGCAGCGTTATGTATAAATTGTACGATACATTATGTTTTCATGCGAATGTGATAACTTACGTAAAATGTAATAACTTGCGTAATAACTTAAGACAGAAGGTTACTTAAGCAGGGACTAAATAAATTAACCGACTTGGTATTACATGGATCTCACAACTTTTTGTGGTAGAAAAACTGAGCTGCGAGACTTGGTATTTTTTACAGGATGTTTTTGATAGGATCTCACGTCTTTTTGTACAGTCCTACTTTTTTCTTTTCGGTAGTCTTTACTTCTGGAATATCAATAACGATTTTCTTAAAGCCACTGTCTTATGGTATTTTTCTTATTTTTGTAGGTATCAATTTATCAAAAATATAGCGGATTTGATTATTAGTGTTCTTTCTTCCTTAGTAATTGATAATTTCGAGCTATTTAGTCTATTTATTTGCAAGTTTTTTTAGTCATATTTTTCTACAGGAATTTTGAACACTTTTATGAGCTGAATACACCCTTTCCCTCTCTACACCCCCTCCTGATATTCCTCATATATATAGATACCTATCTACAACTATTGTTCCATTATATACGTGTACAATGATTCACTAACTGCAAATGTAACTTTGTAATCCTATATATTTATATGGGATTATTCATGCAGTTGATGTATCTAGAAAACTAGACAGAAATTACGAAATGTTTAAGTTTTCCCTTGATCTAGACACTAAACAATAATTATGTTTTAAATTTGAAGGTTCTATGTATGCTAGAAGTGCCTTAGACTTTTGATGATCGGTCAGTCGTCAGTGACAAAATTAAGAAAGTTTGACAAGTTACAATTCTTAAACTACTAGTTCAAATTGAATGAAATTTTAAATATACTGTGTGTGTGTTACATAATGCCTGCTTTAACCACAACGAAGTTACAGGGGGGTAGAAAATGTTCTGAATTGCTTCGAGAAAAGGATGGTACGACCGTGCCGCTTTTTTGCTCGACTTGGAGGGGGCACGGCCGTGCCCCTAGATATGTAATGCATTTAAAAAGGCATTGAACTTTTAAAAGTAGAATAATGATGCATATTAATTTAGTAATCTCGCCCAGTTACCCCTATGGACTCATGATAAGAAATAAAGTGTATTGACATTAATTAATCACCACGCACTGTAACGGTGAAGGCAAACATCGTGAGGAAACCTACATACCATAGCGATTTGCAAGAATTTCTATGGTAGGTATGTAAAGTCCGCTAACCCGCACTAGGCCAGCGTGGTGGACTATATTGTCCACCGGTGGCCTAACCACTCTTAATCGTACTCTCGATTGTAGAGGAGGACCGTGCCCTACAGTGGAACGTATACGGGCTGATAGAGAATGCCTAGACAAGCGTGTCATACGCCTGATGGTAACCGATACGACCGTTCCCATGAACGGTTTTTGGTCATTGGTTTTGCTACTGTCCATAGAGTAGCAAAACCAAACAACACCATGAATTACAAAGTAATGCTTGGCATTCCACTGCACTCGCCATCCTGAGACATAAGATGTTAAGTCTCAATATGTTCAGCAGTTATCCTGACTACAATGTCCTTCAAACCGGAACACAACAGTGTATTTACACTGCTGTTTGGCGGGAGAAATAGACATTGTGGTGGTACCTACAGGCGGCCCTTCACATACAGGGTATGTTAAGAATTCGACCAAAAACGAAGCCGGGTGGTAGTTATAGCGACTTCAAACACAATACAACTAAAAAACGAAAATAATAAAATTAAAAAAAAAATAATAACAGTCAATAAAAAAAACGACGATTTTATTTTTGTATTTTTTTCCTAACGTCGTATTTAGGTGGTAAATATATTGTTTTTTTATAAAATAAAAGGGTGTGCACACCCTTTTATATAAATGTTTGATATAAATGTTTTTTTGATATAAATATTTTTAACCTTAACAATTTATTGTTTAATATCACGTGCCAATAACAGACGAACAAGACATTTAAACTTCTCATATATAAATGATATTTCACAAAAACAGAAAACAATAAGTCAATGTCGAGAAAAGCAAAAAATATAAGCTATGAAATAACATTCTACAATGAATGCATAACAAAGCGACAAAAGTAGGTGAACACATCTGCTGCGGCAAACTTGCTTTTTATAGGTGTTCAGTAACTTATGTATCATTGGTGTGTTCAGGTATTTTGTTGCTCAGAAACTTTTGAAAAACAATTTGCCATTCTGACTAATAATAGTAATTATTTTTTATTGTCTCCACTGATATAAAACACGCGTTGTGGCTTTTTTAATATTTTGAGAAACTACTTTGAATATAGTTATGAGTTCTCACGGAAATTCGCCAGACAGTTAACAGCTAACTTGTTCATATCGAAGACGGTGGGCGTGCGCAATACATATATATAAAAAAAAATTACCCAAATAAATTTACAAACGTCCCAAAAGAAGTATAACTTCAAAAATAATTATTATTTCACAAAACAGAGAACAATATGTAAATGTAGAGATAACTAAAAAAATATAAACTGTGAAATAACATTTTACAATGAATGCATGAAAAGGAACAAAGGTAGATAAACACGTCTACGGCAATTTTACCTTTCAAAAGTGTTCAGTGACTTATGTACGAATTGCGTGTTTAGGACTTTTGTTGCTTTTGTTGTGGTTCGATAATCTAATGTATATCCATAAGAACATAGAACAATTTCAAAAGGTTAGCGATATTCATGACAGAAATATTAGAAATAGAAATAATCTAGTCAGCCATAAGACCAGGCTCCAGAAAATTAGCAAATCTTTTAAGATCTTATTATAGAAATGTATACGTATACATTTCTTTAATAAAGTTCCAACTCACATAAAAGCCTTAACTATAAATAAATTTAAATCTAATATTAAACGACAGTTGTGTAATAAAGCATACTATAAAATTTCAGAATACTTAGAAGATAGTAAGGCTTGGGAATAAAACATAATATACATAAGTCTCCGAACCGGATGTGTGTGTACTCTGTTTTCTGTATCAGCCCATATACGTCTCACTGCAGGGCACGGGCTTACTCTACAATCGAGAATACGATTGAGAGTGGTTAGGCCATATAGTCCACCACGCTGGCCTAGTGCGGGTTGGCGGACTTACATACCATAGAAATTCTTATAAATCGCTATGGTATGCAGGTTTCCTCACGATGTTTTTCTTCACAGTTTTAGTGCATGGTGATTGATTATTTATCAATACACATATGACTCCGAAAAGTCAGAGGTCTGCCCTGGGATTCGAACCCGCGACCACCGTGAACATGTGGGCAGCCGCGTCTAGTCCGTTTACCAACAGGCCACCACGCACTTGATACTCTGTTTAATATATTTGAAATAATTATCCCACTTGTTTCACCATAGTTGTAGGCAATTTGAGTACGTCATGCTCGCTTAAAGGTCTGTGCTTGCGGCGGCGTCGTGTGACGGGTCGGTCACTGCCCTATAACACGGTTGAGGAGACCGATGGCTGGCACATGCGTCATACTCGTGAACGGGTGCTGCTTGTGTAGACTGGTCTGCTCAATTTGCTTATAATGATAATATTAAATTACTTTTTTATTGCCTTTCATTGCTTTTGCTGAACAGTGTATACCGATTCCGCGGTCTGGACCACACTTAACTCAGCCGTACAATATAATTATTATTATGAATAATTTATAAACTGCTCTGAAATTCAACTCCTGTATGATCACTGTATTGTAAACTTATTTTGAAAAGAGCAACGCTAGAGCTTCTTGCCCGTTCTTCTCTGGCGAAAACAGCCTTGTGAACTGGGTGGTAGTGGAAAAAAAGTGACTGAATCTAAATAGTGTATGACATTTTATGGATTCAATAAATATTTTCATTTCATTTCATTTCATTACAGGATATTACAGGATATTTGCAAAAAAAATGCACGGGACGGCCACCGAGGGGTTTAAGTCGGTATGCTGGCATAGGATTAGTTGGGGATTCGGTTGAGTCACAACGTCAGCAGCGTGTTAGGCAGTGCTAGGCTCGACAATGACATATCGCTTTTGGCCTCACCCGGGGTACTGAAACTTAACAGCTTTCTTCTTCTCAACACAAAATAGATCCACAAGCTGTATTGCTAGACACGGCTCGCATTGTGAGAAGTATTTGTTTTCACTTTGGTATGCTTGAACCTCATCATTGAACTTTTTAATAAATTGACTGGACCAGTACGGTCTCGGAAATTCAGTTAGGCACGTTGCTATAGCTAGAATGTAACGAAAGAAACAGTTCTTAAATGTCTACCGCAGCTAATACTTAAGTCGATTTTAAGTCTAATTCACTACAGCATAATTTCAACGGCTTACTTATAATTGTCATGTTAAGGAAATTTTTGATTTAAATGTAAAATATATTAATTTATTTCAATATATTTACGAGACTGTTACACTTGTCTGAAATATGAATTCTTTAGTTGAATATGATATCATTGAATATGCTTAATAATGAATCACCCCTTCGTATATTCATTGGTACATTAATTAATACTATAAATAGAATGTTTGTGGTCATGATAACTCGTGCTTTGTTTTGCCAATTCTCTTATCTGGATCCTTTGGAAGTATAAATACATAACTCTAAAACAAAATTTTGTATTTTAATTTTCATCTGTAAGCGTCAGTTGAGACGAACGAGTATGCCGCGTGTCTATTTTATTTCGACATATGTATATGGGTAGATACAGTAGTTGTGAAATATAGTTGTCATTAATATTTATTAATGCACTACATAACCACTGAAAAGTTGCAATAACAACTGATCGATGTCTGTACACGGATGGATATAATATGAGAAAAACTATTATGGTGGGACTATATAAAAGTACTGAAAGCCAAAAGACTGAGTGTCATGTAATTGATTGATTTTTTGTATGTTTTAAAATAATAATTAACGTGATTTAAAATAATTGTTGAGATCATTGGGGGAGGCCTATGTTCAGCAGTGGACTTCCTGTGGCTGATATGATGATGATGATGATGAAATAATTGTTTAAAATAGGACGACTTGGGCCTCTACTGTACAGCGTATAAAATAAATTAAAACCATAACATTTAAAAAGTTATACGCAAACATACATACATAGGTCCATAAAAGGGAAACATTTTGTTTTTAATAAGTCGGTGAAAAAATAGAATATATTTTTATCTAAATTATACTATAAAAGGACATGTTTAATCAAACATGTCCTTTTTAACAAAAAATCGTATGTTTGCATCGAATAAATATCTGAAAATACTGGACCTATTTGAAGAAAAACTCCCATGATTAGAATCTTACATCATCCCCGTGGCCGGATCTACCTAAGGACTTTATGGGCTGCAACATAGGGCCCCGTGGATATAAAAGGCCCCAGGCTTAAGTTTTTTAATATGTTCATTTTAACGACATTACAAAACACCGCGAAATCATTAGGAATAAATGCTTAAATGTTATTAAAATAAATAACACATTTTATTGTTCTATTTTTTCCTTTACAGTAAACCTAGATCAGTCTGCAAAACAGTTTTGTCAGGCGATGATAACAATTAGTTTAATTAGTGGGCCTTTGAATTGTATTAGCCCAGGGCCCCACAATTGCACGGCTCTGATCATCCCTGATGAATAAAGGCGATAGAAAATAAATATATTGATAGCATTGAGTTACACAACTGGAGGGGACATCAAGACCAAATAGTTTGGAACATTCGCAAGAGTACATGTACCGTTAGGCTGTCAGTCGTCCCTGACGTTTCAGCGAAGACGGACCTAATTAGGTGCAAATATAATTGGTCCATAAATGCCGTATTGCATGCTAAAAACGTGCAAAAACCATTCCAGAATAATAGGAAGAAAAGATGGAGTCTCATTTCATAGGTAAATCAACCATAATTGAAATAAAGAAGCACGAAATTAAATTTAAGAAATTATTTACCGGAGTCGTTTTGACAACCGCCATTTTTGAATGAAATTATAGATTAATAATTATGTAGTGACAGATAGGTAAAAATTGAATTTTTCGTATAGGGATAGTGGATATTGTATTAGTCCCAGAGATGACGACCAAAACCATGTATCATAGCAATACGGTCGAAACTGTATAAAATCGTTAGATTATGTAATTCTAAACCCGACTAGGTAGGTAGTAACGGTCAAAAGTGTAGCAATTGCATGTGAAGCTATTTCTGCTGTGTCCAAAAAAAAAGGCAGTCGGTATCATAGCAATACGTCTGATATTGGAAATGTACATAGATTTTATAATTTTATGACGAATAAGTTGGTTTTCAGACGTTTTGCGCGTAGTATATAGCTGAAGCGAATTTTTGAAAATGTCAACAAATTTAGCCGACCTGTATCATAGCAATCCGAATGAATTTTTTTTCTACCGATCGTAAATAAGGCAAGATTGCAAAAAAAAATGTTTTCAGACATTTTAGATGTCGCATGTACTCCCAAAAGAAAAGAACGTTTTGGAGTCGCTTGGCCGATGCCTGAGCGCTTCTTACGTTTCTGCTGCGGTGGGAATGGTTTTTTCGCATATTATACTCCTGCCACTCTCTTACTATACATAGTCACTCACCAGCTGTCCTAACCGTTGAAATAACGCTCACTTAAAGTGACAACAAACTATAAGTAGCTCAGGCGGACGTGGGTGTGTCGCTGGTTGTCCGAGGGCTCGCGGACGTTTTTTTCTTCTATTCCCAATGATAGGGCATAGTTTGCTCATTTCTCATTGACGAAGTTTTCAGGGATGGAAGAGTAGTATTTTAAGAATTCAAAATTATCAATTATATTAGACGTTTTTATAGCATAGATACGTTGTCTGCGCTCTATTTTGGCAAGACAAAAGCAAGGTGATTGCCCAACTTGCAATCAGTCACGCTTCAATACGGTCGATATCGAAAAGTTGTCTGATAAGGGAGGTGCTACGCTGAATTCTTCTGATATAATTTTTTTTTACTGCTGGTTAATTCATTTCATCAATTTCAACAATTTTCAGACAGATTGCTATAATACCGATCGGTAAAATTCCTTAACATATTTAGAATGGTCTCAAAATTTGTTGCATCCGAATTTTCTTCTGAAAATATTTTTTTTCTAACTCAACTAATCCTAATTTACCCGTAAAGAACATTTTCAGACGGATTGCTATCATATTTTTTTGTCTCATTTTTAATTTTTCTAAATTATTTTTTGGGTTCGCGCTACACTATTAACTTCTGAAAAATATGTTTTCGGTATCTTATAGCTATTATATAACTACAGTCAGAAAATCAGACAGATTACTATGATACAGTCCGGTAAAATTTGTTGAAATTTTTGAAAAGTCAGTGCTGTCAAACGCTACGCGAAAAATGTCTGAAATTGGTATTTTCGAGTTCGAAATAATCAAATCTATCAATTTGATGCGGTTGTGGCCGTATTGCTATGAGACAAAAATTTTGGTTGTCATCTCTCGTACTATATGTGATGATAGATGAATATAGTAAGGTGTGAGTAGGGTCCCAGTGCTGCTGTATTGCTTACAATTTGAGATAGTTACATAAAGTAACTTTGTTACACGAGAATTATTTATATAACTGTCTAATAATGAACGAATATTTGATTAGTTTATTTATTTCTATCAAAGTTTTGCTATGAGGTCATAATTAGACACTACAATAGTAATATTCGAAGTTTGCGGTTATAGTGTTCAAATAAAGTCACTTAGTTATTTTTGTAAATAAATTTATTTTACCCAAAATTGGGATAATATTAATATATAAGAAATAAATATAAATGATTTAATTGAATTATGCTTTTTTATTTGACATCACGCGTATATAGATGTAGGTAGAAACTTCTGAAGTGTCGCATCTGGAACAATGTCGACTTAATCTATACTTCGCTGTCATATTGAAATGAGCACAATTTTTCTTCTACGTGTCCGCTCCAGTTGTAATACCTCAATGATTGATAGGTATTATATAGCTGGTGTGTACTTCGAATTTTATAGAATCAAAAGATTGTTGCATTTTCACAATATAACAATTGATTGATGACATTTTGAATACGTCCAAAACTAAAGTGTTGTCTAAATTACTATTTTATAAAAAATATGGAGATTTTGGTTTTGTGTACAATCAAATTGTAATATAAACAATTTAGTGCACCGTAATTACTTAGTATAAACTGGTATAATTAATCTTTATTCATACTGTACCTATAAATATGTATTAATAATGATAAAGCACACCATTATGACAGAGCGTGATTCAAGAGTCCTCGGCAAAGTTCGGCTATTTTCTGCAGTTGCATGCACAATTTTTAGGCCTTCTTTTATACGAAAATATTTATTTCGTAATACCCTAAAAAAAGAAGCGCCTAATAAACTTTTAGAACGATACTAGAAAAAAGTGAGGTTAAAGGTTGAACGACTGAAATGATGGTAAATAATTACTGGCACCCATAGTGTTGGCCGTGTTTGTCAGTAACAAATGTGATACCGATCAAGCTTATAGCTATGCCGGATAAATAATTTAGTCCAAGACAACACATACGTATGAAAATTTTCAAACCAAGAACAAATCCCTCAATCAAGGTGGACATACCAAAAAATAATATATATATGAAGAAGATGAGGCAATATCCTAGTAGAGATCCCGTAAAATCCCGTTTTAAATAAATCGTTTGTATTTCAGTCGAGTGGGTGGCTACAACAAAGTAGGTACGCTGCTGGAGCAATGACTCTTCGCGCTGCGGTTGGTGACACGAGAATAACAATAGCCCGCTGTGGGTGATCAGAACTCAGCTTGATAGCGAGATGGTCCCGGGCAAGCTGGCCGTGGAACGCCAACAAGCTTACGTGCCCTGGGGAGGCAAAGAGCATCTCATCGATAACATCGAGGTATATTATAATGAAGCAACTTAATTTACTGGATTAATTGTGATGCGGGTTGAAAGCAGAGAAGGCAGGCTTGTCTCTAATGGCTTTATTCATAGACAGTTTTAAAACTTATTTTAGTTGTCCAATGTTTTGTTCTAGAGTATTTGTTGAATGTTTATTCTAGAGTGGAGGCCACGTACAGGTATGTACAATGTCGGACGCCTGCCTACAAGGTGGACCGACGACCCGCCTAAGGTTGCAGGAAGTTGCTGGATGCAGGCCGCTTCCAACAGGTCGATGTGGAGATCCTTGGGGGAGGCCTATGTTTTGCAGTGGATTTCCTGGGGCTAAGATGATGATGATGATGATTATTCGCTCAAACTAAATACTAAACTCGTTCGAAAAGGAGAAAAGATTCAAGATCTAAATTATGGTTTAAATCTGTCTAAGAATAAAGCCGTAAGACACTTGTCGAGCTTCTGTACTCAGTGTGAGTTATTGTTTTGGGCCATCATTGATCCTAACTGATGGGACCTGCAGTGTTGGGTGTAGGCAGAAAGTCAAGAAAATACTAATAAAATTGACTCAGATAAGTTTGTCTAAAATAGCTGACGATTTATCATCATAGAAAGTTCATCAAGAAAGTCGATAACCTGCACATTGTTACCCCCGCAAAATACAGGTTTTACCCCCGCGGGGGTAATTACCCCCAGGTTAGGAATCACGGAGCTAGGGGAATGGAATGTGGTATTTTGCAATACAATACAATAACATGATCCCTTGGACATGATGTCAATGCCTCATATGAGGTAGGCCGATGCTTCGATGTGATAAGCAGCTAGGGGAATTGAATGTGGTATTTTGCAATACAATACAATAACATGATCCCTTGGACATGATGTCAATGCCTCCTATGAGGTAGGCCGATGCTTCGATGTGATAAGCAGCTAGGGGAATGGAATGTGGTATTTTGCAATACAATACAATAACATGATTCCTTGGACATGATGTCAATGCCTCCTATGAGGTAGGCCGATGCTTCGATGTGATAAGCAGCTAGGGGAATGGAATGTGGTATTTTGCAATACAATACAATAACATGATCCCTTGAACATGATGTCAATGCCTCCTATGAGGTAGGCCGATGCTTCGATGTGATAAGCAGCTAGGGGAATTGAATGTGGTATTTTGCAATACAATACAATAACATGATCCCTTGGACATGATGTCAATGCCTCCTATGAGGTAGGCCGATGCTTCGATGTGATAAGCAGCTAGGGGAATGGAATGTGGTATTTTGCAATACAATACAATAACATGATCCCTTGAACATGATGTCAATGCCTCCTATGAGGTAGGAGGAAACCTTACAACTTACAAATTTTCAAACCAAATCCGCGATAACTTTCGTAAGAATTAGTTGTTTTTGAATTGTTTGCTAGGGGTTTCCCAATGAGATCGAAACAGCAACGAGGAGACCCGTAGGAGAACTAAAGTAACCGACATAGTCCAGCGGATTGGTAAGTTGCAGTGGCAATGGGCGGGGCACATTGCGCGGAGAACTGATGGGCGAGAGGGCCAAAAAGTTGTCGAATGGAGGCCATGTAGCGGATAGGGCAACATAGGACATCCACCCACAAGGTGGTCAGACGTCGCTGGATGCAAGCTGCTTCCAACAGGTCAGTGTGGAAATTATTAGGGAAGGTCTATGTTCCACAGTGTATTTCCTTTGGCTGATGGCTGGAATATCCCATAGGGGTAGTCAGAGACTATAAATTGCCACTTTGCTCGATACTGACATATTACTTTCGCTTCATCCACTTTCATCAACCCTTTCATGCACGCATTATTGTATATTGTAATTTTTAGTGTGAAGAGAAGAAACGGTTCTTACCTAATATCATGTAAAATGTACTCTGTGCCTAATAGTTTGAGAACATCGTTATAACCAAGGAACTTATAATATTATATTATAACAAACCAATATTATATAATATAACCAACGCCAAAAGATGTTAGATGAGGTGTACTTTACTTCTGAGTCTGTTATGTACTCGTATACCTACAGTACAGATTACCTCAAATTACAGTTGTTAATTTTATAAATGGATCCCATCAGAAACATCCTGTAAAAAAATTCCAAGTCTCGCAGCTCACGTTTTCTACCGCAAAAAGTTGTGAGATGCATGTAATACCAAGTCGATTAATTTATTTAGTCCTTAAGGGACCAAATGTAACTTTGTAATCCTATACATTTATATGGGATTACAAAGTTATTCACGCAGTTGGTCTATCTAGAAAACTAGACACAAATTATGAAATGTTTGAATTTTCCCTTACTTTAGACACTAAACACTAATTATATTCTAAATTTGAAGGTTCTATGTCTGCTAGAAGTGCCTTAGACTTTTGATGATCGGTCAGTCAGCAATGACGTTAAACATCTTAGTCAGTCAGTCAGTGAGTGACAAAATTAAAAAAGTTTGACTAGATACAATTATTAAACTACTGGTTCAAATTGAATGAAATTTTAAATATACCGTGTTTACACAATGCCTGCTTAGTAACTGAAAATTCAGGCTTCATGCTTTAGCCACAACGAAGTTATAGGGGGTTGAAAATGGTCTGAATTGCTTCGAGAAAAGGATGTTACGGCCTATAGCTCGACTTGGAGGGGGCCCCCAGATAGGCAGGCACGCCTGTCATTCATACAGTCCAGACACTCCACTTCATAGTGAGTTGGGATCCTCATTACGTAGTTATGTATTATTGAGATCATATTCACAAACTTTTTAATTTATCATGCATTTTCTACTATATTAGGTATAGCACGATTATAGTTAAATACTTGTTACTTTAGCGCCATCTCGTCGTGATACTTAGAACCATTTTATTAAATCGCAGAATATCTAACTTACACTTTCGAACAGCTTATTGTTACCAACAGCTACATTAGTTTCATGACTATATTGTTAGATGGCGTTAACATAATAATATAAGTTCTGAATAATAATATGGTGAAAAAAATATACAATACTTGCTAATTGATAGTAATTTTAAAAGGATTTACGATCCTAAACACAAGTTACTATCTGTATCAGCCCATATACGTCCCACTCCAGGGCACGGGCCTCCTCTACAATCGACATAAAGATTGAGAGTGGTTAGGCCATATAGTCCACCACGCTGGCCTAGTGCGGGTTGGCGGACTTACATACCATAGAAATTTCTATAAATCGCTATGGTATGCAGGTTTCCTCACGATGTTTTCCTTCACCGTTTTAGTGCGTGGTGATTGACTATCAATACACACATGACTTCGAAAAGTCAGAGGTGTGCCCTGGGATTCGAACCCGCGACCACCGTGATTATGTTGGCAGTCGCGTCTAGTCCGTTTACCAACAGGCCATCACGCAAGTTACTATACTTAAGTTTATGAATAAGGCCCCTAAGATGTTTTAAGTAGGTATTCTACTTGAGAGTATATTATAGTTTATAGCTTTTTTTTTGTTAAACATTTAATTTGAACAGTTATTGGAATGGTTTCAATGTTGAGACAAGCATGGTATTTACCTGATGGTAAGCGATACGACCGCTCAGAGACAGAAGCAACACGAAAAAATCTGATCTGCCCAGTACCTGCTCGATGCCTTGGATGGATTGCAGCAGCGGGCCATCAGCATTGTCAATGATGCAGACGTTACGAGCAACTTAGAGTCGCTACAACTGCGGAGGGATATCGCCTCCCTAAGCGTGTTCTACCGTCTGTATCACGCTGAATGCTCTGAAGAATTGTTCAATTTGATTCCCTCCTGTCCATTCCTAAACAGAACCACGCGTGCTAGCTTGCGAAGCCATAGCTTGATGATGTAAACCATCTCGGCACGAAACAAAAGGTTCGCAAATTCTTTCCTCAGCCGCACCGTCAAATTGTGAATTTGTTTGCCGTCACACGTGTTCCATCCTTCTATAATCCTGGGTCCATCTGTCGTAGTGTGAAAGAGCATCTTAGCAGCATTCTGCCTGCACGGCATTTATGCTTACCAGCAGATGCAGTGCAGTAATTATGCAATGCCCGTAAAATAAAAAAGCAACATCAATAACATCATGAATTACAAAGCAATGCTTGACATTCCACTGCGCTCGCTATCCTGAGACATAAGATGCTAAGTCTCAATATGTCCAGTAGTTAATTTTGGCCACAATGTCCTTCAAAAAGGAACACAAAATTGCATTTACACTGCTGTTTAGCGGAAGCAACTCACACATATGAGAGACCTACCATCATAAGAAGAAGCAGCTTAAGAAGTATCTAACTAGAAAAGCAGCAGATAACTGATTATACGAAAATATATATTCGGAGGCCTATTTTAAATGTTAGTACAAAAAAGTGACTTACGCCCGAATACTGGAACGCCATTCAAATAATAAGTTGCTCTTAACAGCGCACGGCCCACTTAGCCGATACATTTAAGCGGGATTAACGTAGTTAAGCGCAACTTATATTTAAGTTGCGTTCCAGTATTCGGGCGCTACTTACTTAAATGATTATGCGAATGTTACACATTATTTCATTGAGAAAAGCATTCGATGCTTAGTACAATGCTATCTATATAAATAATGTAACCTTCACAATTCTCAAGCTTGGTAGTGAACCCTTAGCTACGTAGGTTTATTTTCAACAAGAATTTACTTTAAAATAGATAGTTATACATACATAACTTCACAGATCAGATGTGTATTCCTTTGACACGTACAAAGGTACTCACATAGGTTTTCACTCATTTTTAGCCTGATCCGTTTCCAGCCTACCACAATTGGTTTAATAATCAGTAAGTATTTTAAAATACTATTTTAATTAGGCCAAATTACTGAATAATTTTATTTCTTTCGCACAGTCAAAATATTTATTCAACATTCCACCACCCGTGATCTCCTTAAATGCAAATGATGTTTTCCATGCCCGAGAGTGCTGTCATTGTTAAATTTTACATCATAAAATTCTATTATATTTCTAATAATATTCCCATATAAAAGAGCGCGGATGTATGTATGAATACCGAGTTTTCCTTGGCGACTGGAAGTGATAACAATAGGAGAGCATTTCAATGAAATTTGCATTAGAATGCGTGGGGACTGTGGAGTGGTGCAGCCAAGCCTTTGTGATGACTACGTGAGAGACCAAGAGCGAGTGAGACCAAGGCGAATTTACTTAAAATTTCTCGCTTGTGGAATAAAGTAGTGTCATGATTTTCAAAAATATACTTAAGAAATTGTAATTGTAAAACGTATCAACTTATTTGGTTAGCCTCAAAAGTGGTTTAAGAAAAGTTAAAGTTTTGAAATTATACATGACTTTCGAACAATCAAATCAACATTCTAGTTAGCTCTTTTTGAGCTGTGAAACCTAAAAGTTGTCAACTGTATTAATTGTAATAAGGTTGTAATGTGAATAAACTGGAAATATAAAACTAAATTACATAAAATGAGTGATTTTATTACAGAAGAAAATATGAATAAAAGTCGGAAAATATTTAAAAAAATGATGAATTCGTAATTAATGACTGTTATAACTAATGTGTAATGACTATTGAATTAATATTATGACTTTTTTATCAAATGAGTAATGACCATTGCACCCTTCATCTACTGTCCATGTAAGAATTTTACAGGCTCCGTGGCGCTATTGTGACGTTGTGGGAATGCCACCTCTTATATTTGCGATCTATAGTTCAATACTCGGCATAAATCCTATTGTCTATGCCAATCAACGCCTCCGTTGTGCTGATTGGTTGATTCATTTCTAACATCTGTCAAATTTGACGTACGAACTGTCATCGGTGCTCGCTTAAATACGCGTGTAACGTCGCTTGCGTCCTCCTTTTCATAACCTAAAAGCCGCGTGCTACCACGCGTCTTTCCGAACCCGCTGGGGTTCTTCTTCTTCTTCTTCGTTCTTGGCGTACTTGGCGTTCTTGGCGTCCCTTTCGCTTACTTCGCTGCCCGCTGTTGCTCCGCACCGCTTCCAGCCCGACTGCAACCGAGCCTGCGCCTGCCGCTGACCTGCGCACCGTAACCGGCCACGTGGCAGCTGACTTCGCCGGCGAGCTGTCGCCGGGTTCCGCCACGTGCCGAAGACCCGGATCAGTGTCCAGTGAAGGCCAGTGACTCCTGTTGCATATCACCAGCAACAGTGCCGGGTGTAAACAGTGATGCGAATCTATTAAAGCCCGAACCACGTAATTACCCTGAGTTCTCATTTAACTACCTACCCCTACCTGCGGGCGGCCTAACCCGCCGCACTATTGGTAAGAGGCCGACTGTGAATCGCGAAGCCGCGGGTTCGAACTTTGCATCGAGACAAGTATTTGTATGGTCCGCAGAATTTATTTTTCGAGATCGTAAATTCTCTCGTAATTCCTCATGATACCCACGACACAAAACTCAAACTAAGTGTGTGGTCATTTCACTCAGTACTAAGTTTGTGACTGCTGGGTGTAATTATTTATTTATATTGAAGGAGATCATTTGTATTTATTTAACTTTCTTTAATAAATTCTAGGCTTAATTTGGTTGTTAGTTAAAGTACAGCTGGTATGATATCTTTAAGGGATTCACTGAGTTGTTGGCGAAATAGTGAATGAATGCTTGAACAGGATATTCTACGATTTTGACCACAGCACCAAAGTTAATTATGAGTGATTTACATTCTTTTAGTTGGAGTGCTATGGCTCGGAAAATCTCTCATAGTTAATGATATCCTCTACAACAAACATACCTTTTGTGTAAGGTTCTAATTAATAACACTGGTTTTGGAATTTGGATATGACTTTATTTATTAGTGAAATTTTTTATATGAATGAAAATTTAGTAACTATATTTTTAGAGCATTTTCTTTAACACCATAGATTAGAAATTATGCAATTAATAAATAATGTTTTCGAAGTTTCATAGATATGCCTGTATAACGTAAAGTTCGGATCAAGAAACAATACGTATATTCTTATAAAAGCAAATATCCAGACAAATAAATTGCAAACGTCCATATAGATAAATACAATTGACTAAACGAAACAAGTCTCCCAAAAATAAATGTAAAAAGAATGATCTGTTTTTAAATTCCATAGAAATACACACACAATAACATTTTATATTCAATCCTTTGATAAATTCTTTCATATGAATTCGAGAGAAAACATAGGGTGTAATATCATCTAATTTTGAATGCACACTCCAATTTAAATCATGTATTTTTCATTTATTTTAGAGAGACGCTCGAGTCCGATGAATGAAAGGAATATTATTATTCCTCGCAAATCGCAAAGGTTAGAATATTACTTACTTTGATAAGTATTGGTTAAATATAGAATATGTATTGTAGATTGTTTTATTAATTTATAATATTAACTCAGTTGATGTTTCATTGACTTAATATTTGCACATTTTGAAACAAGAATAAAATAATTCAGTTTTTAATTTTCTTATTATACTTATTAGAGTAAAATAATACGTCAGTTCGTGAAACTCTTCTTGCCATATTCGATAAAAAATCTCTTATGTCTTAATTATTATAATACCATTATTATTCTCTTCATTGTTTTTCTTTTTTATATTTGTTTAATATACTTTTTTCTTTTTTATATTTCACAATGGCGAGGCTTGAGACCCAAGTCACCGGTGGTTAGGAACCCAAAGTGAGGAACTGCCTCACAATACGTGCTGTGTCAATTAATACTGCCTTCTGTATCTGACTCCTGAACCAACAGCCAATTGAGAGCCTCTGAGATATGTTGGTTGAGGCTCTTTGGTATACTTATGAGCAGAAGCTATAATCGGGACAACAATTGTTGAGTCAACATCATGTTACACACGATGTTACCGACATGTGTCGGTATGAAATAACGTATCTAAATAATTTAAATCAAATATTTAGACATTTGTCTTTTACCGCTTTGAGAAGGTTCTCATTATGATTATTATAATATGATAATATATAAGTAGAGTAAAAATTATATTACAGTTACGTATTAAAGGGCAGTTGTTTTTGTTTCATTTTCCAATGCATGATGTAATAAATAATTGAATATTTAAAAAAGAGATTTGCTTTGCTATACCGTGAATTAGTTATTCGAAAAGGCAAAGGAATTTTATTATTTTTATCTCGGTAAATTTCCGCTAAAATGTTTACCTCGTTAAATTATCGAAGCACTCGTAGGCACAAATAGAGCGGTAGCCATTCGTAATGAGAAACAAATGTTAGCTCATACGGTTTTAAGGTAAATATTATAAAATCTGTTCTGCATAACGTACTCAGTAAAAAGGAAATTTAATGGGAGCGCTCTCGGCTCATAATTTTGAATTTATTTATGTGCTGCTTTGTATGCTTATTTAGAAATAATACAATCGTATAAGTTGCCGTGTGGAAGGGTAACCAGAGATAATAATAGTGAGATAGCAGAGAGATAGAGCTAAACACTACTCCCTAACTAGCTTACTACTTTGGTGGTAGGTCACTCATATGTAAGAGGCCATCTGGTTGTTTTCCGATTTGAAGGACAATGCAGCTAGAGTAACTAATGGAATTAATATATCTAAGGATGGCGAGTGCTTTGCGATGTAATTCATGATGTTTGGTTTTGTTATTTTGCTGTCCATGAGGGATCTTATCGCTTATCATCAGGAAAATGGCATGCTCTCCATACCATTCAAAGTAATATAAATTGCTCTTACACTTCCACTTTCCAAACAGTTGGTACTGATACGGCAATGCTTATAACATGAAAATAAAACTAATTCAATTAAACTATTTAAATGTCGAGTGCGTGGTGGCCTGTTGGTAAACGGACTAGGCGCGACTGCCAACATGTTCACGGTGGTCGCGGGTTCGAATCCCAGGGCACTCTTCTGACTTTTCGGAGTCATGTGTGTATTAATAGTCAATCACCACGCACTAAAACGGTGAAGGAAAACATCGTGGGGAAACCTGCATATCATAGCGATTTATAAAACTTCTATGGTATGTTAGTCCGCCAACACGCACTAGGCCAGCGTGGTGGCCTAACCACTCTCATTCGTTCTGTCGGTTGTAGAGGAGGCCCTTGCCCTACAGTGGGACGTATATGGGCTGATACAGATTTAAATGTTGCACATAATTTAGATTCAGTCATTTTTTTATGTACCACCCGCTTCGGAAAGCGGTTTTCTCTAGAGAAGAACGCGCAGGAAAGTCTTGATGGTATAGGAATTGCACCTCAGATAGATCACGCAGTAGTATGAGATACACTAAGGCTGAGCTTGAAATATGAACCCTTACAAGCGTCAGTATGGATTCCATGGCATTGTATACAGGGTATATCAAGACTGCTACCGAAAATGAAGCCGGGTGGTAGTTTAAGCGACTTTAGACACAAATGCAACAGAAATTGTTGGAAAAAAAAGCGACAATTTTTTTTTGGTTATTTTTTTCCTAGTGTCGTATTTGGGTGGTAAATGCATTTTTCCCTAAAATAATAGTGAATACCCTTTTATTTATAAACACTCTAAGGTATAAAAGAGGTTTAATTATTATTTTAGCAATAACTATGGATTTACCACCCAAAAATGATGATATTTAAAAAATCATTGAAAATAATTGTCGCGTTTCTTTGCGAATTTTTTTGTTGCATTGTATTTTTTATCACTAAAACTACCACCCAGCTTCGTTTTCGGTAGCAGTCTTGATATACCCGGTATAATGGTTATCTCGGATGTTTCAGGTATAACTTTTCAGCTACCATCCAAAACTTGCACGCTCTGTAGTGCATATTCATTATGTTTCTATAACTATTGTTTTCTTCTTTTTTCTTTTGTTTTTGTGTTTTGTTTATCCTTTGTATATGGTGTTATAATAAAGAGTTATTATTATTATTCAGGTATAAACTAAAATTGACTAATATTGCCTGCAAACAGAATATACGGACGCGTATGTTGTAGTCACAGTTGTAGTCAAGTGCTTATATTTTATTAAAGTTGCTGAGTCAAAGCATTTGTGATTTAGGTGTCTTTCAGACATGCCTTGTATGAATTTATATCTGTATCAGCCCATATACGTCCCACTGCAGGGCATGGGCGTCCTCTACAGTCGAGTGTACGATTGAGAGTGTACTGTACTATACTGCATCAGTCCATATACGTTCCACTTCAGGGCACGAGCCTCTTCTACAACTGAAAGCACCAATGAGAGAGGTTATGCCATATAGTCCACCACGCTGGCCTAGTTGGCAGACTTTGCATACCATATAGATTCTTTCAAATTGCCATGATATGGTTAATCACGATGTATCCCTTCACCGTTGTAGTAGGTGGTGATTGACTATCAATAAACACTAGACTCCGAAAAGTCAGAGGTGGGCCTTAGTTTTTGAACCTGCGACCACCGTTAAAATGTTGAAAGGCGTGTCTGGTCCATTACCAGGAGGCCATCGCACAGTGACATTGAGAGTTGTTAAGCCAAAAAGTCTTCCACGCTTACCTAGTAGTAGTTTTAACATGTAAAAAGTAGGGTTAACTTACCAGAGCTTGCTGACTAGTTACATGCTGAAGCCATGCTATTAAACCAAATCCTGATATTCCAAAAGTATTCCGTAGTATGTATGCCTACTTGAAAACGAAGGGCTCTTAACTATACCCATCATCGTGAAGCTAGGCGAATGCAACATCCACAGAAGTCGGCATCAAGGAAATTCATCCTTAAAGCCGAACTGATGCAGACCGAATGATACTCTATTTTGATGTGGTCAAGAGGCGGTTTACGTATGAAGTGTACACAAACGTAAATGTTGGTTTTTAATAAAGTCTGTGAGTCAAGTTGCATGTGAAGAGTGGAGTCGCGCTTCGTTATCCAAGTGCGGCGGCGGACGACGCTAATTGTACACTCTTGTCATTATAAAAAGTTTCCACCTAGTCTGCACTCAATTTAAAGCTTTAAAAATAGTTAATAAACAATGTGGAGTTACTAAACTTGCCTTAACTTGGATTTATTAATTGGATTTTTCAGTAAAACTGCAGACTAACTAATGGTAAAGTATGGTACACATGTCTAGATAAGCTGGTTCCTTTATGTTTCCTGTACCGTAGAAGTAAGCGATAATACGAGATAAAAAACATGTTATAAAATACTCAAATAAAATATAACAGTAGAACCTCATCTACATAGGCTAGATATACAATATAATCCAACTATTTTAAAATTTCAGATTGCGTATTAAATATTATATAAGTGAGGTTGAAGTTAGAAAACCTGAAGATCGATTAATTATTATTTGGATCCTTATTTGACCTTATTTTCATCATCATCATTATCTCAGCCACAGGAAGTCCACTGCTGAACATGGGCCTTCCCCAAGGCTCTCCACATCGACACCTTATTTTACGCTTATGAAATTACAATAATCATAAAACCACAAATGGCAATCTTTTGATCGTAGAAAATGCCCACAAAACACGGTAAGGAACCATAATTTAGGTTACACTGCAATATGCATTAAACATCGACCACATGCGAGGATGTATTTGATAAGATGCAAAGTTACTGGCTATTCATAAATACACTCAACAATCGCACACATAACAATAACCCAACAGAAACATACAGGTCATGTTTCGCCGATGTCAGATATTTCTATAAACTATTTGGTACCACCACACCATTAATAACAAATAATAAAAAACTAAAAAGATCTTGCAATTTGCTAAGAGTAAATTAAAGAATGCAATATCCCCACGGCAAATAGTTGAGCGCTAGACATTGTCGATGTAAACGTAGACATTTCTGAAATAAGTACGCTCGGAGGCGCTGAGTGACTCGGCCGCTCAACCGTATGCAACGGTCGGCTGAAGTCAATATTGACTTCGCAAGGAGCATCTCGCGACTAATCTTATAGAAACTGTTTGCCTTCACGATTGAAGGTTCAACGTTCTTGTGGAAACTTTCGCATTTCAAATAGAATTTGCATATAGGCTACGGGGCAATATTTCCGGAGCGGACCCCATTTGAATATTGCTGAGGAAACGAAAAAATCGAATATCCATCAGAATTGAATCTTCGGACGGACGTGGAGGGACTTTTGTCGTATGTAACATGAATTTATTGTATCTACGTCATATATTGGATTTGGGAGTTCTATTCTTAACATACCTATTTTTGTACCTCCTATAGATATAATGTTGTGTTGAAAATATTAATTCTTATTTTTTCCTGTATTTTGTTAGTGTGTTGATTTAGATTTGAAGTCTCTATAAAAATATTCTTTATTATACAAAACAGTATTGAGTTTTGAAACGTGTACAATTTGTGAAAGAATACGTTATTGAGTCATTAAAATAATTTAATATTTCTTTATCTGAATCAAAATATCTTACAGTTCTCGGAAACAAAAGACAACAGTTGGCTAACATTATTGTAATGACATCATTACGTAATTACAGAAACAGATCCGAATTTTCCAAGAATTGCTTGTTCATTTTCCCGTATTTATGAACTTGGCACAAACACACCACTCGACAAATATTCACGAAAGAGGAAAACTGCTGACAGATCGAAGAATAGTAATGGATATATTATTCACTCTAACATGCGCAAAAACAGACTCATGTTAATATTGATGAATATCCAGCATTTATGACATAAAATCAAACCCCCTTTTTCTTGCTATAATCCTGGGTCCTTCTGCCGTAGCGTGAAGGGGCATCTTAGCAGATCGGCATTTTTTTGTCGAGTGGCATGCGATCGCCGTTTGATGCCATTCGATACTCTATTTGGACGAAACTTATACTTACCACCAGGTGCAATGCATTCAATGTGCTGAGCCAGTAAAAAAAACTGCAGGGTACATCCTTCCTTCATAGTCAATTATCACGCACTATTACATGCCAACCTGCACAAGGCCACCGTAGCGGACTAAGGACTGAGTTCTCTCAATTGCACTTTTGATTGTAGAGGAGGTTCGTGCCCAGCAGTAGGACATATATGGGCTGATACAGTACATCCTTTTTTGACATTTGAGAGGGCTTTGTAACAAACTGGCTCATGGTGACTTAGTTGATTTCACATACCTTATAAAATATTGGGAGAACTCCCAGATATTATAAAAATTAAAGGGATTGATATTGAAAGGGTGGACTCGGCACGTAACCTGGGCCTTATTTTTGATCCTGAACTTCGTTTTGAAGCGCACATGAGCAATGTAGTCAGGATTTGCTTCTACAGGCTTAAACTTTTATATAGGTTTCGGAAATATCTCAGTGTTCCTATAAGAAAGAGGCTAGTGGACAGTCTGGTTCTTTCTAGACTTAACTACTGTGACACTGGCTACGGTCCTTGCTTGCTTTTGCGAATGAATCACCTTATTTAGCGGGTACAGAATGCTTGTGCCAGGTTTTCCTTTAATATTCCACGCCGTAGCCACGTTACACCATATCTTAACGATGCCAACATTTTGAAAATGGAAGTCAGAAGGAAATTGCATTTAGCCACACTACTGTTTGGTATATTTCATAATAATAGACCTAAGTACCTAGTAGATAAACTAACATTCAGACAGGATAACCTCAAGTATGGTACACGTTCTATTTCGAATCCACTATCGATTCCGCAACACAGGACTGCTGCTTTTAGAGGATCTTTCAAATATGCCGCCACTCACTGCTGGAACAATATTCCACCGCCGTGCAGATCTAAAAACAGTAAACTTAGTTTTAAATATAGGTAATTACAAGAAAAATTTATTACAATTACAGAAACAACAAAACATTACGTACATAGTTTAATTATTTGTTTATTTATTTTTTATCTACATATACTATCCATTATTATTTACTATAATACCTGCAAGTTTTTGATCGAACAGTGAAGCGGGCCGTTTTCCAGTATCGTTGAAGTGGCGGCAAAAAAACACACTTCTCTTTCTTTTACAATAATAACACACTCAATATTTGCGAGCAGTTTCTACATAATTAATAATTGCTAACTACCTACTGGTTTATTTTCTTATTATCACTGACCGGAGCGACATGCGTTTCGACTGCCCGTGTCGGGGAGAATGATGGCGGATACCAGTCCGAGTGCGCGAGCGCCTCCGCCTATCCAAGGCCACTGCGGTGTTGTCGAGATTTTTTGTTGTAATAATTTAATAGTTATTACTTTATCGGTTTTAGATTATTGTGTATTTGCAGATACTCGGTCTTAGTCGCCTTCTGTCGGCGCCGGTGAATTTTTGCCGATTACTTAATATCTATCATATGAATTTGACTGCCTCGGTGGCGTAGTTGTACTACGGTACGGTTATAAAGCTGAGGTCTCGGGTTCGAATCCCGGGTTGGGCAAAGTGATATTGGATTTTTCTATTCAGTATCAGCCCAGAGTCAGGAATTTGTGCCCGATATGGCGATAGGCTCGCCACCTATCACATTGTGGGACGGAACATACAAGGCGAAATGTGGGTGCCCTCGCACCTCTGCCTACCCTTCTGGAACAAGGCGTGAGTTTATGTATGTATGTATGTATCATATGAATTTGTAATCTTCGTTATATTTTTATTTTTTGTTTCTGAATGTTTTATGTTTTTTGTTTATATTGTATAAATTATCAATCTTTTTCTAAAATACATGTACAAGTACCTATACTAATTTTAATCTGCACACCGACGTAGTGCCCGGATGTCACTAAGGTCCCTCATTGAAAATCAGCGCTGTGGTACTGCTTATGCTGTACTGCAGTAATAAGCTGATTGAGGGTTCCTGTTGTTGGCACAAATAGTAATATTATTGTTATCTTTATATAAATAACACATTTTTGTTTCATTGTAAATACCTTATATCTTTTATTTTCTCGGTTGGATTATTTTTATTATTAATATTAATTTCTTTGTTTTGCTTTTGTATTTGTACCAACAATACACTTTATTTCTTTTCTTTCTTTCATATTATGAATCCTTCATAAGTTTCCTCACTATGTTTACTTATGTTGCCGTTATAGTGACTAATAATATAAGAATACACACGTAACTTCGTAAAATTGTAAATTAGCCCTTCAACAATATTGGACAGTCCCACACATCATTCCAAACCCGTCGTAAGATACAAAGTCTTTTATCGTGAGTATCCAAAGCGAGATTTTGCTGAAACAATTGTCTCGGTATGGGTAAGCTTATCGCTCCTAAACTGTCGGTCACCAGATTTAATGGCGTAATTCCGATAAACAGGTAATAATTACATCTGATGTTAAATAATAACCGGCACTGACAAAACATGTTTGAATACTAGAGGACAGAGACCTGAGTATATAGATAAGAGTATATATTTATCTGATGTTGAGTTGACCGCTCAGTTGTAAGATTTTATTTCTCCGTGGTAATATGTTAAAGGTAATGAAATAAAAATGAAGCACGTGTTATGTTACTATTTTATTTCTCGGCATTTTTGTTATTATCAGAGTACGGTACGAAAATTCATCTTAATCTAGCCATAATCACGATTTACTAAAATGTATATTGGCTGGTGCGCCATTTCTTTGGACATCCTGTATAATACTAATCTATGACTATACTCGGAAATGGAAACCGAGATCAAAAATGTAAACAAAAGTGTTACCACTACAATAAAATAATTTGTCATGGTAGTTTGTTAACAACCGTTAAAAAAACAGGTTGGAATTATTCTCATTCGTGAAATAAGTATAAAACAAAGCGAAATAAAAATTATTTGTTATAATATTTACATAAACTACAATTTCAACTTCTTTTTTAAGAAAGTGAAAAAAATGGTATGAAAATATTTTATGCTACAGGTATTATGCAGAAATTTGTAACCTTAGGCCACTGAAATAAAACTTTTTTTAAATTTCGTCTCCTTAACTACAAATACGTCGCTTTGACGCCCGCGACACCTCCCTTTAGTTCATTTAGTTGCTTAATAATGAATGTGCATCATGTGATAAAGTTAAAACACCGTGAAGCTGGTTTCACATTTTCTGTTAAGTTCTTGTCTATTTTGTTCCTGAGATTTCTGGCGCTCGTGCTCCTAGCCAAACGCACTATGGTCTTTGAAAATCACTGTGAGTTAAACCCATTAGAATTTGGTTGGGCCCAAGTCAAGGGTCACGTCGAAAGGCATAATAAAAAATTAAAAATGTTCAAAATTCAAAAATAAATATAAATAAATAAAACATAGTACTCGCAACATTTGAATCTATTCACTAATCAAATTATACCCAATATGTTTTTGAGAAAATGTTTCATAACCCTGAAATGTTACTTTTGACAATGACATTTGTTTGTTTACATTTTGATCTCGAATTCGATTTCCGAGTATAGAAGATAGTAGGTACCTTGCAGTTCTATTAGTATTCCTAAATGGAATAAGTAAGAAGACTCTGACATACGAGTATTAATTAATCCTTTAAGGATGTTTTGAAGCGATGGTAGAACCATAAAATTCAATATATTTTGTGTACTTTACTTTTCGTCAGTACATAAAATTAATAAATATTCTGGCAAAATATAATCAGCATCTGTCCACATCAGCCATCGTACACTATTAAAAGCAATATTTCACAAAAGCACCGCAATTTACATACACAATGGCTGCCGTTTTCAACCATTATCTGCACCTACATTTAATATTTCTACATGCTGTGCCTAATTATATTGCTTTACTTTTAATTTTTGTACTTAAAACAAGTGTTTACCGAATAAATTATTAAGCTACACTATCTGATTGATTTACGTAAAGGGAAGAGTAAGAATGAAAATTGAATTCTATATTCTAATGCTGAGTACTCACGTACGTAAAAGCTCGCTAAACTTGAATCGATCTCGAGCAAGGACGAACGTGTGTACCATGCAAGTCTCAACGCAAATGCTCGAAGCCAAACAAATGTTCGATTCGAGCAAAATTCTCGAAAAGTTTCAAGGCAAACCAAACATGTTCCTCATGCAAGTTTTGTTATAGCCACGTTTGTAGATAGCCATGCTCAAATGAAATATGCTCGTCGAGCATGTACGTACGTGTGTACCCACCTTTATAGTTTCTTTGTAGTTGAGTCATATTATGAAAGCTCGGGAATAAGTTATAAGTATCCAAACATACCCATATTCAATATGATCTTAATCTAACTGTGTATATCAGCCCATATACGTCGTACTGCAAGACACGGGTCTACTCTACAAGCGAGAGTGTTTTGGGTATATAGTCTACCATGTTAGCCTAGTGCGGGTTGGCGGAATTTACATACCATAGAACAAATGGACAAATCGCTATGTTTTTCTTCACTGTTTAAGTAAGTGGTGATTGACTATAAATACACATGACTCCGAAAAGTCAGGGGTGCGCCTTGGGATTTGAACTAGCGACCACCATGCTCTTTATAGTATTTATGTGTTTATTATAATGAGCAATTTTGTTAATGAACCGACGAATCGTTCGATTTGATATTTACAGCGCACGATTTCAAAAAATAGGAAATTTCTCCGTTCAGATGCATATTTTAAAACTTATTATTTTAAAAGTCATATCTAATCCCATTTGGTTGGGGGTGTAAGTAGTCCACAAACATCCTCACCTGCTCGCGGTACACTCTGCTGACCTTACGAACGAGGCAATGGCGAACCTTTGGTTCCCAATTTATGGGTTGTGGGGGTCAGACGGCGGGTCGCCCCATGTAATACCAAAAGCTCCGTCATATCTTATGGTATGGAAAAAAGGAACAATGTTGGTACGGGTAGGGCGTCGCCGCAAAACGACGCGCAGGTCCATCGCCCTAAGCCTGTGATAAGTGGGCAAGGGCTACCGCGGACGGTACGGGCGCGGCCAAAGACGCGAGTACCAACCAAGCTCCGTTTCGCCACATGGAACATTGGCTCTCTCACCGGCAAATGCCGAGACCTTGCAGATGTTCTCGAGAGACGTCGGGTGCAAGTCGCGTTTCTCCAAGAAATGCGATGGAAGGGTGACAAGTCTTAGGATATCGGGCAGGGTTAAAAGCTGATTTACAGTGGATCTCCCACTGGCCAGAACGGGGTTGCCGTAGTGTTGTCGTCGAGCGTTCGGGAGAGTATTCTTGAAGTCGACAGACGGAGTGACCGGCTTGTGCGGGTTAAAGTAATGATTGAGGGGGTTGTTACCAACTTGATCAGTGCTTACGCCCCGCAAGTAGGTTGTTCGGAGTTGGAGAAAGAAGCCTTCTGGATCCTTGTCGATGATACTATGATGATGGCGAACGCAGTGGTATGCCAAGCTTTGCTTTTTAATTCAAAGTGTTGTTTGGTTTTGCTAATGTTCTGCGGTCGTATCGCTTACCGGCAAGAAATAAATATAACCAAAACATATTTCGTTCAGTCGACATCCTGTACATTAGCAACCGTTATAATGTTTTCGATAGAGTTCATAAATTTAACTGTAATCCCTTTATCTGTATAACCTTTACCGTCCATATTTCTAGCATATTCAATAAGGATTCCTGCGGTCTCTTGTATGTAATACTAAAATAGTATTACACATATTTCAATAGTTTACTAACCTTTTACGCTAGTAAGCGATTCTCTACGTGGATTGAATCGCTGGAAATCCGTTGTGTGGGTAGCCACGTTCTGCGGTTTTATAAATGATCAGGAATATTTTATTTTCCAATTTAATATTTTGGTATGGTCATGGAGGATGATATGTGAAGTGGCAATTAATTTAACTCGGTTGGCGAGCTTCGACGGTTGGGTTACTAAAGCGTGTCGTTTGATTTAAATGCGCATTAAAATGTGGTTTCTGATTATAATTATAAGGGAGTTTTTTTAAATGAGTTTGGATCTGTTTGAGACTGAGTTGTATAAATAAAGCACTATCAAATGTAGCTACTTGAACTTGAAACGAAACTTTTCTAGTTGAAACTAACATACTGTGTTTAAATACACGATGCTTTGGAATTAATCCAACCCAAAATATATTCCTCTTGCTATATTTTCTTTAGATATTTATTCTTTACGCACTGTCTAGTTTCAATTGTAAAATTACAGTAAATTTTTTTACCAATATGGACAAATTGTGGATCAGAATGAATAGATTGATTAACTTCATAATATAATTACCACATAATGGTTTCTTAGATTTACGCGAATGTTCATCATTATCATCATCATCACCAGCCTAAAAACGCGAATGTTACCAACACATTATAATTAAAAATATTTACAAACAAAAACTTTTTACATTTATTAATTGTTAAATGAAAGTAGCCTTCGTAACATTCAATTAGCTGATGAATAACACCTCAGTCCTCCCCGTGACTACGAAAGCTGCAAAGTAATCGAAACGTCACGTCGGGAAGTTAAAAAATGAAAAATAGAAACTAAATCTGCTATTAAATCCGTAAAAAATAGTTTTATTTCAATGTCAATACCACAAACAATTATATGCCTTGCCAAGATCGTATTGAAAGCAATGATGCTAGACCCAAACTGTCTCATTCAAGCTAAAAGCTTAATTCTTTTGAGCTCCAACGTTCCACGTCTATTCGCAATTATTCATACGTTTTTCGTCAGAACAAGCTGACTTAAAGACATTGCCTGAGGCTTTGTAATTAATGAACGTATGCCCAACAAAGAGATCAGTGGAAATGTTCATTACTTATTTCTCCTAGTGAAACACTTAATCCAGAGGATGAAAGCGCCTCACTCACTTTCTAATTGGTTTACACTGTGTAATTAAATGGGTTTTATTTTCGAGCTAAATTTCACTTTTGTGTGGCTTTGAGGGAAGGATTTGGCTACAAAGCCAGTATTATAGTATAGTATTAAGGTGTACTTCGACGGCCTTCAGTTTACTGCGCCTGCCCTATAAAGCATGGAATAGAATAAAGAAATACAGAATAATGTTTTTTTTTTGTACGTACTGCCAATTATATTGAGAGTTACGACTAGAGAGAGTTTGTCGCAGCGTGAATCGTATACCAGTTTGGCATGACATAACTACCATAATTTATGATGTGCTGAAAAATGTTAAGAGCGTTTACACCTTGCGCGCAAAGTCAACTATAGGTATTTCTTCGTTAATTTCATGCACACATAAGCGACCAAAGCAAACGCTCTTAACACGATGCAACTTTTTTATATCCTAATGAGTGACATAGTGGTGGTAGGACTTATGTGTCCGCCCGGGTAGCGACCACCGTCCACGAGGCGTAAAGACCGCCATAGTGATCTCCGTAAGGGGATCGCGTTCCGGGATCAGCCAGTGGTTTTCCGGTTTCTTCGAGGATCTTAAGTCCGGGCATGAGGTTGTACCGTGTGGGTATTTTCGGTCCTCTGTCGAAGGGAGGAGAGTTGATCCGCCGGCCAGGGAGACCCGTAGAAACGGTTGTCCGCTGGCCGCCCGCGGTATAGTACAGGGGCCCAATCGGGGCTAACCACCTCGAGAGGCTGCCTCACCATGCCGCGCATAATCTTCGGTGGGTACGTCGTGCCGGTTGGTGACCGGAAGTGGGGTCCCGGCGGCCCATCCCGGGAGGGTACGGGGGCCCTTCCATCCGGCGGATCAATTCGCTTCCTGCCGACCCTTTCGTGCCGGTGCCCATTCGGCCTTCTTAGTGCCCGAACCTAAGATCCTCGTTGCCTCTTCACCAATCCCATCCTTTCTATCATGACAGTGCAACTAAACAGAGCAGGTCCTTCAGCGGTGCTTAACCCCACCACCGCGTTCACTATGGAGTTTACTAACATCCGTGGACTCCATACGAACCTCAGTGCCGTCCACCACCATCTTGAGACGGCCCGGCCTGCTTTGCTCTTCCTAACGGAGACGCAGATTCGTTGTCCGAGCGATAATTCTTACCTGTTGTATCCCGGTTATTCGCTTGAAGTAAACTTCAAGCCTAAAGCCGGGGTATGCTTGTATGTTCGGTTGGACATCTGCTGTCGCCGTTTGCACTGCATGGAGGACCCCTCCTTCTCCACTCTGTGGGTGCACGTGGATCTAGGTTCCCTGAGCCGCATCTACGTGTGCCTTTACAGGTCTCACAACGGGGACGATGAGACGACTCGGCTGTTCAGGTATCTTAGCCAGGCGGCTGATGACGCGCAGGCGCAGTTCCCGTCGGCCGAAATGGTGGTTTTGGGGGATTTCAATGCTCATCACGAACTGTGGCTGGGCTCCTCCAAGACTGATCATGCTGGCAGAGCTGCCCATGCATTCGCTCTGACTCATGACTTGACACAACTGGTGAACCAGCCCACCAGGATCCCGGATGTGGCGAGTCATGCGCCTTCTTTGCTGGACTTTCTGCTGGCGAGTCACCCAGCCGGGTATCATGTGACCGTTAGTGCGCCTCTGGGCACTTCCGATCACTGCCTGGTTGGGTCGTCAGTACCGATCGCATCACCTCCACGTCCCGTGCAGGTTAGGCGAAGGGTCTGGCATTACTCGTCGGCAGATTGGGATGGTATGCGGGAATATTTTGCATCCATCTCTTGGAGGCAGCGCTGCTTTGAGGGTAAAGATCCCTCAGCGAGTGCCAACGCTATTGCTGACGAGATCAGACATGGAATGGAATATTACATTACTTCCTCTGAGATCGCCAGTAAGGGCTGTGGACGCTCCTGGTTCAATCGTGCATGCGCTGATGCTGTCGGTGACAAACAGGCGGCGTATCGCGCTTGGATCAGGGGTCGCGCCATGAAGGATCCGAATATCAGTTCCCTCAAAGAAGCCTATAATCGTGCCTCCAAGGCCTGCAAGAAGGCCTACGTTAGGGCGGATGCCCAGCGCGTTAGCAGGATTGGGCGTGCGTTGGCCGATCACCCAACTAGCAGTCGTGCTTATTGGAGGTTGGCCAGGGCCGTCCAATCTAACTTCTGCCGTCCAGCGTTGCCACCGCTGAGGTACCCTGAAGGGTCGCTGGCCCACAAGCCGCAAGAGAAGGCTGCCTTGCTGGCAAATCTCTTTGCGGCTAATTCCCGCCTCGAAGATTTGTCAAAAGCTTTTGACTCTGTTGTTTATGACATATTATGGAAAAAGTTAAGTAAAACTAATATGCCTTCTGATTGTATATCTCTGTTAAAATATTGGTACAATAATCAAATTAACCAAGTCAGATGGGGTGATATTTCATCGGAGGAATATCGTTTGGGTCGTGGAGTCCGTCAGGGTGGCCTTACGTCTCCAGGTCTTTTTAACCTATATGTTAATGGCTTGATTGAGGAGCTCGGGGATGTGCGTACAGGTTGTGTCATCGATCACGTTTATGTCAATAATATTAGCTATGCGGATGACATGGTGTTGTTGGCTCCATCGGTCAACGCACTTAGAACGCTGATTGACATTTGTGAGAGATATGCATATAAACATGGACTAAAGTATAATTCTAAAAAAAGCGAATTACTTATTTTCAAGTCCAGAAATGTTAAACCAAACATAGAATTTCCAATCAGGCTTGAATGTGATACTCTCAACATTGTTAAAAAGTTTAAATACTTGGGACATGTACTAACAGAAGATTTAAAGGATGACTTAGACATAGAAAGAGAGCGTAGAGCGTTGGCGGTTCGAAGCAATATGCTGGCCCGCAGATTTGCACGAGCTTCGCAACAAGTTAAAATAACTCTGTTTGTTGCCTATTGTCAATCTTTTTACACAAGCAGTCTATGGTTTCGGTATACGCAGAGAGCCTATAACGTTCTGCGCGTGCAATATAATAATGCTTTTAGAAAGCTGTTGGGGCTGCCGCGATATTGTAGTGCGTCATCAATGTTTACAAATGCCCGTGTTGATGGCTTTCATGCTATAATGCGGAAGAAAGCTGCATCGATTCTAACCAGACTTCGTGGCAGCTCTAACAGTATTCTAAAAATGATTGCGGACCGCTGTGACTGTCCTCTACAATAGATGTGGGTGGAACGAGTTATAGGGTTAATAAAATAGTATTTAATTTGATTACTAACATAGTTTAATTTCATTGTATTACTAACATTTTATGGAATTCTTATTCTGAAATAAATTATGATTTGATTTGATTTGATTTGAAGACCGTTGTTCCCAGTCGCCTACACTGCCTGATTGCGGTTTCTCAATGGCAGATATTCGCATCAGGCAGTGTGATGTGCGGCGTGAGTTACGGTCTCTCGATGTGCGGAAAGCCAGTGGTCCGGATGGGATTCCAGCGGTGGTTTTAAGGGCTTGTGCAGCTGAGTTGTCTCCAGCACTGACTCGCCTCTACCGAGCGTCCTACCGCACAGGTGTTGTGCCGGAATCTTGGAGGAAGGCCAATGTGCAACCGATCCCCAAAAAGGGTGATCGATCGGACCCTACCAATTACCGCCCTATCGCTATCACCTCAGTGATGTGTAAGGTCATGGAGCGGATCATAAACGCTCAATTGGTCCGCTACCTGGAGGATCACTCGTTGATCAGTGACCGACAATATGGATTCCGCCATAATCGATCGACGGGTGATCTTCTAGCGTTTGTCCTGCATCGCTGGGGTGAGGCGATAGACCGGCGTGGCGAGGCTCTTGCTGTGAGCCTCGACATTGCCAAGGCGTTTGATAGGGTCTGGCACCGTGGTCTTCTGTCCAAGCTTCCGGCATACGGTCTACCCGGCAACCTGTGTTCGTGGATTTCCGGCTTTCTGCATGGGCGTAGAATACGTGTAGTCGTAGACGGACATGCTTCGGCGCTCATGTCGGTAAATGCCGGAGTTCCTCAGGGCTCGGTGCTGTCGCCCACCTTGTTTATTCTGCATATCAATGACATGTTGTCGCTTGGCAACATTCATTGCTATGCAGATGACAGCACGGTTCATGGGCGATACCACTGCGGGCCTCCAGGTTGCCGTGTCGAAACTGTGAAGGGACGCGAAGATCTTGTCATTGAGCTCAACCGGACCTTGGATCTCATTTCTACATGGGGTTCCAGGAATATGGTTGAGTTCAATGCCAAGAAAACCCAGGTGTGTGCGTTCACGTGCAAAAAATCCCCGTTCTCTCCCCTCCCCATTCTGCAGGGTACTCCCCTCTCAGTGGGGAATGACCTGTGTATCCTTGGTGTGGATATCCGCTGTGATCTCAATCCAAGGAATCACATCGAGGGCGTAATATCTGCCACATCACGCCGGGTTGGAGTCCTGAACAGGGTGCGTCGGTTTTTCACGCCCGGTCAGCTTTGCCGCTTATATAAAGCGCAGGTCCGGCCGGGCATGGAGTACTGCTCGCACCTTTGGGATGGATCCGCCCAGTACCTGCTCGATGCCTTGGATGGATTGCAGCGGCGGGCCATCCGCATTGTGAATGATGCAGACGTTACGAGCAACTTGGAGTCGCTACAACTCCGGAGAGATGTCGCTTCTCTAAGCGTGTTCTACCGCCTGTATCACGGTGAGTGCTCTGAGGAATTGTTCAACTTGCTCCCCTCCTCTCCATTCCTAACCAGAACCACGCGTGCTGGCTTGCGAAGCCATAGCTTGACGGTCCACACCATCCTGGCGCGAACCAAACGGTTCTCAAATTCGTTTCTGTGCCGCACCGTCAGGCTGTGGAATTGTTTGCCGGCGCACGTGTTCCCTCCTTCCTACAATCCTGGGTCCTTCCGCCGTGGTGTGAAGAGGCACCTAAGCAGGCCGGCATAATTGTTTCCATTGGCATGGGACTGCCGTCCGATGCCAATGGATACTCTGCCTGGGCGGCAATGGCACTTTCCATCAGGTGCAATGCCGCCACTACGCCAGGCCATTAAAAAAAAAAAAAAAAAACATAAAATATAGACATATACCATCGCGGAGTTTTCTGTAGACCTTTTCAATGTGTACAAATATGTAGTACATTATTTTGATAAATCTCGTAGGGTTCAGCCTGCGTTTGCAATGTAAGCGAATCTTTCTATCACATTAGAAACCTCAAAAATTACAATATTTCTCCACTGTAAACGTTCTTAACGAATATAAGCCTACAGATTCAACTACACCGAATTCCAAATGAATAATGACGTGTAAACCCATCAAGTCAGGATCTGTAGGAGAAAGACAAATAACAAAGAGGTTTTAAATAAATATTCATACACCTTTATGATTATATCTAGGTTATATAGGTTATATCTTTAAGATAAGATTCATCGGCGATTCCAAAAGAAATAACTAGGCTCGATTATGAAAGAATTGTAACGCCATGAAATGTAATTGTTATAGCTATGTCGACAGCAGGTTAGAATTATTTAATCCTGTGGCAAATAATTCACATATCATCTCAAATATTAATAGGTGTGTAAAGCACTGTTGTGATTCGGTTTAAATGACTTTATAGCCAACATGATAAGACTTAATATCTTATCTTAGGACAGCGATCGCAGTGGAATGCCAAGCATTGCTTTGTAATTAATGGTGTTTGTGTTGTTTTTTTATTATTACACTGGCACTGCATAATGACTACACTCCGCCTGTTGGTATGCGCAAATGCCGTTCAAAGTATCGAATGGCATAAGACGGTAGTGCCATGCCATTCGATACAATTATGCCTGCCTCCTAAGATGCTTGTAATTAATTAAGTTTTTCCGTTTTACTAATGTCCATAAGCGGCCTTATCGCTTACCATCAGGCGAAGGGCTTGCGCCACCAGTCACAGAATTAAAAAAATGGTATCAAAGTTTCGTCAACACCGTAGGTACACCCCTGCAATTCATTTAAATAGTGTACAATACGGATATAAGTTACGCAGCATTTGTTGAAGACTGTATGACAAAGTTATTGAAATTGTCGACAGGTTGCAAGCGCTGCGAGTTTGACGCTCTTACTTTGATGTTTAAGTTTCACAGTTAATACGAAACTTGCGAAAGACCCGTGTAAGTTAGATCGCTACTACGCACACGCTTAACATTGACAAACTTTTATACATGTAAAGTGTGTAACTTTCCTTTGTAAATTTGCTTTTACCTTTCCAAATTCGAGCTATCTATATTTCTGTAGTGCTTGTTCTCAACTTGTTACGAACATTGGGACCGATCAATGTTTGTATATTCTGTAATGATGGATATTTTTTCTGTTTTTTTTTTTTGTTATGGGATTTACGAATACTTTTAGGGATTTACTAATTTAGATATTAAGACGACATTAATTCTTGAAGGTGGTTTGAAGATCTCGAACTAATTTCGTTTCCTGTAGCCGCCTAAGAGAGCCCCTATAAGATGCATCGAGACCTCACGAAAAATAAATTGTGTCATCAGGATATTACAATTATTAAAGGGTCCTCTAGCACTTATTTTTGTATAAGTGCTAGAGGACCCTTTCATTATTCTTAGAGATACTACACTCCTAATGAAGATTCGGGATCTTACATTACCCAGACGCGAACAGACCATTGTCTCGTTGCGGGAATTGAACCCACAGTCATTAGTCTCATTGGTGGTATCTTAACAAACTCTACACTGAAGGTTCTCATTATTTATCGCGTAGAGAAAAAGAAGTATGTACGAAGAGACAAAACAATAGTAGTTTCACTTCGAAACACAGCCACCTAACCTAATCTAACAATAGCAAACTAAAATATATTTTCTAAAGATGAAAACGTTGCTCGCGCTGATGAATATTGCGTCGAGACTGAATGAAATGTTTCACGTGTTTTTAAATCACAATAGTATTCAACAGAAATCCTTTACAAATGAAAGTTTAAGCGTAGTCTCGGCTCGCAACTGTGGGCTACCATACGAGCGTATTTAGAACATTTCGCGGGCCGTGAAACGAAACGTGTTCCAGCATTTAATTTGCTTGTTAAGCCGGGCTTTAATCGGTGTTCGTCCGCCGACGGTGGCCCCGCTTTGTTTGACTAGTCACTTCACTGTCCAAGTTGTCTAAGACAAACACGAAACTGCTAAACTTGAGTCTCTAGTAATGGTGGGTTCGACTCCACCACCAAGGACGTTATCTTAATTAAGACCCTGGTTTGTAAGTTTTGTGACGAGTTTATTAAAACTTGCACTTTGTACGCAAAAGTTGACTCACAGTTTGCCGGGCCAACTTGGTCAAAGTTCAATGATCATTAGTTATGTTTACGAAATAAAAAACTGGTAAGCGTCTCTTGTCACATTCTGTTTGTTCCAGTGAACCTTTTGCGCTAGTATTCTGAAAGGAAATAAACCTTTTCGATTTTTACGCTTCCTTTAAAATCCTTTTATTGTCCAATAAGATACAATAAAATACAAGACCTATTGTGTTTGTGGCGATTACACACTACTACTTGATTGCATCTGAGACATTTTACAGTTGAGATTTTCGAAGTGCTTCGAGATATTTGTTACTGTAGACTTGTGTATATAAAGTCGGTCATAGTGCTCGGTGTATTTATTTGGTGACTTCTGGCCTGTATCTATATTTACTTTGCACAATTTTAAGTACAACCTGAACATAGAGTTTAGTTTTTCGCCTGCCATTATTATCCAGTGGAAGTTCAGATTTTTTATGATATTTGACTATTAACCGGGATAACATTTAAGCATCAGAGTAGGCTTAAAAAACTTATATCGAGAAATAAAAAGATGAACCGTTAGATGCATTGTCAGAATCGATGTTGTTTCGTAAAATCTACAGTTAAGATACTTAAATAAGCTAATAATTAATGTTCAAGTTTTAAATAAATTCAAATGTACTTGTATTTCGAGTGGATTAGATTACATGTAAAGTACATAAAACGTACCATTTGGCGGATAAGTTACACCAACACTTCTCGAAACCATTTCCACATTTTTATTCAAGTTTAAATAACCATATTTTCCAATAAATCTGGCATAAAGGGCTTGCTTTTAGCGGCAGGACGCATGCGGACGGCATAAATTCTTCTTTGTGTAGCTCGCGCGGCGCGGCGCGGCGTTCCGATATTTACGATGGAAACATATCAATCGTTTGCTTCCAGTTTATCGGCAACATGCGGCGTTACATAAAGCGATTCTGGAAGCCAATACTATGTATTAAATTTGTATTTATGATTTAATTTAGTGTGCTTGCTTACGGTACATTGATTAAGTATTATATGCGAGTTGTAAACTGGGATTTACTGGGATAATAACTTACGTAATAACTTTATACAGAACGTCCCTCAATCAAGGACTAAATAAATTAATCGACTTGATATTACATGGATCTCACAACTTTTTGCGGTAGAAAAACTGAGCTGCGAGACTTGGAATTTTTTTACAGGATGTTTTTGATGGGATCTCACGTCTTTTTGTAGAGTCCTACGTTATTCTTTTCGGTACTTTTTATTTCTAGAATATATATAATGATTTTTCTTAAAGCCTCTGTCTTATGGTTTTTTCTTATTTTTGAAGGTATCAATTTATCACAAATATAGCGGATTTGATTATTAGTGTTCTTTCTTTCATGGTGATTGTTTTCGAGCTATTTAGTCTATTTATTTGCAAAGTTATCATTGTCATGTTTTTCTAGAGGAATGTTGTACAGTTTAATGGGCTGAATACACCCTTTCCCTCTTTATACCCCCCTCCTGTTATGCCTCATATATAATATATATAGATACCAATCTACAACTATTATTCCATTATATACGGGTACAACTAATCATTAACTGCAAATGTATCTTTGTAATCCTATACATTTATATGAGATTACAAAGTTATTCACGCAGTTGGTGTATCTAGAAAACTAGACAGAAATTATGAAATGTTTGAATTTTTCCTTACTTTAGACACTAAACACTAATTATATTCTAAATTTGATGGTTCTATGTCTGCTAGAAGTGCCTTAGACTTTTGATGATCGGTCAGTCAATCAGTGAGTGACAAAATTGCGAAAGTTTGACAAGTTATAATTCTTAAACTACTGGTTGAAATTGAATGAAATTTTAAATATACCGTGTTTACACAATGCCTAATTAGTAACTGAAAATTCAGGCTTCTTGCTTTAACCACAACGAAGTTATGGGGGGTTGAAAATGGTCTGAAGTGCTTCGAGAAAAGGATAGTACGGCTGTGCCGCTTTTTAGCTCGACTTGGAGGGGGCACTGCCGTGCCCCCAGATGCTCGGCTCAATTTCGTTCACTGATAAAACGCCCAACTGAAGTTGTTACTTGCACCACAATTATTAGGTGCATTGGTAAAACACTGTAAAATTCAAAATGTGCTATCTTTGCTAAATCACATAGGGTAACGTACTAATTGTTGGACACTTTAGAGTAAGAACTTGAAAAAAAATATGCAAAAAATACAATATTTTAATTGAATTTTTTAATGTCTGTTTATTTGGTATTGTAATGAATGTCCTTAACAAAATATACTTTGTTATCATAGAAATCCTTCTATTAGTGTAAATAATAATATCCTCAAATTATATTAGCAATAAACATAGTCATTGGACACAAAATTGAGTTATGGGACAGCAATTAACTAGTGATTGGACAAGGCTTAATCTTAAGATTACCTTGTACCTAGGTAGGCAATGAATGATTTAACGCAAATAAACTTTAGTAAAACAATATCAGATATCATTAAATCTTTTATTTAAGTACGAAACATACAGAAAATATTCTTTTACCATCAATAAACTAGGTTTTGTTCAACAGAAATCTTATAAAATAATTAAAGCATATAATACTAAGTCAATATCTCTTACTTTAATCAGTCTGAATATCACATTCAGTTACATAGAAATTATAACAAATCAAATGTTTCAAGTTGGGAAAATCTTCCGAATCAGCTAATGTCTAAAATATTTAAAATATCTTTTAAAAATAATCATAAAATCTATCTAATTACGAAACACAGGTGACGAAAAACACCCAAAAGAACTTTTAGTTATTTTTATCTTTTCTGTATAAATCATATAGTAGATTAGCTTCCAAATCAATGTCCTGTTCAAGGTTTTCATCATCCAATATTTCTTCGCCCAAAGTATCATCACCATTGTCTTCTACATAACACTTATGACAAATAAAAAGATCAATAGTTATATGGTCAGGTACATTTTCTTGGTGTCGTTTAGGCACACATTTAACATGAAATAATAGGGAACACATATCACAAGTCAGACGATTGTTTGACTTTGTTGCCTTTGCGCAAATTGAACATGCATTAGTAGCAGAAATATTTTTCTCAGTTATATTTCTCTTACTCATTTTATCATTAACCTTTTTCAATTTAAGAGTCTTTTCTTTTCTTCCTTTTTCTGCAGTTCCGTATCTTTTTTAATCTTTTGCTCTTTGAACATATTTCTGTAACTGTCAGATGTAACTGCAAAGGGCATTCTAACAGTATTTCTCTTTCCTTTCCTTTCAGGTGTTTTAGGTAGGGTTAAGTAAGTTCCGAGTAGACTGTCAGTTATTATCTTAAAAGCTGGGCTATTTTCAATATCATCATTTTCTATTTGTGGTGTTTGGTCTTTTGAAGGTGTTTGCTGATCATCATTGAGTCTCATTGATTGTGGTAAGGTACTTAATGTTCCATTTATTTCACTATCAACCATACTGCTCATTTCATCAATGGTTGTTGTGGGTAAAATAAGTTGATTCAAATCTTCACTTTGTGAAGCCTGAACGGATTGAGATTCATACGTCTCTGAAATCGTCGGCCTTTTAAATTTTAAAACGCTGTATAGTTTGTGTAAGAGTTGAAAATTTTCATCTCGCTCATTAACATTTTCACAAGCTCTTAGTTCTTCTATTTTTGAAGGACCCATTAAGTCAACAAAGTTTGACAATGTAATAACAATCTCTGACGCTAGTGTTTCAACGTTCTCTTGATCAACTTGTTTATTTGTAGCTAAACACTTGCTATAATCTATAGCATCCGGGTTCAATGGGAACAAACCGCAAGCTCTAAATCCATTTACTAAAGTTTTAGGTTTTACAGCTTTCTCAAGAGCCACGTTTAGAACTTTGGCGAAATTTACTTTGGTAATAACTTCATTTGGATTTTCCATTAACCACATTCGAGATGCATCTTTCCAGGCTGCTTTGACTGGCTTAAAGACTGCAACGTCTGCCGGTTGCAAAATACGAGTGGCATTAGGATACAATGCGATGATCTCAATACTCAACGCTTTGCAAAGTTTACTAACTTCATATGTCAAATGCGTCTTGTGGCCGTCAAGAAAATATATAACAGGCATAGTAACACCCATCTTCACTAAATGTGGATGAAATATATTGGCGATATACTCAAAAAAAAGTTCACTAGTCATCCAGCCACTTTCGCTGCGACCAACGCCCCAACCTTCCGGTACGCTTTCAGCCACTTTTTGCGGAATTCTTTGATAGTTATATACCACCATGGGTGGACTGGTCTGACCATTTGCAGCAAACGTGAACATCACTGTGATAGATTCTTTCGAGTTATTAGAATCGATCGTGTATACATTCTTAGAACCTCTGGCAGCTAAGACTTTTCCTGTCTTAGGACATAACTGGAAACCACTTTCGTCTCCATTAAAAATTCTACTAGGGTCTTCTAAAACTTCTAATAGATTATTTTCTTCTAGGTATCGATGGATTTCCGAAAACCATTTCCTAATATTTGCCTCTGATACACACGCGCTAGACTGGGTAACTCCTTCGCTGGTACGAGTAGCAATAGCTGGGTGTCTTTTTAAAAACCTCTTATCCATCCAGCACCGGGGTAATTGTCTTTAAAACTATTTGGTCTAGGATTATCTAGTAGAAATTTTTGAACGCTACTTTGAAGGTCTTCCTTTTTTAATGGAAATCCTTTCTTTCCCAATAAAATCATCCAATTTTCTAGAGTCTCTTCTTCTTTAGTTGTCAAAACAGGCGGTGGTCCAAATGAAGTTCTGTGTCCAGGATTTTTCATTTTGAAATGCAAAGTTGATTTGGGTATCCCATATTTTCTAGCTACTTCGCGCACCTTTCCCTTACCAGCCGCAACCTCCTTTATGGCTAAATTGATAAGGTCTAGATCGTGAATGACTTTCTTCTTCGTTGGAGCCATTTTTGAACTAAATCTGCAACAAACCAGTCATTGGACACTAAAATTACAGTAATTGGACAGCTGTCCAAAAACTAGTAGCCAAAGTCATAGTACTACGAGAATGAAATATTAACTTTCTGGTCTCTAATCCTATGGAATTAAGGTATATTATACATCACAAAACTAATTTATCCGTAACACAGTTATTGGACAGCTGTCTAATTACTGATTTCCGTTATTTTTAGGTTTCAATTGTTGGACATCTCAAAATAACCTAAAATACTGATTGAAATGACTGGAAATTCCTTGAAAACTATGAATGTGGTATAATCGATCTATTTCAAAACAAAAATTATGATTTCGAAAGCTATGATCTACAATATTTTGAATCAAAAAGTCTACTTACCTTATTTTTTCTATTAAATTCCACAAGTAATACCGGCATCCAGCGACGACCGATACGAAATATTTTTTTCATGTTTACACTGCCATCTATGAAAAAACTACTGTTCTATTTAGTAACGCAAATGCTTTATACACACAACAATGCTATGTCGCAAGCAATCAACTAAGGCATAATCTTATTATTTAAAGGCAAGTGTGCGCTGTCCATTGACTAGTATTGTCCAACGACTAGTACGTTACCCTACTCACCTACATCAATCCAGCAATAGAGCAAGACACAGAGAAAAAATGACATGTGTTCCACACAAAACTGCTTTATTTCACAAAAGCGCATACCATGCAATTCCTCAGATATATAATAAATTACCAAAATCAATAAGAGATTTGAACGATTTGAACAACTATAAAGGCAAGCTGTTTAGTTTTTTAATTGATAAATGTTACTATAATACCGGGTATCTCAAGACTGCTACCGAAAACGAAGCCGGGTGGTAGTTTTAGTGGCTACAAACACAATGCAATTAAAAATTTCGCATAGAAACGCGACAATTTTTTTTATGATTTTTAAATATCGTCATTTTTGGGTGGTAAATCCATAGTTTTTGCTAAAATAATAATTTAAACTCTTTTATACCTTAGAGTATTTATAAATAAAAGGGTATATACTATTATTTTAGGAAAAAATGTATTTACCACCCAAATATGGCCATAGGAAAAAAATAACAAAAAAAAATTGTCGCTTTTTTTTTGCAACTTTTTCTGTTGCATTGTGTCTGAAGTCGCTTAAACTACCACCCGGCTTCGTTTTCGGTAGCAGTCTTGATATACCCTGTATAAGTGATTATTTATATGATAAGACTTGTTAAGCTGTTATTTTGTTTTTGTAGATTTATTTAATATTTTTTTTATTATCAGATTATGATTTATTCCTTGTAATTACCTTAAATTATTGTATGCCAGTAAGGCGGGTCATAGCTGTTCAAACTAAAAATTTTGTAACACCATTTATACCTATGTCCACAATAAAATGTTTTTGAATTTTGAACTGTAAAATTCAAATGAAAAACATTCATACATTTTTATGCATAATTTAAATTCTAATTTTTTTCTCCCACTTGGTTCATAGTGCAATTTACAGAAAAAACCGGAAAAGAAACTAGCGATGGTCTTTTCAAAACCATTTTAGAAATCCGTGATTCTAACAAAGGTTAGCGTGGTTCAATTGAGAGTCCATTAATCATTGTGAAATGAGAGGCCGCGGGTTCCATCCCCGCACCGAGAGAAATGTTTGTGCGGCCCACAAATATTTCTTTCGGTTCTGGGTGTTTGTGAGACCGAAAAGCCTCTTGTAGTTCCTGATACCCGCGACACAAGACTCGATCTTACTGTAGGTTTAGGGCGATGTATGTGACTGTTGGGTGTTATTTATTTATTTATTAGAACGGCTCTTATTTGTATACATCAGAGCAAACGCACAGCAGTGACCTCTGATAATTGCGAACAGTTCGAGAGACGGTGCTATCAGATGCAGCTTAAACAGACGTTTCCGTCGCCGCCGCCCAAGGACTGTTTCCGCCGGAAGCCGGACGGGGAACGGGGGGAGGGGTGGGTAAAGGGGATGCCGACGCGATCTAAGCGGATTCCAAACAGACACGATGCAACATTATGTCTCGTATGTATTAATAACGGAACGTTAATTCGATAAGATATATAGAAATTAGGTTAGTGTAATTCTGTCTGAAAAATAGGACCACAAATTGCCATTTAATAATAAAGAGCTGAGATTTTAATTTCGGATTTGTGCAAGAGTTGTTGCTTTTTATTATTCAAGTGTTAGCTACTAAAACATCATGCCAGCACCAAAGCATCGTGGCCAAGCCATCTTGCTCTTTTTTGCATGTGCCGGCAGCAGATTGCACCGCATTGGGAGTGTGCAGGCACATCATATCATTGAAACACAGTTGACATTCAGATACACACGCCGGCAGAATTAGAGGAACACGCGTTAAATATTGAATTTCTTAGAAAATATTATAATAACTGAATGTTTTTATTTTTCAATATTCAAAATGAGGCAAAATGTATAACAAATTACTAAAATTGAGTAAAAAATACTTTAATTAATGACGCAAATGCAATTAAACGGAAATACAGTAAAATGAAATTTCTGTATTGTCAAATGTAATCGTGTATTTTAAAAACTTACAGAAATAATTTAAGAAAATTAATAATGCGTATTGCTACCACGGGCTCTGATAAGAGTCTGGATATGATCCTTCATGCTTTTAATGACGTCATCAATCATTTTTTGCGACAAATTCTCCCACTCTTGCACTAACATGAATTTTAATCCTTGGACGATCTTAGGGGCTTGGTTTCTTCCATTTATCTTTCTTCCGATAACGTCCCATTCGTTCTCTATCGGATTCATGTCTGGTGATCTTGCTGGCCAATCCATTTGAGCGATTTGGGCCTGATTTAAGTAGTCGCGAACCATTTGCGCTGTGTGGGGCCGCGCATTATCATGCATAAATAAAAAATATTCGCGTATGGATGGTGCAAAAGACAATACATGGGACTCTAAGATCTCTGCGACTTATCTTTGTGCAGCTAAAGACCCATTTTCTATAAGTATTAACTCCGCTCGTGCTTCCAAACATATACCACCCCATACCAAAATTGACCCTCCGCCATAACACACCTCTTTCAGTAAAGTTTCCTTGATTAGCGTTCTCCTCGATACCTCCAGATCCTCTCCCTTCCTTCTATGCAATTCACAACAAAACTGCTTTCATCACTAAACAAAACTCGGCTCCACTCATTTGTCCAGTCGCGGTGTTGATGAGCAAAAGCTTATCTGGCTACTTTATGTACCACCTCGAGTTTTGGAGCTTTTGACGGAACGTAAGACTTCAGTCCAACTTCATTTAATTGTGTTCTCACTGTACGCTCACTGATATTAACATCACGGACTTCTTGTGACATGTTTCGGGTCTGAATAGCCGTTTGAAGACGATTTCTCAATGTTTTCGGCCATATAAAATGACCATCCTGGGTACTGGTCCACCATTTTCTGCCTTATCCTGGCATCCGCACATAAGAGCCTATGTGCCTCTAACGTTTAACGTTGAGAAAGACGACAGATACCGACACACCCAATGCGCGACTTACTGAATCCTACCCTTGACCATTTTCAATCATTGTTATCGCTCTGGCAACTTCAGTGGAAGGTAAGCCACTCATTTTATATCCTACAAGACAGGTACTCTAATAAAAAACAATAACAATAAAAATATCTTAAGTCACATAAAATTAAATTAAACAAAATTTTGTGAAACCACTTGAAAGTGAAAAAATCTAAAAAGCACTTGAGAGCGTATAATTAACGATAAAACTCTAAATATCCAAAAATCTTTTTGCATCATTTAATTTTTTAAAGGTGCTGAAATATAAAAACAACCATTTAAACAAACAGCAAACAAAATTAAAAATAAAACTAATTTTTGTGCGTGTTCTTATAATTGTGCCGGCGTGTGTATATAATCCTGACGCCACAATAGGATCGAATCTTGTGTCCTAGGTGTCAGAAACTAAGAAATACTTATCGGTCTGTGGATCGCATAAGTATTTTTCTGAAAGCGAAGTTCGAAGACGCGACCTTTCATTTCACAGCAGGTGTATCACCAACTGCGCTACGGAAACTGTCAAAGAGGCCAAGAAGTACAGGGCACAAAGCTATCCCAACATTAATAAAATAAATGTCAGAATATACGGGATATATTCAGACTGCGAGCGAAGACGAAACCAGCTGGTGGTAGTTTTAGTGACTACAGACACAATGCAACTGGCAATGTTGTAATTTTGTAATTATCATCGTGTTTGCGTGGAAAATACATATTTTAGCTGTACACATTAAAAAAATATTTCAAATCTTTGCGTACTATTGTGCCTTTAAAAACCAATGGGGTGCTCGGTATTATTCAAGGTACTTATATTTACCACCGAAATACGACGATGGGTATAAAATTCCTCGTAAAAATCATCGTATATTTGCGGTATTTTTCGTTGCATTGTCTGAAGTCATGGAAACTATCATCTGGCTTCGTTTTCGGCCGCAGTCTGAACATACCCGGTATTTTTGTCTTTACCATTTTTCATTGCTATGTACCTATATTTGTTTTAGCTACAATCTGGAGCTGTCATGCTTCACAGTAAAACCTTCCATCGTACATAAAAAATATGTCTATAATATATACCTACATATGTCTATAGTCTATACCTACATGTTATCTTTATTAATTATATCAGTAAATCTATCCACTAAACTATATGATATAAATATAATCTTTCTGGGAATATTATGACTAAGATTATTGTGTTTACGCACATCATGTATTGAATTAATACAATTAATTGATAAAGTATCTGCATTATTGTTTCGAAGGATTCAACGTTGAATTTGTGGCTAATCGTATTGCATCATAATCCCACTCATTTTGCAAGTTCAAAAAGTTTTCCCTTAATTTAATTGTAAAATTAGTGTTCGAAAAGAAAGATGGCGCTGTATAATTTAATATTAATTATAATTCAATACTGCTATGTGCAACGTTGTACTATCGACAAGTTCATACAAAAATAAAACAGTTTTTTTTAATGTAAGGTAAGGTAAGTATTCTGATTTATAACTTATTTTGTAATAACTTTATAATTACTCGATAAAATATATTTGATATCACGTGCGTTGGTATTTATTATTTATACAAGCGGCCCAACCCATCATCGCCTGGGTGCAGATTTTATTTGAGTGCAGCCAACATCAACTAAATATTATTTCGCAAACTAACTGTTTTATTATTTTCCAATTTAGTTCATAAACTAATTTCAACTGCTGTCCTATATAATGTTTTTCTCATCCCGTTTTGTTATACCACATCTTGTTCGGTCTCATCCTGTCTTATGACTCAAGGCATGTAATTCTGTCTTTTCCTAACCCATCCAATCCTTTTTAATTTGAGTGATTAAGAAATGTATTTGAATTCCTTGCTTATCCCACGGGAAGACTACTTTTTTCGGGATAAAAGTAGCCTATGTGTTAATCCAGAGCTACAACTATTTCCATACGTTTTTGAGGTTAGCGCACATAAAAGCCCAGGTAAACACACAATCAAACAGTCAAAAAATCTAATGAGAGTTTTGGTTTGTTTTATGTTAACACAGTCCTCATAATAGTTTTTTCCACATATCTTCCATGTAGAGATATATATCAGTTAAACATTTATTATATCTGTACTTGGATATATAGATAAAGGTAATATTATAGATATAGAAAAAGATAATGTTATGCATATTGAAGTGCCGTGTATATCAGAGTACATACCTACCGTAGACTAAATGTAATATTGAAATTGTTCTAGTATAATGTTAGTAATTATTAACGCCTTAATAAAAAATACACTATACTATACAAACAACCGCAAAGTAATAAACACTAATACAAAATTAAGTAATTATTTATAGCGAGTGTATTTATTTAGACATGCAACGCTTCCCGTGTCTCCGTAGTTTGAAACTTGGAATTGCATCCAAGTTTTGCAGACTCGTAAAGTACCTTTAGCAAATATCGGTTGGAAGTTTAAGCAGTATATTCATGCTACCATTCAAAGACAAATACTTACCTACAGCGAACAGATGGTATGAAGTTTGAGTTTAGAGGTATTAGCATTAGAGACGTAGTGTTAAACAGCTTGGGGGTTATTACGGTTGGAGTTCCACTTAGTTCGGTGACGATTCAGGACATCCGATAAACTGTGCGGTGCGTCTGTGAGTAAGCAGGCTTAATAATCTATGTGTATTGGCTTAAGTTTAAGGCCCGTGTTTACTATTAATTCTATATGATTCAGTTGATATATTCAGAGTTGTGGTTCAGTTGTAAACAAGAAGGTTGGTTATTTAGGTGGAATAATCTTTAGCAGTTAATTTGAATTGTAGTCCTGAGTAAGTGCCTTAGATAAAAAAACGGTGCGGCTTTGGTCCACCATTGTGGATTTTCGTCGATAGACAGAATGGCCTTTTTTTATTCCATAGGTCCGGCAAACAAACAAAACGGGGACCTGATGGTAAGTGGTCATGCCGCCCATGAACATTCACATTACTTGGATCATGAATTAGTTAACCTTGTATTCGGCTCCTCACACCGCCTCAGATCCTTTTATTTACTTTTGGGCCAACAAATTGGGTTTCGACGTCTATGGTTCTGACATTTTTGAAAGCTTAAAATTGCATGAAATTTGTTGCTTCCGTTATTGTGGACAATTTAGTTACTGTGTATAGAAAATGTACTTACAATTTAAATGAGCACATAAAAAAAACAAAGAATATTCATAATTAGTAACGCAGGAGTGCACATAGAACCAGCTATGATAATTGAAATACACGGTCAATTTTCCCAAATCAAAATATATTTCATTTAAAAACTCATCCGGGATTTTTGAACTTTCCCTTCATAAAGTCCGGGTTGGAAAATTTTCAAGAGAGAGTGCAATCAAGAACTGTTCGATCGTTGCAAGTTCCAACTTCAATGTGAATCCAACTTGTGACCCGTGGAGAGCTTTTCCCCATTTCAAGACTTTGATGAAATTTTGAAACTTTTCACCAACTGATTTTTATATTTACGGGCGTTTTAAAACCTACAAATTTCGACGCCTTATTCGTGGTAATATTTCAATTGTGAAATGGCGTAGAGCTGTTTTTATGGGCATAAACGAAGAGTGGACTTTTCAAACTTTACGTATAAATTTAATAATTCTTACAACTGTTTGTGTATATAAGTTATTTTACCGCAGGCTTATGATTGTATGTTCGTAAACGCGAATCGAAATCTTAGATAAGCGATATTGACAGTTAACACAATATAATGGCAAATTATGATGTTATGCATTATTATTGCACAGACAATGAAGATCCTGGATTAGCAATAAGACAATGATTGTAAAAAGATTTCAAATGGCTTACTTTTATTACCATAACTAGTAGTAATTAGTATCTGTTATGATTATTTACCTCTTAATCGATGTGTTTCAAGCTTTTGAGGTCGCTTAGAGCTAAGAGCTAATTGTCTTCTAATTGAGAATGCCTAATACGAATGAAATTATCAGGAAGTATATCGGGCTGAGTACCCTACGTTCAAAACAAAGTAAGATATTACAAAATAAATGCTATTTAAAGTTAAAGACGCAATGTTCAAGCGTTAGAAACATAATTTAGACCCACTATTTCCAGAAATAAAAAAATAAAATATCTCAATCTCCAATTGTATGTAAAACCTGTTAGATATTCTTAAAAGCACTGACTTCACACTATTAAAATTTCGCTCAATAAACAAGCAACGCCGTCGATCCAATTTCCGATTTGTACAGGACTGCAGTATTTTTTTATCCAATAAAGGAGCGTTTTCATTGGTGTTTCCGAATGGACAATTGGTCTGAATAATATTTGCTCGCACTATCGTCCTACGAAAGACTGTATAGAGTTGCCACGTTTCAGCCAACAGAGCAAATTGCTTCCGATAGGAAAAAAATAAGAGTTGTGACAGGCGGCTTAGCGCCCGTCGACAAAGTCTTTCAACGACAAAATGCAAATAAGCGCACAAAAAGTACCAAGTGAAGATAGCTGGTAGTCAGTCCATTACAAGCCAATGTTTAAAAATAGATGTTGCTTTTCCACCGTGGTTCCGCACGTTTTAGCATAAGCTTGCAATGCTAACATTTGTTATTTGGCTTTTAAAGGCTTTGAGTCAGTTACTTGTACATACACGTTTTTTATGACTTTAAAATGCACAGCCGTTTGTACAATTTACTTTAAACTAAAAACGAAAAAATTGCACATTTATTCCGTCAGCCTACAATTTTTTGCTGGATGCAGACCGCTTCAAACATGCCACTGTGAAAATTCTTGGGATAGGTCTGTGTTCAGTATTCGATGTTTTATGGCTGAAGTATTTATGTAGGTTTGAAGTAAATTTTCATCAATCCGTAAATAGTTTCTCTACAAAAGATACGTTGATTTTCCTATCTTTAATAGTTAAACCGTAGTAGCTATTCAATTTGCGGTGAGACGTATTCATCCGTAAGACTTGGAAATGCACTTAGCAAAACAAAAACTGCAGTCGCCGGCAAGGGAAGTGCCGGGAAGTGGAACTCAGGTGCGAGTGACTTAACACAATTGAGTTCGTTATTCCGACGGCATTGTTCGGCCAATAGACACTTTGGCGTCGATCTGCAATCACATTGATTTATCTTCGGAACGGTGATATACCAGACGACCGGCCAAATTGCTTCGGAATTTTCGAAATGTCATCTTTAAGATTGATGTATTTAGGTATTACTTGTTTTTAATAAATCTATTTCATACCACTGATTCACGAAGGTATCCACCCTTTCTATCGACAATTCATACTCTAAAACATATTTATTACTTTATGAAGATTTTTTAGAACATAAAACATTATTTACAAAAAATGATTTATAGCATAACAATTTTATTTTATAGAGTTTGTTATTCTGGTAATTGTGAAATGACCGTAAGCTTTGTTTTGAGATCACGTTATAAAAAAATATGATTTAATTTAATAAAAAAGTTGTAATCGTTATATATTGCTAAAATTAAATCAAAGTGAAATTTTCACAAGCATGTTATTAGCGCAGCAGTAAACTTTACGATTCATTAATAAAATTCAAAGAGATTAAAAAAATATAATAAAAAATTCACGGGCATTAAAATATTTCACGCTTGAACGCACATGCTTTGTTCTTATTTTCAATTTCATGTAAAGCGATTCTATAAATTTTAAAATCGCCGCCCGACAGGAAGTCAGATCGAAATCGCGGCGGTCGGGAGGAAATTGCTCATTCTCACGCGAACCGCCTCACTCCGGGGAATCCGCTCTAATGGAAAAAGTTAAAAAAAATATACAAAACTTTTTTATTACAAAGCTTCATCCAACTTACACCAGATACGGTGGCTTAGTGTGGAGGAATTGCACCTCTGTTTAAAGTTGTTTGTCTTTTTGGACCTTTTTATCGTTGTGAATATGGATCCTTGTAATAATAAAACTATTATAATGTTTATATTGGGAATTATTTATTACATTGTGGCGGTTGCAATACGCCAACTTAGATTTAGCTTTTAAAGCGGTTGCAATACGCCAACTTATATTTAGCTTTTAAAATAACACGCTTATTAGTTGTAATTTGAACATTATTTAAACACGCATTTCATTTTAAAATATGACTGCAGATGTTTAACCATAAAACATCTGCGAGTCGTTTTATTTAAGTAAGAATTTTTGTGTACCTTATTGTATAATATTAGTTAAAAAGATGCTGTTCTAAATTATTGTTTCCTAATTGTAATGACCCGTTCATGCCGGGGCAATAAAACTGTATTATTATAGTTAAGTTCTTTAGTGGCGGTAATCCTTTGCAACAAATTTATGTTTTTTATACAATAGTACACATGTTTGGGTAAACCTTTCTGTTTGGACAATAGCCCAGATGTTTGGGCCGACCTTAATTTTTTTGAAAGGATAGACCCTATTTTATCGCTTAAATATATTTTCTGGAAGATTTATCCCCACCGATCCTCATTCGGGTAGTCCTATAAAAGGGTCGGTTTATTTGGATGAAGGAAGACAGTCTGCCATCTCTCGTCACGAGCACATCTCGCTCCGAGTCGCATAATTATAATTTTACTCTGTCTGTGAATGTATTAAGTGTTAATTTACAAAATATACAATAGTTAGTTCCTGGAAGTGAGTGCTTATTCTAATACCTACACTTATAACCACCAAAGTGGTGACCCCGAAGCAAAAAGAGTGATTTGAGTGTAGTGTATTAAAGTTAAATTGTAGTATGCGACTTTTCCGTGGAAGAGACATTGTTTTTGAGTAAAACATAGAAAAAGTGAGCAGTATAATGAACACCGGAAGCGTTAGCGAACAATCTGCCCCGGAGGTTGCGTCGTGTTCTCCATTTATACCAGAGTGCAAATCGAATGATTTAGAAGTTTGGTTCGCCATGGTAGAAGCTGCGTTTGCTGCCGCCCGCATCAACTCGGAGAAATCAAAATACGCAATGATAATACAGAAGATACCAACTAACATCATAGACACAATGCGTGATGTCATTTTAAGCCCGCCCGAAGACGCTCCGTATACAACGTTCAAGACGATTTTGACAAAGCGTTGTGGTACATCGGAGAGTCAGCGAACACTTCAGCTGCTGGAACGCGAGGACCTGGGAGATGATAAGCCGTCACCGTTTCTTCGACGTCTACGAAACCTAGCTGGTGAGAATATGTCGGAATCTACTGTCCGTACACTTTGGCAAGGACGATTGCCAACGGTCTTACAGCCCATCCTAGCAACTGTTAAGGACCAACCGTTGGAGAAAGCTGCGGAAGTTGCAGATGCAGCATTAGAATACACTGGACGCATTGGCAAATGCGTCCAGCTATTGCAGAGGCCGGAATTCGTCCTACTTCCACCAAACAAGAGGAATCGGTATCGGAAAACATGAAAAAGATGTACGTCAGTTTAAAGGACGAGATTGCTTTGCTACGTCGAGAAATCAACGATCCCACTTCACGTGTGCGAGTGCGAGATAGAAACAGATCACGATCTCGCTCACGTTCCAGAAGCCGTGGTCCACGTCCACGTGATTTGTGTTGGTATCACTGGCGGTTTGATACGAAGGCAACAAAATGTGTTCCACCATGCAGCAAGGCTACGGGAAACGCTCCGGGCAGTCGTTAATGACGGCAAACGACCCCTGCCCTAAGAAATCACGCCGTTTATTCGTCTGTGATCGAGCCAGAAAAATCCAATTACTCGTGGACACCGGAGCTGACATCTGCGTGTTTCCTCGTCATCGTATCCAAGGCCCGCATAAAAAGTCCAACTACGAGCTTTCTGCGGCCAACGGGACAGTGATCGCTACATATGGAATTGCTAATTTAACGTTGGACCTTGGCCTAAGACGAGATTTTACTTGGAGGTTCATAATAGCTGATGTCTCCAAGCCAATCTTAAGTGCTGATTTTTTGGCATATTATGGACTCCTACCAGATCTGCAACGTAGACGTTTGATAGACTCCTCCACCCTGCTTACCTACAAAGTGGAGATAACAGAGTGTCAGGAACCAAGCATCAAAGTCATTAATGGCTCATCACCATACCATGAGCTTCTGCAGGAGTTCCCAGATATTATTCGTCCGGATGGCGCACCTAAAACAGTAAGCCACAGCACAAAACACCACATCATTATGACTCCAGGCCCACCAGTTGCGCACAAACCCCGTCGTCTTGCTCCAGACAAGTTGGCCGCCGCTAAAAGGGAATTCGAGGCGATGTTGCGACTAGGATTATGTCGGCCATCAAAAAGTCCATGGGCTTCTCCACTACACATGGTTCCCAAGAAAGGAGATGAGTGGAGACCATGTGGAGACTATCGGGCACTCAATAGTCGGACAGAACCCGATAAATACCCATTACGACACATCCAGGACTTTGCACAAGGACTGCACGGGAAGAACATTTTCTCCACTCTTGACTTAGTAAGAGCATTCCATCAAATACCAGTCGCAGAGGAAGACATACCTAAGACAGCCATCATTACTCCATTCGGACTCTTCGAGTTTATGTACATGACTTTTGGATTACGTAACGCAGCCCAAACCTTTCAGCGCTTCATGGACGAAGTGCTACTGGGATTGGACTTTTGTTACGTGTACATTGATGATATTTTAATTGCATCATCATCACATGAAGAGCACCTCAAGCATTTGAAAATTGTTTTTAATCGTCTTAAGAAATATGGCGTCGTCATCAACCCCAGCAAGTGCATCTTTGGTCAGAAAGAAGTTCGTTTCCTGGGATATATGGTAACTGCAACTGGTACTCCACCGTTTCCAGACAGAGTTGTCGATATACAACGGTTTAAATTACCAGACACAGTCAAAAAGCTACGTGGATTTCTCGGTATGATTAATTTTTACCGTAGGTTCATACCAGGTGCAGCCGCAACTCAAGCACCGCTTAAAGACCTACTCCAGGGGAACCTTAAAGGAAATGCTCCTGTGCCCTGGACACCAGCTACTACAAAGGCTTTCGACGCGTGCAAGGAGAGTCTCGCGGAGGCTACCTTGCTTGCTCATCCTCAGCCCGACGCACAGTTAGCATTAATGTGTGATGCATCGGACTACGCCGTCGGCGCAGCGCTGCAGCAGTTTGTGGATAATCATTGGCAACCGCTGGGCTTCTTCTCGAAGAAATTGAGCCCCACCGAGCAGAAATATGCAGCTTATGACCGCGAACTCCTAGCTATATATCTTGCTGTTAAACACTTCAGACACATGATAGAAGCGAGAAAGTTCACTATTTATACTGATCATAAGCCCATTACCTTCGCATTTCGGAAGAAATCGGACCAATGCTCACCACGCCAATTTCGACACTTAGATTTCATCAGCCAGTTTTCAACGGATATTCGTCACATTGCTGGAAAAGATAACCCTGTCGCTGATGCATTGTCTCGCGTAGAAGAGCTCGAAACAACTCTAGACTTCAAGGCACTCGCTGACTCGCAGGCGGACGATGAAGAACTTCGAAAATTGCTAAAAGAAAATACGTCTTTGCAATTGAAACGTATACTGATTCCAGGCACGGACATCCCCGTAACCTGTGACGTATCAACGCAAGCTGTTCGACCATTCATCACCACGCCGTTTAGGAGAATTGCATTCAACACCGTCCATCGACTTTCGCATCCCGGAATCAATGCTACGGTCAAACTTATGACCCAGCGTTATATTTGGCCGTCAATAAACTCCGATTGCAGAAAATGGGCTCGCAGCTGCATCGATTGTCAACGTGCGAAGATCTCAAGACATGTATCTGCCCCTGTTGGATCATTTTCTCCACCGACATCCAGATTTGAGCATATCCATATAGACATAATCGTAATGTCTATATCTGAAGGTTACAGGTACTGTCTCACAATGATAGATCGTTTCACTCGTTGGCCAGAAGCAATACCATTCCAAGACCAGGAAGCAACAACGGTGGCTAAAGCATTCTACAACCATTGGATCTCACGCTTTGGCACACCATTAAGGATCACATCTGACCGTGGTAGACAGTTCGAGTCGCACCTGTTCAGGCACCTCAATCAACTGGCAGGCACGACGCATTTCAAGACTACGCCTTATCATCCGGCGTCCAACGGTATGGTGGAACGTTTTCATCGTCAGCTGAAGGCGGCTATAAAATGTCATCAGGATACACGGTGGACTGAAATTCTCCCTACCGTGCTGCTGGGCATCCGAGCTGCTTGGAAGGAAGATTTAGAGGCTACGGTCGCCGAGATGGTATATGGTCAGCCACTGCGGATTCCAGGAGAGTTTTTGGTGCAACAGACGACAATCACCAACAGCAATAGTGCAACAGACTTTGTGAAACAGCTACGGCAACACTTTCAAGAGCTCCGACCGACTTCAGTATCTCGGCATGGCGAGAAAAGAACTTTCATTTTTAAAGACCTCAGCACAACTGACCAAGTCTTCGTACGCCGCGAGGGTCCAAAAGTGCCCCTGCAGAGTCCTTACGAGGGCCCTTTCAAGGTTGCCATGCGAGGGGAGAAGACGTTTGTTGTTAACGTCCGCGGTCGTGACGTTACAATTTCCATTGACCGTCTTAAACCAGCCTATGTGTTAGCTGACCCTGAAAACACTTCAGCTGACGACGAACATCAAGCACCAAGGCAACGGACAACTCAAGACACTGAAGATGTACATCACGAAACAGATGCACACCAGCGAACAAGGTCCGGAAGGCGCGTCCGCTTCCCGGACTATTTCCAAAGTGGATTTTCGTGAACTGTCATTCACTGGTAGGGGGGTGCTGTGGCGGTTGCAATACGCCAACTTAGATTTAGCTTTTAAAGCGGTTGCAATACGCCAACTTATATTTAGCTTTTAAAATAACACGCTTATTAGTTGTAATTTGAACATTATTTAAACACGCATTTCATTTTAAAATATGACTGCAGATGTTTAACCATAAAACATCTGCGAGTCGTTTCATTTAAGTAAGAATTTTTGTGTACCTTATTGTATAATATTAGTTAAAAAGATGCTGTTCTAAATTATTGTTTCCTAATTGTAATGACCCGTTCGTGCCGGGGCAATAAAACTGTATTATTATAGTTAAGTTCTTTAGTGGCGGTAATCCTTTGCAACAAATTTATATTTTTTAGACAATAGTACACATGTTTGGGTAAACCTTTCTGTTTGGACAATAGCCCAGATGTTTGGGCCGACCTTAATTTTTTGAAAGGATAGACCCTATTTTATGGCTTAAATATATTTTCTGGAAGATTTATCCCCACCGATCCTCATTCGGGTAGTCCTATAAATGGGTCGGTTTATTTGGATGAAGGACGACAGTCTGCTATCTCTCGTCACGAGCACATCTCGCTCCGAGTCGCATAATTATAATTTTACTCTGTCTGTGAATGTATTAAGTGTTAATTTACAAAATATACAATAGTTAGTTCCTGGAAGTGAGTGCTTATTCTAATACCTACACTTATAACCACCAAAACATCGTTGGTGTTTAGTAGTTAGAAATATTTATATATATAGTTTTTTCGAATACAAGATTTATTTATATTTCATGAGAATTTTAAGAAAGCGCAAGATATTATTTAATATCACGAGAAAATGTAATACCTAATATCTGTGTATAATAAGCTAGCTTTGATTAAAGAAAGTGAGTGTAATCCTATGCAGGTTTACCGGTATATACAACATTTAAAATAGCATCCGAGATTTTTATTTTTTACATTCTTACTACACTCATATTATAAAGGACAGAATTTTCGTCGTGAAAATTTCTCCTAACCCTTGGCCATTTAAATTTGGCCTCAGCGTATAATCATCTTAAAGGGAATGTTTACTTTTTGGCAAGACTAAATTCCCCGAAGTCCCTGAGAAAATCTTTAATAGAGGATTATATTTAACGTAAATTATGATGAGGTAAACTAAGTTTTTTTTGCGCTGAATGGCGAGACGTGAATGCCATTCGCTTGATGGTAAGCGATACAACCGCTCATGGAAAGTAGGAAAACCAAACAACACCATGAATTACATAGCTGTACTTGGCATTCCACGGCGCTTGCCATCCTGAGACATGAGATGTTAAGTCTCAATATGTCCAGGAGTTACTCTGACTACAATGTCCTTTAAACCGAAACATAATAGCGCATTTACACTCTTTTTGTTTATGTCTCCCGCTAAATAGACATTCCAGTGATACCTAACTAGGCGGCCTCTCACATTTATGAGAATCCTACCTCCAATAAGTTTATGTTTTTTTTCAACAATGTTGAAAAGAGACGGCGACTTTCATTATTGTTATTACGCTAAATGAATTCGATCGAGATCACAGAGTACATTTTACATACTAAGATAGAGATGTCACTCAATCAATTCAAGGCGCCCTCTGGCGTTAAGTAAGAAAAACAATCCAATAATATATCTATACCATATCTATACTTACTTTCATTACCTTTATATACGAAAAGAAAAGATTTAGGGAGGTTTGGACCTGAATAAGATCTTACATAATCGATTTGAATTTTGTCTATTTGAAACAAATTATTCTGTATAGAAATGTGAACATAACAATTCTCATTTCCGCATGTGTATGCATTTTAATAAATGTAATAATTGTTTTAATATTAACTCATCAGCAAATAAGCTAATCAATGCTGTTAAAAGTAATTTAGGGCCAAAAATATCCGCATAAAATACAATCTATGTAAAATGGAGAAACCCGTACAAACCAACGATTTTTTCGCCCTCTGGTATTAAGTTAGTAAAAACGATGATTATAATTCGTCGTTGTTTGTTCTAAGTTAAACCACAGTGATCGAGATTCCATAATACGAGCTGCAATGGTGGGTGATACGTTGCATAAACTATAACATTTAAACTGTAATAATATCTATTGCGTAGAATGAAACCCTTGGAGCGCAAGTCTACTTCGCAAGAGGCTAGATTTCTTTAAAGACATTCCCCTAAAATATTGTCAATATTGTAATGTATGGAGAAAAATATCTGCAGCCTATACAAAATATCCATTTAGGCGAGGATCGAATCTCAACCGCAGAAAGCCTATTTCTAGTTATCTGCACCGATCGATCTTCAATTTATTATGAAAATTAATGAATCATTTACTAGGTATAATTTTATCACTAAAATACGATAATTACCTAGATGAGTAAGCAATTACGATAATTTTGTTATCGTAGTGATAATGAACGATAAAGAAATATATAGTCACATACAAAGTCTTGTCCTAACCGTAAGAGTGTGATGTTGTTTTGTTGGATATAGCAAAACAATTTCAGACAAGATAACAAATGTGATACCACATTATGGTAGGTCTTTCATATGTGAGAAGCCTCCCGTATAGGTACCACTGCAATGTCTATTTCTCCCACTAAACAAAAGTATCAATGCACTGTTGTGTTTCGGTTTGAGCGCAGTGAAATACAAAGTATAGTTATGTAATTCATGGTGTTGTTTGGCTTTGCTACTGTCCATGAGCAGGCGTACCGCTTACCTCAGGCAAATGGCATGCTCGTATCGTCATATAAAACAAAAAGGTGTATCTCAGACAAGCATGTGGATATCGCCTGTGATCTCAATCCAAGGAATCACATCGAGGGCGTAATATTTGCCACATCATGCAGGGTTGGAGTCCTGAACAGGGTGCGTCGGTTTTTCACGGCCGGTCAGCTTTGTCGCTTATATAAAGCGCAGGTCCGGCCGGGTATGGAGTACTGCTCGCACCTCTGGGATGGATCCGCCCAGTACCTGCTCGATGCCTTGGATGGATTGCAGCGGCGGGCCATCCGCATTGTGAATGATGCAGACGTTACGAGCAACTTAGAGTCGCTACAACTCCGGAGAGATGTCGCCTCTCTAAGCGTGTTCTACCGCCTGTATCACGGTGAGTGCTCTGAAGAATTGTTCAACTTGCTCCCCTCCTCTCCATTCCTAACCAGAACCACGCGTGCTGGCTTGCGAAGCCATAGCTTGACGGTCCACACCATCCCAGCGCGAACCAAACGGTTCTCAAATTCGTTTTTGTGCCGCACCGTCAGGCTGTGGAATTGTTTGCTGGCGCACGTGTTCCCTCCTTCCTACAATCCTGGGTCCTTCCGCCGCGGTGTGAAGAGGCACCTTAGCAGGCCGGCATAATTGTTTCCATTGGCATGGGACTGCCGTCCGATGCCAATGGATACTCTGCCTGGGCGGCATTGGCGCTTTCCATCAGGTGCAATGACGCCACTATGCCAGGCCAGTGTATAAAAAAAAAAAGCAGCATACAAGCATTAGTATCACAAATTTTAGGAATATTTGCCTCGGATCGAGGATTGCACTCGCTTTATTATTTCATAGTCAATAGGTAATTGACTGCAACACGTGGTCAATTTAATAATGTTGATATTATGACCGAGCACACTCTCTAACGTACTCTCGGTTGTAGAGAAGGCCCGTGCCCTGCAGTGGGACGTATATCGTAGTATTCTGTGTATGTCGGAAATACAGTACAGTACCCAGCAGGTACATACATACATATGTACCTAGTCCTGGATCCACACTAGGATCGAGTCTTGTGTCGTGGGTATCAGGATCTGCGAGAAACTTTCCGGTCTCACAAACACCCAAATCCGAAACAAATGCTCGTGGTTCACACAAACATTTGTCTCGGTGGGGAATTCGAATCCGCGCCCTCAAGTTTTACAGCCAGCGTCTAACTAACTACGCCACGGAGGCTATCGTGATATATGTGAATTTTCTAAAGATAAACCGACTTTATGTTAACAATGTTGAGAAAAAGTGTAATGCAATTTCACACACCAGAATTTGAGCGTGTAATGTGTGAAAAAAATGAATGTACCTTTTACGTAAATTATGAAAATCGTGTTTAGTGTAAACTACATCGCCTTTATGGAAACTAGGACGAATTTTGGTAGTAGTGTTTTAGCTAAATCTGTTTAAGATAACTAAGTTAGTAGTAAAAACTATAGGTGTTTTTACATCAATTCGTTGAAATAAACACGTTTAGAATTGATAATTTTTTGAAGTGATATACTTTTGGAAGAAATTATGAGATTAAAATTTTACACCGACGCGACGTCCAAAAGGCAACATGCTGAAGGTATAAACAGATACCTTGACCTTGATGCTACATAATTGTTTCCCAAAGTTGGACAGCCTCCGTGGCGCAGTTAGTTAGACGCCGCCTGTGAAACGAAAGGCCGCGGGTTCGATCCCCGCACCGAGAGAAATGTTTGTGCGGCCCACAAATATTTCTTCCGGGTCTGGGTATTTGTGAGATCGAAAATTCTCTCGTAGTTCCTGATACCAACGACACAAGACTCGATCTTAGTGTGGGGTCAGGATTATGTATGTGACTGTTGGGTGTTATTATAAAGTATTTTTTTTAATTCATAGTTCCGGCAATCATCAAACCTGTGACAAATATGATGAAAAAAAAAACAAAAGTTCTCAGGCATCTTCCTTTAATTCTTTATAAATCGGTGCAAAAATAAATATCCTTTGAGAACATAGTTCTGTGGCTTCAATGCTTATTACTATCGCTTTAAATCAATATTAAAGATATTCAGCTCTCTTTCGCGAGATTTTACGTCTTTTCGACTTATAAGCAACTAGCGGCCCGGCCCAGCTTCGCCCGGGTACAAATAGATTTCTGTACAATAATATGTACGTATTATACATATAAACCTTCCTCTTGAATCACTCTATCTATTAAAAAAAACCGCATCAAAATGCGTTGCGTAGTTTTAAAGATTTAAGCATACAAAGGGACATAGGGGCAGAGAAAGCGACTTTGTTTTATACTATGTAGTGATAATAATGGGGTCACGCATTGCGATTATTCTATAGGGTATATTAAGACTGCTACCGAAATCGAAGCTGGGTGGTAGATTTATTGACCTCAGACACAATGAAACTAAATTTTGCAAAAAATTGTGACGAATTTATTTTGTATTTTTTTTCTATCCTCATAATAGGATAGTAAATACATAGTTTTTTCTTAGATAATAGTGTACACCTTTTTATTTTAAAGACGCTATGGCACGCAAGGCTTTAAATTATTAATTTAGCAAAAACTATGGGTGTACCGCCCAAACTTGACAATATTTAAAAAATAATAAACATAATATGTTGCGTTTCTTAGCGAAATTTTTAGTTGCGTCATGTTTGTTGTCACTAAAACTACCAGCCGGCTTCGTTTTCGGTAGCACTCTTGATATACCCGGTATACTATTTATATTAAAAATCTGACCAGCTTTTCGTGATGCCCTTTTATACCCATGAATTCTAAATTTCATACTCACTCTTTGTAATTATTAGTAATTCTAAACCTGCTACCGACATTGAAATGAGAACGCTAGGAAATTCATAGTAACATAATGATTAAAATTAAAATGGCTTCAATGGAGTTAAAAAGAGAATGTTAATTAAATTTATTCACAGTATCGTATAATTTTACTTTCTTCATTGGTTGTTATAATCAAACCAACTTTTATAGTTTCATGAAGATTATTTGATAATACCTCGCTAGTATCGCTAGCTTCCAACGGTTTTGTTTTTTAATCTTCATTTTCGTTTTAATCCCAACATTTCGGAGTTTTAATCTCGGAAGCCAAATATTAAAACGCGAGAGCTAGGTTTGCAGCCTTAATATTTTTGTGTTGTATGGATTTGGCTTAGCAACAAAGGATATTTTTGTAGCCGAGATGTAAATTGGAGAATAGTGGGAAATCACTAGGTTTTATGGAAAATATGAAATTAGTGTCTGAGAATAAAGATACCTAAGTTGACATATTTCCTTTCATTCATACGTGAAATGAACGAAAATCGTGATATTAAACGACAAAATAATTATTATATCTGTTTTAAGTGGTTGAAATCCAGAAAAAAATCGTTGCGATTTATACTAATATATAAAACTAATATCAAAATTAATATTTTAAATAGTTTGATCTTGCTTGATATATGGATAATTGATTAATGCCAGATGATAATAGTATTAGTGTCGCGAACGCGGGTTGATGGCACACTAAAATGATTTTATAATACACGGAGTTGTTACGCAAAAATGCTGACTGATATGTTTACTCTATACAGGGTATATCAAGACTGCTACCGAAAACGAAGCCGGGTGGTAGTTTAAGCGACTTCTGACACTATGCAATAGAAAAAGTTGCAAAAAAAAGCGTCAATTTTTTTTAAAATATTTTTTTCCTATGACCGTATTTGGGTGGTAAATACATTTTTCCCTAAAATAATAGTGTATACCCTTTTATTTTTAAATAATCTAAGGTATAAAAGAGTTTATATTATTATTTTAGCAAAAACTATGGGTTTACCACCTAAAAATGACGATATTTAAAAAATCATAAAAAATAATTGTCGCGTTTCTTTGCGAAATTTTTAGTTGCATTGTGTTTGTAGTCACTAAAACTACCACCCGGCTTCGTTTTCGGTAGCAGTCTTGAGATACCCGGTATGTTCAGTTGGTCAGAGCAAATATAAAGGTGTTTATTTGTTACCGTTAATTTCAGTAAGTACTTGTTCGAGTTTAAAAGTTCTTTTTGTGTTGTACATACGTCGAGAAATACTGTTTTGCTATTGAACTTCACACTATGGCCAATAGGACCTGAGAAGTAGAGAAAAAATTTGAAGGCTTCCGTTACGTGCGCTGTGGAAACAAATAAATAAGACGGAACAAATCGGGATGTAACCGAATGGGATGGGAAAGGTAATACAGAAGACGGAAGTCACATTGAGTTTAAATATACAACAGTCAACATGTGAAATAATGTTTATGTGAACTGGAGTCAAAAAAGTACTCTACTACTCTTTGTGTATTGCGTAACTTTATGAAACATGATACTCCAATTTGAGCCAATCAACTAATTGATTTGTTTACATAGAATTTATAAACTCCAAAATATTTCTACTTTTGCTATATTTAAAAAGTAGTACTTGTTAGTTAGTACTTGTTAAATAACAGATTATTTGTGAAGTGTGTGGCGGAGGCCTGTTGGTAAACGGACCAGATGGTTGCCAACATGTTCACAGTAGTCACGAGTTCGAATTCCAGGGCATAACTCTGACGTTTCGGAGACATGTGTGTAAACTGATAGTCAATCACCACGCACTATAACAGCAGTAGGAAAACATCGTGAAAAAACCTGCATACCATAGCGAATTCTATGGTATGTAAAATCCGCCAACCGGCACTAGAACTGCGTGGTGGACTATATGGCCTCACCACTCTGATGTGTCAGGCACATAAAATTTGGCGCACTGTTTATTTATAAGTATTTAAACTCAACGTAACTGCCGTTCTTTATACTACTTTTCCTGTAACGTCACGTTACATTCCATCTTATCCTATTTGATTATCTTCCATGACTTGCCTTAACATGCAATCCTGTCTTCTTATTTCACACCTCCTTTCATCTCCCTCCTATTTTTCAATATCATAATTTCAAACTTGAAGAAGTAGTAAATGTAATAGATTGATTTCCTTGCTTATTATGCCACAAGATCAACACTTTTTCTGGATAAAAAGGAGCCAATACGTTAATCCAGGATATTAATTTCTCCATATTAAACAAATTTCAACAAAATTCGTTGTATGGAGAATTAACAAATGCACAAACATTCGCCTTATAATGTTAGGAGAACGTGAGAAAACGTTTAAAGCTCCCAGGATAGCAAAATCAGGTAATATTACAAGGAAAATATATATGCTAAACATTTTCTAGGCCAGCCCTATCATTGTTCATATTTACACAATAAGAAGGTAATTGTTTAAACACGCGACGAGAGCGCAAACACAAGAATACTTTCAAATGCTAATAACCTTAACACAAGACACCGCTCCACGTAACTGTTTAGTGTGTTTTTGCCGGTTCGTCAACAATATCGTGTTATGTTGTTTTGCATTTAAATAAATAAAACTGTGAAGTTTCCCTTTACTTTGGTGATTGTGTCTAATTTGAAAATACTTGTGGTAAATTTAACGTTAGATAACTCAGTTTTGTTACTTCGATTGTGAGGCAATAGTTAGTTAATAAACTATTTGAGTCAATGTAATGTTTACGTGAACAGTTTTTTGTACCAATTTAGCACCGTTCAATCTGATGAGATTTTTGATAGTATTTGGATACCCTCTTCTCCATCATGTGGTATTAAGGTTTTTCATTATATATTATTTTAGGTAGCTGTTTTTTTTTTCAATAATTGTAACACTGTGTTGAAATATATATTGTCTTTACTCCTTAATCAGTGAAGTAATTAGCAGATCTGTGTTGGTCAAGAAATAAATTAGTGCTGTGACCAGTATTTCTATTTTTTACTTCCTTATCGACTTTTCAAGTGGCAGTGTAATTTCATTACAAGTGAGAATAACAACGCGACTGTGGGCCTATTTGATCGATTGGACACATACAGAATTATCGATATTGCAGATAAGTTTAGATAAATGTGGATAGATACCGTGATAGATTTATACACGAACATAGTTTGATGACAGCCAGTTGTGTTCGGCTATTGACGCTTTATTTATCCAGGAAATTAATTGATTCAAAATGTGGTAAGTATTTTTTTATTTATATAATTTAAACTCATCCTACTCAAAGGCTTATAATGTTCAATTTCAATAAATAATCTCTTATTCTGAATATTAAAGTATCATTAAGTAGATAAATTTGTTTATTTTCAAAATGTATTGATGTTTATATAAGTTTGTGACAAAATTCCGAAAATTAAATAATTCATATGGAAATCGGCACATTTTATCAGATCTCATTTAACAAAACAATATATGATTTGATGTGTGTAATTAATTAGTTGCATGATAAACAAAAATTAAGGACGTACCCGGTGCTAGTGTTAAAACTGCATGCAAGTTGTTTACAATTTATGATATCCTATCAATGTTAGTGGTTTCAACCGTTAGGTAATCCTTATGTAATTACCTATTTCGTGGCTAAGAACTCGTCATATTACTCTTACTACGTGTGCAATGATTCGGGTTCATCCGATGCAAACTCATAATGAATTAAGGCTGTTATAATTGTGTTGACCGCAAGACCTTGCCATCTCGCGTCAGAGGATCAAATTTTTGCATCTGACTCACAAAACTGAACATACAGAAATAGCAAAATTAATAAAAATGTACTAACAACAAAAGTTGGTACATGCTACTCGATATGAAAACGACTTGCATTAAATTATTGCGTAATGAATATTAAAAAAGAAAGTACACAAATTATCAAGTGTCGTGAACGTGAGGTGTCGGTATTATAACAAAATATATATACTTACATAATCGTCACGCCTGTACCCATAGGGGTAGGTAAAGACTATAGATCGCCACTACACTCGATCCTGACACATCTGATAGTATAGATCGATCCCTACCGACTCTTCCATCCACACCCGCCTTGTATATTTGCCAAGTTGATCGCCTTTCATCCATCCTCTTTACATGACCTGACCATCATAAATTCCTTTGAAAATATGATATAATCAAAATAACTGAAATTAAATCAGTGATAAAAATCTAAACATAATATGTATAGTGTTAAAACATTGATAAATAAAATTATCTTATTAATGTATCATGTGTGATATTCAATCGCGGAAACAAGTAGTGTGCGTGAATTATGTGGCGTGCGACCAAAAATTAAACAATTGCGTGAACACATAGTTAATTATACAAATTAATTTAATGAATTTTAATGAAGAAATTGTGTTTCGTTTTTATTTTAATTTTAATTCATTTCAACATCTGATATTCGTACGGTGCGTTCAAATTGAGTAGTTTTACGATTATAAATATATTTTACTGGCATTTTAAAATTATATATTCGACAGCCTCCGTGGCGCAGTTGGTTAGACGCCGCCTGTGAAACGAGAGGCCGCGGGTTCGATCCCCGCACCGAGAGAAATGTTTGTGCGGCCCACAAATATTTCTTCCGGGTCTGGGTGTTTGTGAGACCGAAAAGTCTCTCGTAGTTCCTGATACCCACGACACAAGACTCGATCTTAGTGTGGGGTCAGGACTATGTATGTGACTGTTGGTTGTTATAATTTTTATATTTTTTTTTTTATTTTAAATGGTCTGTAAGCCGTAACGTAACCTTCTCTTGGGTTCGAAATCTAACCCTGGCACTCCACTTTTAAGACAGTTCAAAAACTTTCTTAGTTGCCTAATCCTGGATTTTTTCCTAGCATGGCCAGTTGTGCTCGTCATTTATTGTATTATTAGACAGGAATAGCTTCGGCGAGCAATGGGTAGCACTAGTGTAACCTCATAAACATCTCAGGGTTTTTTTATTGTATAGATCCAGCATGCGAGCCAACAGATCTCCTGATGATCAGTGATCACTGCCGCTCATTGACATCCACAACTATTGGATCGTAGATGTGTTGCCATTCCATCAAGTAGGGAAGGGACCTGGAAGGAAAAAGGATGGTTAAGGAAAGAGGTATAGTCTATAGAGCATCAGGCAATTATGGTTGATCTTATGTACCGTTTATAATTTGCGAGATGTATACATAGTATACGGAATGTATATGAAGATATTAACCCGCACTAGGCCAGCGTGGTGGACTATATGGCCTAACCACTCTCAATCGTACTCTCGATTGTAGAGTAGGCCCGTGCCCTGCAGTGGGACGTATATGGGCTGATACGAACGAATTGATACATAAACTCATACCGTTTTTTCAGAAAGGGTAGGCAAAGGTGCAACCATGACACCCACGTATCGCCGTTTATTACCGTCCTATTTTGTGATAGAGGGAGAGCATATCGCCATATCGAGCACAAATTCATGACTCCGGGCTGATAATATGAAAAAGTACAATACCACTTCGCCTGAACTGGGATTCGAACCACGACCACATCTTTGCGATCATACCGTAGTGCAATCGCGTCACGCTTGCGATCGATATCAATTGATAGTGAAACGATACACAATTATCTCAGTAAATAACATTATTATGTAAATTGTTGTGTTTTGGTAGAAATTGCTCAATTTATTCCCAAGCTATTTTGTCCTCTATACCGGGTATCTCAAGAGTGCTACCGAAAACGAAGCCGGGTGGTAGTTTTAGTGACTACAAACACAATGCAACTATAAATTTCGCAAAGAAACGCGACAATGATTTTTTATGATTTTTTCAATATCGTCATTTTTGGGTGGCAAATCCATAGTTTTTGCTAAAATAATAATTTAAACACTTTTATACCTTAGATTATTTATAAATAAAAGGGTATACACTATTGTTTTAGGAAAAAATTAATTTACCACCCAAATATGGTCATAGGAAAAAAATAACAAAAAAAAAAAATTCGCTTTTTTTTTGCAACTTTTTCTGTTGCATTGTGTCTGAAGTCGCTTTAACTACCACCCGGCTTCGTTTTCGGTAGCAGTCTTGATATACCCTGTATAATCAGCGATTCTATAATATGCCTTTTTACGCAGCTTAAATTTCATTACATATTTAAAATTATTGATTGCAATATCTCTAATACAGATACAAAAATAGTTATTAGTTTTAAGCGTACCGGAAGCTTGTCATGGACTTTTATAATCTTTATAACTTTGCAGCAACATTACGCATTTATATTGTGTAAATATTATACAGGGTATATCAAGACTGCTACCGAAAACGAAGCCGGGTGGTAGTTTAAGCGACTTCAGACACAATGCAACAGAAAAAGTGGCAAAAAAAGCGACAATTTTTTTTTTGGTTATTTTTTTCCTTTGACCATATTTGGGTGGTAAATGCATTTTTTCCTAAAACAACAGTGTATACCCTTTTATTTATAAATAATCTAAGGTATAAAAGAGTTTAAATTATTATTTTAGCTAAAACTAGGGATTTACCACCAAAAAATGACGATGTTTAAAAAATCATAAAAAATAACTGTCGCGTTTCTTTGCGAAATTTTTAGCTGCTTTGTATTTGCAGTCACTAAAACTACCACCCGGCTTCGTTTTCGGTAGCAGTCTTGAGATACCCGGTATTATCATAAAGGAAGCCACGGTTGCTTCCAATATCAATATGTTTTATTACATCTATTTATAGAAAATAAATTGGAAAACACATTGTTTTGGTATGCCAAACCGCACTAGGCCAGCGTGTGGATATGGCCTAAGATAGTTGATACTATGTCATACCAGTTCAAGAAAGTTTATTGATGTACCAAATAAAAGTGTTGTATTTTTGTGAAAAATATCCTAAGTCAAATAAAATGGACTAATATTCTTAACTAAGAACAGACTAAGCACCATTTTAAAACAGAAGGTACATCAAATTTTAGGATATAAATAATTTCTTATATTAACACATAAAAAGTATGACGTGGCAGATCCTATAATTAGCATATATACGTATCATAAATTATGTGCCTCTGTGGCGTAGTTGTACTAAGGTACGGTTACAAAGCTGAAGTCTCGGGTTCAAATCCCGGGTTGGGCGAAGTGATATTGGATTGTTCTATTCATTATCAGTCCAGAGTCAGGAATTTGTACCCGATATGGCGATAGGCTCGCCACCTATCACATTGTGGGACGGAACACACAAGACGAAATTTGGATGTCCTGGCACCTCTGCCTACCCCTTCTGGGATATAGGCGTGAGTTTTTTTTATTTTTTTATTCCAATGAATGGCGAGGCGAGCATGCCGTTCGCCTGATGGTAAGCGATGCGACCGCTCATGAACAGTAGTAAAACCAAACAACACCTTGAATTACGAAGCAATGCTTGGCATTCCACTGCGCACGCCATCCTGAGACATAAGATGTTAAGTCTCAATATGTCCAGTAGTTACTCTGGCTACAATGTCCTTCAATCCGAAACACAACAGTGATTCTACACTGCTGTTTGACGGGGGAAATAGACAATGCGGTGGTACCCACCCAGGCGGCCTCTCCCATATGAGAGACCTACCACCAGTTTATGTATGTATGTATGTATCACTACATAGTATAAAACAAAGTCGCTTTTTCTGTCCCTATTTCCCCTTGTTTGCTTAAATCTTCAAAACTACGCAACGGATTTTGATGCGGTTTTTATTAATAGATAGAGTGATTCAATAGAAAGGTTTACATGTATAATAACATCCATTAAATAGTGGAGAAATATTGTTATTTTGAGGTTTCTAATGTGATGTCGTTAATTATCAATATTTTTCCGCTTACATTGCAAACGCAGGCTGAACCCTACGAGATTTATCAAAATAATGTACTACATATTAGTACACATTGAAAAGGTCTACAGAAATCCAATTAAATAACTTAAAAACATTGTTGATTTAATATAGATCTATGTGGTCCTTTACAGCACGAGATTTAAATGAATATTTTCGAAGATATTACAAATTTAAAATTGCGGGATGAAGTGCTTGCGGCGGTACTGGCCGGCCGGGGCGGCGGCAGCGTGCCTATATAGGAATGTTTATATGTATAATAATAATACGTACATATTATTGTACAAAAATCTATTTGTACCCGGTCGAAGCTGGGCCGGGCCGCTAGTGTATGTATAAATTATGTGTATATAATAAAACTAACTAGATAGTGAAAAGCGTTGTAAATAACAACAATAAACAAATATACACGGATTATTGAGTACATCAGCACTTCAAAAAATCTTATATAACATTAACGATAACCTCGTATTACAAGTATTATTTATAAAATACAAAGTATAGTATTTATCACAAGAATTTATCATATCGAAAAAAAAATGGCTTTGTGTTTTCGGTTTACTGTTCGTGCACATGAATCATACATTGATAAGGTTATCAATTATAATCATTAATTTCCAAAAAATATATATACCTAGATAATAATTATCATGATGTCCATACTCGTACCTATTACGCATTATCGCTTAACACGATATGATTCATTGTTTTTATTTAACATACGCAAATGCCTCTATTCCTAAAAGGTTGGGCATTGGTAGCCAGCCACCAAAGTTTATTTATTTACACACTTTATACATAAATAGTACAGGCGGACTTAATGCTTTAGGGAATTTATTTAAAGGCATTTTTACTAGCCTTAACAGCCCGTCAACCTTAAGGTATTAAAAGTCAAAGTTCACCAAGCATTTCTAAAATTTGATAAACCCTATAGCTTCCAATACAAATTCCAGTCCCAAGCATTAAAGAGATTATTTACATACTCATACATAGTGGATTTTTGTATCTTGGTTGAAAGAATTCGCTAGATATAAATATAGATAGATAAAATGCCCGATGAAATTATTTGACTCCGGTCCAATCTAGCAGTTGAGATCTTGCTGCTGAATAGAGAGAGATAAAGAGAGAGAGAGAGAGAGCAAAATAACTGATTGTTCGGTCTATTTATTTTTTAATTGTTTACCGAAACTTCGGTCGTCTGTTATTTGTCATCAATATCCTGGTGATGCTGTCCTTGAGCGAAATATCCAAATCCTACTTTTTGTCTTAGTTATTAATTGAAATTATTTTTATGTATCATTCTATAATTTCAGTTGCGGTTGCGTGTGCAATCTACTCTGTAAGCTCATAAGCGCGGCGATATCCGTGCTCTTCATCATAGCAATAGTATTACTTATATTATGGGGAGTTGGAGTCATATTTACTTGTGAGTATTGTATAATATTTCTGTCTTATTATTTGCAAAGTTTGAACAGTTTACGTTTTTTATGATGGCGAAAAACGAGACGTGACTAAAAGTCTGATGCCAAATGTCTCGTCTGCCCATAAAAAAGAGAGGAATAAAATTATAATTGCCAGTCACTGGCAATGCATTGCGCTCGGCATTCAGAACTCAGAAGCACACCTAAGTGTTAAGCCTGTTCAGTTTTGAGACAATTTTTTTCTCTGGCTACAATATCATATTTTTTTATTTTAATAAATGGCGAAGCGAGCAGGTCATTCGCTTGATGGTGAGCGATACTACCGCTCATGGAAAGGAGCAAAACCAAACAATCATGGTGTTGTTGTAAAAAGGAATGCTTGGCATTTCACTGCGCTCGCCATTCGTCTCATTATGTCCAGTAGTTACTCTGGCTACAATACCCTTCAAAATGGTAAACAACAGGGCATTTACATTGCTGTTTGGCGGGAGAAATACAAATTTTAATGGTACCTATCCAGGCGGCCTCTCACATATGAAAGACCACCATTAAATTATGCGGCTTATCCAGTTACTGGTGGTAGGTCTCTCATATGTGAGAGGCCATCTGGGTAGGTACCACCGCAATGTCTATTTCTCCCGTGAAACAACACTGCTTAAATGCACTGTTGTGTTTCGGATTGAAGGACATTGTAGCCAGAGCAACTACTGGACATATTGAGACATCTTATGTCTCAGGATGGCGAGCGCAGTGGAATGTTGCTACTGTTTATGAGCGGTCGTATCGTTTACCATCAGGCGAACGGCTAGCTATCGCCATTCACTGCAATAAAAAAAAAAAGTAATTATTAAATAGACATCATACCAACCATATCCTCTGTATGGATTTCCATCAAATATCTTTCTTTAATAGTTCTGATAATAATATAATTTTTGAGTGATATAATTCTAATGGTAAACCATTTGTTTTCTTTCAGAGCGATAAGAACATGCTGAATCTGCCATTTTACATCTATGGAAAATTATTTAGTTTAAGCGTAGGTCTCCGAATTTATTTATATGTTTATTTACGTAGATAAAATAGGTTTTTTTATTTAAAATGTTGGAAGGAAAATATAATATTACAAAAAATGTATATATTTAAGACTTGCAGTGATATGACCGGTTTCAATTTTTTTTGCACATTAATCATATGTTTAACCGTATATATGTTATGGGCCAAGTGATTAATGCGGGCAGTATTCATAATGCCCGGGCAGTATGAATAATGCTCAGCCATATCGGGTCATGTGATTAATTACAATCTAAACTCACCTATTTATCACATTGCCCGGGCATTATGAATATGGCTACATGATGATCGGGCAATGTGATTAATAGGTAAATTTTTACTTGGTGCGCTGCGGTATTGTCGCATCTTCGACAGACCCATAAATTAGACAGGTTGAATTGGTCTGCTAATGTTTAGTTGTTTTTTAACGTCCGAAACATTATCTTCAGAAGGAAATTAGTGTACCCACTTTATGGATCAGTTAGGTCGACTGTGCTCCTAAACCGACTCGGGACACCCCGACTTCACGTAGTCTTTTGTCTACCGACCCTAGCGTGTATATATAGGTGAGCATGGGTGCCTATCTTTTGTTACGCAAGGGCGAAGGGGCTGAACCTCCCGTAGCGCCGGAGACGTTGCAGAAGCAAATTTGTATAGACAACAAGTGTTTTAAGGTTAGGTTACTATAATTGATATTTCTCAGGAATTTTGCGTTACCTTTTCATGGGAGTGGTACCAGGGTAGGTGCGTGACCTTGCAATAGCCGCACGATGCCACTTCGGCTCATTGTTTTGATTTTGATTCGCTTTGCATCACTCTGCCCAATAGGCACTAGGCATTATTTATAATGCCCGGGCAATGTGATAAATGTACGAGTATTGGTTATAATCACATTGCCCGCTCTTATTGGGCATTATTCATACTGCCCGGGCAGTATGAATAATGCCCGATTAATCACTTGGTCCATAATATATACAGGGTATATCAAGACTGCTACCGAAAACGAAGCCGGGTGGTAGTTTAAGCGACTTCAGACACAATGCAACAGAAAAAGTTGCAAAAAAAAACATTTTTTTTTTGTTATTTTTTTCCTATGGCCATATTTGGGTGGTAAATACATTTTTTCCTAAAATAATAGTGTATACCCTTTTATTTATAAATTATCTAAGGTATAAAAGTGTTTAAATTATTATTTTAGCAAAAACTATGAATTTACCACCCAAAAATGACGATATTTAAAAAATCATAAAAAATAATTGTCGCGTTTCTTTGCGAAATTTTTAGTTGCAATGTGTTTGTAGTCACTAAAACTACCACTCGTCTTCGTTTTCGGTAGCAGTCTTGAGATACCCGGTACATATATTGAAAACTGATACAAAGTAACTTAAATAATAATCCTTCGACAATATTTGATGGCTGTGTTAAATTTCTATGAAATGGTCAATTTCGTCTTAATACGTGACGTCCAGTTTCCTCATGATACATATATTTTATTCTTTTAGAATTTCTTATTCTTCTTTTTTCACAACTTTTGATGTAAGTGATGACCCGTAAAGTCCAGTATTCAGTATTGATCAATTTTTTGTGTAAAACAAAATGTACTTAAATATTTTTATAACATGTAAATAATAAATATAATGTTGCTCTCAAATTATTTATTTTTGTAAGTTAAAATAAAAACTAAAATATTGAACATTGTCTATTATTTAATTTATTTTCTGCTTGTCAGTGTTTCTTGTCATTAGTTACAAGATACCGTACAAGATACCAACAAGATATATAAAAGTAAACAAATGTATGTTAAAATACGGATAAAATATAAGCGACTCTTATTTCCATTAGTAGTGTATTCAAATATAATAATAATATAATATATAATATAAAATCCCTTAGTTTAATGGTGTGTGATCCAATAAAAAAGTTGCCAAAAGTCTACGCAAACAGTAATCAATGCAGGCTTATTGGATAAAGGTGTATTGCGTTCAATGTGCGAACGTTTGATAGCATTTTTAAATCCTCGTTACTTGGAGAAACTGCTTTGATTGTAATTAGAAATGTGGTGAGTGTTGCTTATAGTATAGTATCTTTTTTTGTTGGTCAGATGAACTGGTAAAGGTCGCAGGACGTCACTGAATGCAGGCTGCCTCCAACAGGTCACTATGGCAATCATTGGGAGAGGCCTATGTTCAGCAGTGGTCTTCCTTTGGCTGATGGATGGATGACATTTTTTTAGAAAAAACATTAGGATAAAATTAGGGTTTATATGACTTCTAATGGGTGATTGACCAGATGACTAAAAAGATTTAAATTAGCACCCATTTAGTCAATTGTAGTAATTTTGTAGACCACTACCTATTCCAGTCTCTATCTTGTATATGACAATGATAACCCTTTCCTTAAGACTCATTCTCACTTCGTCGTGAATACTATTTCAAATTCCTAAAGAAATTGAAGCCATGAACACACTATCGACTAAAGCCCCTAGGTATTTAGCGAATCCGTCAACCCTTATTTACTTATTTTCCTTTAATTAATTTTTAAGCGGAAAATTAGATAATTTTTTTATTAGACAGAGTGATTCAAGAGGAATGTTTATGTATAAAATACCCGATAATAGATAATGCATACATATTAATGTAGAGAAATCAATTTGCACCCGGGCGAAGTTGGGCCGTGCCGGTAGTTATAAATAATGAAAAAATTATATTACATTTGATATAAACTGGGCATAATATTATTAAACCTATCAATAGATAGGTGATTTTATATTTGTTACGTGCTGAGAAAATGTATAGTCTACCGTTTTATTTTTGTATCAAGGTCAATAATGGTGTTGATAAAATAAAACTGGATGCTTGATACGGGCCAGCGCACACTGGGACAGCATGGCATGGGATTTAATTTTTTACCGAAGGATATTCAAACTTATCTAGGGCCCTACTATATTCATCCGAACGAACGAACGAACGAACAAAGGAGCGAACGAAGTTCGAAACTACGGACAAACGAAGTTTTATACCACAAAAAAAAAAGAAAATGTGGGAATTATATGTATAATAACATCCATTAAATAGTGGAGAAATATTGTTAATCTTGATGTTTCTAATGTGATGTCGTTAATTATCAATATTTTTCCGCTTACATTGCAAACGCAGGCTGAACCCTACGAGATTTATCAAAATAATGTACTACATATTTTACTGGGCATAGCACAACCACCACTCTAACTCATATTACGGATGGCATTAGGTCGGGCATGGAAGAAGGTATGCTGACAGTCCTGGCATTGCTAGACTTCAGCAATGCTTTCAACACCGTCGATTTCGATGTCCTACTGAGCGTAATGTGTTCTCTTAACATATCTCCAACGGCACTTGAGTGGTTTCAAAGTTACTTGTATGGGCGCCGGCAGCGCATCTGTGTTAAGGATAAGTTTTCCTCCTGGTGTTCCGTGTCTGCTGGCGTACCACAAGGCGGCGTGCTTTCTCCTCTACTTTTCGCTATTTTCATTAATTCCATCACTAATAATCTTCGTTCATCCTACCACCTCTACGCTGATGATCTCCAAATCTACACGCAGGCACCTCTGGACAGAATGGCAGAAGCTATTTCAAAGATTAACCTCGATATCCAACACATATGCAATTGGAGCAAAGCTCATGGTTTGACGGTTAATCCTTGTAAAACCCAAAACATTATTGTCGGCAGCCCCAGATTAATCTCTAAACTGGACTGGGCCCAATTGCCAAGCGTTGTTTGCGAAGGTGTTATCATCCCTTACAGCGATACCGTGAAAAATTTGGGTCTATACATAGATAAATGCCTCACATGGGGTCCGCAGATTCGTGAAATCAGTCGGAAACTCTTTACCTCGGCTAAGTCTTTGCGACGGTTACACAACTTTCTACCCGTTGCCACGAAGATTTCGCTTGCGCAAACACTCCTACTCCCCATCCTTGATTATGCCGATGTTAGCTATCTAGATCTCACCGAGGACCAACTAAATAAACTTGAGCGCCTTCAAAATTTCTGCATAAGATTTATATTTGGTTTACGCAAATATGATCATGTTTCTGAGTTTCGTGCTAAGCTCAAGTGGTTACCTATAAGACTTCGTCGGAATACTCATATACTGTCTCTTCTATACAATATTTTGTTCAATCCTATCACTCCTTCTTATCTCAAAGAACGTTTTCTTTTTCTTCACGAGTCACATACGAGGTCCTTGAGGTCGTCTGAGAACCTAAAGTTGAGAATGCCCGTCCACACCACGACATTTATGGATAAATCATTCAGTGTTCAAGCTGTTCGTTTGTGGAACGCACTTCCTGTTGTGGTGAGGCAGCCTCAAACACTGTCATCATTTAAAAAACGACTAAAAGAACACTACCTTTCTCTATAAACAGATAAACCGATTAGGACTATTTCCTCTTATTGATGATATTGGTAATATATACATATATATGTATATGTATGTATGTACGTATGTTTATTTGTCTATAAATGTATATAAGTATGTATAAGTAAAATACTTATGTATGTGTATGTAATATGTATGTATATGTGGTATGTATATATATATAATGTATTTATATGTTTTTATGATTTTATTTGTCTCCATGCTTTCGTTATCTTTATTTTACACTGCCCTATCTTTTTTCCTGCTCATATATCCACCCCATGGTTGTCTGGTAGAAATTTCCTTAGAGCGATAAGACCGCCATTTGTACTTTGTTGTTTTGAATTATCTCTAAACTGTTATTCCTTTTTATTGTGTACAATAAAGAATTAAATAAATACATATTAGTACACATTGAAAAGGTCTACAGAAAACTCCACGATGGTATATGTCTATCTCTTATGGATATCCCACAATATATATTTTTTTGTCATTTACTTTTTACAACAAATAATGGCTAATTTTCGAAGCGATTTTAACCAATACAGCATTAATTCTTATCCAATTAAATAGCTTCAATAAATTGTTGATTTAATATAGATCTATGTGGTCCTTTACAGCACTAGATTTAAATGAATATTTTCGAAGATATTATTAGATTTAAAATTGCGGGACGTAGCGCTTGCGGCGGTACTGGCCGGCCGGGGCGGCGGCAGCGTGCCGAGATAGGAATGTTTATATGTATAATAATAATACGTACATATTATTGTACAAAAATCTATTTGTACCCGGGCGAAGCTGGGCCGGGCCGCTGGTACTAATGTTTAAAATGTATGCCGTGGCATCTAAAGGCATTTCTTGATGCCGCGACATCAATTCAAAATAGTACTCCCACCATCCATGTATCTTTCCGTCGCACTGAACCCTCCCCCTAAGTACCCTCTTATATTTTTTATCCTCGATTGTAAAACTATTATCAATATTTTTAACATATAGCTGACTTGAATGACCTTACTTATAGACATTTCGAAAAACAATTTTATGTAACAAATGCTTTATCTTCTCCACTCAAACTGAATTCAACAGTCATTCCAAAGGGATAAAACATAAGGCCGTAAATCTATTTTTTTGATAAAAAATATTTTATCGCTACTCATATATCGTTGCAGGTATTCCTAAATATGAAAAAATTGCCACGCTGAGTTTTCATACATTTGAGCAGAGTTGCGTCATCTGATTAGTTCAATGTGTCTCTTGATGTTAATAATGTGTACTACATTTCAGTTGCATCTTCGGTCTTCTGTGTCAGATAATTACACTAGCAATAGCCTTAGCCGCTGCATTGATTTTTATAGTTGGTCTTATGTATTTTCTCAATAACTACGCTAGCGTAAGTACCAATTATTACTGTTTCACAGAAAATACAACTAACGGTCACATAAATCTTAACGTCACAAGATCCAAGTCTTGTGTCGTGGCTATCGAATTTTTGATCTTACGTACACCCAGACCCGAAATGAATACTCTTGGTTTACACAAACACTAGTCTCGGTATGGGGATCGGACCCGTGGCCTTTTAATTCATAACTTAAGTAACTGCACCACGGAGGCTATTAATGTGCCCGCCTTTATACCACAGTTACGTTGGGTAGGTAAATTCATGTGTAATGCAAGAAATCATGATTTTAGGACTAGTCACTAACCTCACGTTAATTTTTAAATTCCCTACTGCTTCATACTTTGTTTCGAGATAAATTATGTTATTGAAACCAAAGTTGCGATACAAAATTATAATCATAAATCATCATTTTTATAGACATATATTAACACAAGGAATAATATTTTCTGCATACATAACGTAAATTATGATAATATGATTTTTAATAACATATTTAATTACAGATTTTTTAATCCGGAGCATAGTAAAATTGATACAGCTCCTGAAGAAATACGAGAGAGATAATAAAAAGCTTTGCATGCGGTTGTCTATGATGCAATCTCTATACTACGACTTGCAAGACAAAAATTCGCTGACGTGTAAGTATTGTATTTCATTATTTATATTCTAATTAAATGGCTTGTAGGTATTTTATCTTTTGAAATAAGAAGATGATGGTAATATTAATTTATAACTTTGTTAATTACCAGTCAAATCCGATATACTTATTATGAGCAACCAATCGCGGTTAGGCGAAATTTAACTTATATAGGTAATTAAATACTATTATATTATACTAGCGAGGAAACTATGCATATTATATAAATAAAGAAAAATAAATAAATACACCCAACAGTCACATACATAGTCCTGACCCCACACTAAGATCGAGTCTTCTGTCGTGGGTATCAGGAACTACGAGAGACTTTTCGGTCTCACAAACACCAAGACCCGGAAGAAATATTTGTGGGCCGCACAAACATTTCTCTCGGTGCGGGGATCGAACCCGCGGCCTCTCGTTTCTCAGGCGGCGTCTAACCAACTGCGCTACGGAGGCTGTCAAATATACTTACACAAATGAATGCTTTCCTTGAATAAATAATTTACTATCGACTCTAGTGCTTAAGCAGCTTCTGTAATGGGGTGGAGACACAGATGGAGACGAGCATAGGTCATCAGATTATTTTGCCACTAGATACACAATTGTCCCGGTCTTGCTATTCTAAATCTAGTGCTAGTTTCCTGTACAGTGCAAATGTAGGTTTAAAATAGTTCTCTTCTCACACATTTTTTTTTACATACGTTACAAAAACCTCTTCCATAAATATTTGCCTTTGTCTGTTATCCTTTTGTCAATGTCTGATGACATATTTTGTTTGTTTCTGTTGAAGTAAGCTGTTCCGAATATAATAAAATACGAACTACGAGTATATCCATGAGTATTATATTTAAATCACATAATACCCTAGTTTAATGGTGTGTAGTCCAATAAAAAAGTTGGAACAAATCTACGCAAACAGTAATCAATGCGGGCTTAGTGGCTTAAGGTGTATTGCGTTCAACGTGCGAAGTTTTGATAGAATTTCCAAATCCTAGCTAATTTATGAAACATACTATTTGTTTACATATTGAAATTACAAATGTGGTGAGTTTTATGTATAATATGGTATTTTTTTTGCTAGAGAAAACCTTACAATACGATTATGGTTCACATGACTTCCAATCCAATAACTAATTGACCAGATGACCAAGAAAAATTGAATTACCACCCGTTTAATTGACGACCAGTATCTATACCAATGTCCAATAGACGTGCTGTATTATCCTTTCTTTATGACTCACTGTAATTGAATTAATTGTAGCACCCGAAAAGACCTTTCCATTGACATATAGCTCATCGATATTGGTCGATAGGCTTGAGTCCATACATATGAGCCTCGCGATATCTTTATGTCGATATACTTCTTTTCATACAGCGAACCGGGATTTCTTGGCAAACATGAAGTTATTGAAAATAAAGAGAGCTTTCGAATAATATATCGCTCGTCATTATTGGTCAACAGGCTATGAGTCCATATACATATTTTCATCCTTGCGTTACCTTTACGCAGCGATATTTATTTCCACGCAGAGATTTGATACTGGCTGCCGTAGAAGAAGTTATAGTATTTCAGAAGACCATTCTAATGACACATCGCTTGTTGTTATTACTCACTATGGCGAGGCCCTTTCGCGTGATTTTCCTACAGTCTTTAAGTAGCTATATTTTCTAAAATACAGCAATTTTGATTTTGTTGCCATAGAAGAAGTTGTAGCACCCGAAAAGACCTTTCCATTGATATATGGTTTGTCGTTATTAGTCGATAGGCTGGGATGCCCCTTCTCCTTTATTATTTACATTTTAAAAACAGTATTTTAAAACCTGATATAATATTTTGGTCTAATTGTTGGTTATAAATTAATTATAAATATTTTAAAAATATTTTATTCAATACCCATTATCACGTGACTGCAATCAGCGGTCGGAGTGCCCTGACATCACTGTACGGGCGGGAAGATGATAAACTCAGTTCAGTTTGACTGAACGTGAGACTCCGGCAGCGATTGTCGACGTGGATTATACCCACGTGGAGCGTTTTAGCGGGAATTTTGAAAACGATTTTTGTTTACGTATTTTTTTATTGAAATTTGTGCCATATTTTAGTAAAATTATTGTGTTCATTTTTATATAAGGCCTATCTACAAAATAAAAGCGTTTCCAAAAAATAGTTAACATCCCTAATTGGTTTTTTAATATATGATAATTTGGATTTTTATTGGATTATTGGTATAGGTAGTACAGTTTTAGAAGTAGGTTATGTGGAAAAAATGAGAACTATTATCTAGTTATTGGACATAAATTGATTTAGATAGCCTATGCATATATGTGTATTTTGGAGTTTTGAAAAAACAAAAAGATATTCTAAGAATTGAGTCTACAAAATACTCAAATGTGAGGAACATACAGTGAACATGCAGTGGCGCAGTTGGTTAGACGCCGCCTGTGAAGCGAGAGGTCGCGGGTTCGATCCCCGCACCGAGAGAAATGTATGTGCGGCCCACAAATATTTCTTCCGGATCTGGGTGTTTGTGAAACCGAAAAGTCTCTCGTAGATCCTGATACCCACGACACAAGACTCGATCTTACTGTGGGGTCAGGCCTATGTATGTGACTGTTGGGTGATATTTATTTATTTTATTTATTTATACAGTGAATGCATATTTTTATTTAGCTTAATTAGTAAAACGTTGTTATCTTTAATGTGATTCTAAATAACGTCACGGATAGTAATCGGTGGTTGTGGCTAAGTGCCAAATGAGTTGTATCCTTGGTTAAAACATCCAAAGAATGGATTAATATCTGGTGCCTTGAACACTCCAGTGAAATTTTTCCATTTTTGTATTATGTATTGTCCCATCACATATTTCTACTGAGCGCATAGCGTAATACCTATGGGCTGTGGTTTGGTATGTGAATAGTAAATGAATTTATGCTTGAATCAGTCACTAATCAACTATGACATATTTTATTTCTTTGTAATAATGTTCAAAAAAGTAAAAGTTGGTGTAAGCCAGGGTGAACAGCTCCAACTATTCAGCAGACATCGATCAATAGCGAGATTAGAAAACAATTACTTACGTACAGGAGTGAGCAGGGGGTTACTCCAAGATCTGAAATGAAGTTCGAATAGTCGAATGTTCGATGTCCGAAGCAAGTTATAAGGATTCCCCTTCTAAATCTAGTCTAATTCTAACATCTTTATAAATTCTAATTAATATTATTCTCAATAAAACATTAATCACGAACTTAGTCTATCTATGGTTACTAGGTATTCGAAAATTTTATGAAGTAACTAGGCCCATTTATACAGTTTTACGTATGATTTTCGAACATTCGAATTTCTTTTCGGATCATAGAGTAACCTTCCCAGGCTTAGGTTTAGAAATTGATGATCTGCGTTTATTGATACTAATGTGTTCAATATCTCGAATTTCAGCTGCATTCTCGGCCTTCTTTGTCAGTTTATAACACTAGTTGTAAGCATAGCCGGCGCCTTGGTGCTGGTTTTCGGAGTTATGTATATATATAAACACGTTTAATGTAAGTACTACTAAAAACTATATTATAAGAGTCCGGTTTACTTCGTAAATTCGCTAGTTAGTTCGCTTCGAAATTTAGCTAATTTTTAACAAAGGGTAAAAAATCGATTATTACATACCTACAAGGTTATTTTAATAAAAATTCTCGTTTACAAGATAGGGATCTGTATCTACATCAACCCATATACGCCCCACTGCAAGGCACGGGCCTCCTATCAATCGAGGATACGATTGAGAGTGATTAGGCCATATTGTCCACCACGCTGGCCTAGTGTGGGTTGGCGGACTTTACATACCATAGAAATCGCTAAGGTAAGTAGGTTTCCCCACGATGTTTTACTTCGCCCTTATAGTGCAAGGTGATTGACTTTCAATACATACATGACTCCAAAAAGTCAGCGTAAGCCCTGGGATTCGAACCCGCGACCACCGTGAACATATTGGGAGTCACGTCAATTCGATTGTTTTTTACTTTATCCAAACGAGTTTACCCTTTAAAACCTGGTATAACCAACATCGTATGTACCTATGTAGTATCATCCGCGTCTAACTGTTATGTGATATTGAGGCTAAGCTAAATTGATTTTTCTGTAAAACGACTTTAGAAGAATAATTGTACAAATGTCCCATGGTTTAAATAATATTTCATCTTTTACAGGCATACTACAAATACGTTTAAGCTGGTGCGTTCCTTTGTGTAAAAATAGATGAATATAATTATGTATTTTATGATATCGAAGAACTTATTGTGTAAGTCTCAGGTTATATCTATTTTTTTAATTTATTCATATACTAAAATATTATTTATAAGTAACAGAGTCCAGTTGACTACAACTAGTCACACCAATGACTTTTCTATTGCACGTGATTACCTAATAGTTTTCTGTCAGTTTAGAGGAAAATACTCTGGGTATTTTGAATGTACTTGAGTTTCATACACTTGTATATTTTAAATCAAAATTTGTCACTAAAATCAATTACCTATATAAAAATCTGACCCATTGATAATGTACTCCTTTTCATGTCACTGCAAACTGGTGTCTCTGACAGTCGAAATAATAAGCAATTGTTTAACATTGTTTGACAACTAGAGTTCCACCAAAGAAGCGCTTGGCAATGTCGCTGATTAAAATTAATGGTGGAGCTGCCAAGTGACAGAGACAAAGGCTCTCGACCTTGGAGAAAGATCTTTAATTGGTTGATTCATACTATTTGTAGCAAGGAGACACCGCCGTGAAGTTTGTTTAGCGCTAACTAAATATCAATTTGAATGTTGAGATTAATTGGATAAAGTTTTGTTCATTTCGTCGATCATGTTGAGACAATTTATGATTCAATAAAAGGACAATATTTTTAATAATGTATTTCTTAAGATTCATAATTTTATTTATTTTATGCTGTATAGTGCTTTCTGTTGGTGTGCAAGTACATTACTCCAATTAGCTTATGTACTTTAGTCGTCATTATACCTAAACATCTTGCTTCACGCCGCGACTAAAGAATCTTAACGTCGATGACGATATTTTGAATATAATATGACAAAAGGATGTACAGGGGTAAAATAAATGTTTTTGGTTCTCTAGTAATCTCAATCACTAAATTAAATAAGCCTTTATTATTAATAAACAATGTTAGTTTACGTTAAGAATTAAATATTAAACCAATATATCAAAAAGTATTTGAACATTTTCAATACCTTAATTAGTACCACAAACCAAAATATGGCGTAGCCGTAATGAAAAATAATTTTAATCAAGCAATATCAATTTACTGCTATCTGACACGTAGGACCACAATTGATATGGAAAATTCATGTTCCGATTGTATCTCTCTTTTATACGTTAATTTTCAATACAATAAAATTACTGCCAGTTTCACACAACAGTTGGATTTAGTTACAATGTTTGATAACGAGTTTAAACACGTCGGAACTATCAATTGTAAAGTTAACCATCAATACGCAAAAATATTTTCAGTAATTTTACGAAAGCATAAGAAGGCAAAGACAAATCCAAAATATTCGTTAGCAAATGCAAGCAAGCCTTTAATATTTTGCGAGTCTTTATTCGGTGTGAAAATCATAAGATACATAAAAGGGGGTATAGTGAAGGTGAAATGTCTCGAGAAAGCGTATTGCCTGGCATTTATATCGGGTTTGGCAACGGCAATGACATTTGTCAGGCCGGCGAGTTGGCAAGACACCAGGCCAGATGCACCGCTCAACGTTCTGACAAAAACCTTCAGCGTTCATCATCTCTCTGAAGTTTTTTACTTCACATTTATCGCGTGTTTCAGCAACAGTGGTTCTTATGTCAAACTATTTGAAAAACTCGACAGCATCGATGCACATTTTGATGTAAAAAAAGCAGTGTTCAAAAGACGCTTTATGTTTTCTGCTATTTTAACAGTTTTGCCTTTTATTCAAACTTCATTTACTTTGTGGTTGCGTGAATTCCTTATCCAGAATGTGATCGCACATCTCTTATTCTTCTTAACTTTGATGCAAGGCGCTCTTATTTTCTTCTTTATAATTCAAATTTACATCAAGTGCTTAGTCTTGAACACACTGTTAAAGAGAAAATTAAAAACAATTAGCGTATGCAAAGAAATAATTTTCGGAGACTCGTACTTCGACTACATCTGTAAAGTTAGTACTTAATTGGATGAATATAATATCATTGTTTGCAGTACCGACAGTGACGAATTTAAATTTCAGAAGTTAAGTAAAGAGCCGACAATCATCGCCAGTATTGGTAGCCAAAACTGCTGGTTTGAATTAATGCAAATATATGACAAAATATGCGATTGTGTCGATCTGTTTAATAATATTTACACGGGACAGGTAATGTGTTTAATTAATTTACAGCGAACGAGACATTTCACACTGTGCTGCGGTTTCATATTGTTTGTATTTCAGGTGTTCATAATGTTCAATTCGTGGTTGTTGTCCACATTGTTGATTATATGCCGGTCGTTATCTCCAACCGTAAAGGTAATTTATTTGTTAAATAGTAATTTTTATTTTCATAGCCTATATATTTATCTGGCAGATGAAATATAAAATATACTTAAAATAGATTAAAGCAATAAGCTTCAGTTAAAAATTGATGTACTATTAGTTTTAGTAGGCACACAATCCTCACCTATATTATCATTAAATGTATAATACAACTAGCTAGCTACAACTAGCTGAGAATATGGAAATATCTTCCATTATCCTATACACATCTATAAGGTATCACACTAGAAGCAATTAAACTGTCAATGGAAGCACATGCCTTAGGTAGATACTAATATTACTAGACATATTACCACGGACTGTCGCTAACTTGATTAAGGTACGTTTCGCTCCTGTAATATAATGTCTAAAGAATTTAATAAAGGTACAGAGGAAGCAGAAAACTCTGGCGCAAAGCTAGCAAAACGACGTCCTAAGGTATGATTTAGTTACGACGCAATAAAATGTTTTATGGGAAGAAAAAACAGGACGTAGGCGTTCTACAATTGCCAGCAACGTGATAACATGATATGTTTATCGTTCTTTAGTTTAACGAGCTTCGTTTATTTTAAAATGCAGGTCAACTGTGTACAACATGATATTAATACTATGTAGTCAATAACATTTGTGCCTTTACATAGCGTCTGCTTGAATTTTTACGCCCTTATTCAGAGACAGATTTACCTAATTTAGCTATGGAATGTTTTATTTTCTTCGTTCGAACTGGATAAAAAAATGGTTGGAAAGGGATATATCATTCGATACATAAAAGAGGTTTTAAAATCGTTCATTATATAATAAGACCGTAAGTCTCTTGTAATATTAACTAAATTATCTCCGACAGTTTTATTTGTGGTATTGCTAGCTAAATTTCTGACTACTGTAGATTAAACCCACTATAAAATTGATTGAATAAAATTGATTATGTGTTTTTAATTGTATGTGATATAATGATACATAGAACCAAATTCAAGTAGCACAAAGACTGTAGCTTGATTATGAATATTACCGAAGAAAAATTATCAAGAATGCTACCGAGAACGAGGACGGGTGGTAGTTTTAGTAACTACAAACACAATGCGACTAAAATAATCCAACAAAATGCTATTAATTTTTATTTTTAAATACCATCGTGTCTGGGTTTAACCAGAGTGTTTGCTAAAAAATTTAAGCGCTTGCCTACCCCAAAATCTTGTGAACATAATAGAGTGTACACTATTATTTTAGAAAAACATATATGCATTTGTTACCCAAAAAAGACGACAGGAAAAAAATCTTCGTTATTAAAAAAAAAATGTGTTGAAGTCACTAAAAATACCATCAGCTGTGTTTTTGGTAGCAGTTTTGATATACCCTATATAATTGCATTTTATTTTTCAGTACTCCGGTTTGATATTAAGTGATATATTTCTGTATGTAAATCTTAACGCACGCCCGTTGCTACTGGCGAAAATGAGTGAATTATTTATCGAACAAAGAAAGAAGACGATGAATATGCTTTTATGTATATTGACGTACGATGATTTAGGTAAATATGTTATTAAAACTGATAGCAATATTAATTATTATACTTCATATTATGTAACCATGAAAAATAAATTAAAAAAAAATTGTGGGTCATATTTCTGTTAAGTGAGGAATTCAAATGGTTTTGCGAAACTGTGAACAATTATGTACATTTATTGATATTACGAATCTTGAAACCTTGGGGTCGTGTTATTGATTTTAGAAGTTTCATATCTGCAAAGTAGGATTGGATTTAACTATTCCAATTCCTTAGCATACCAAGGAACGGAAATAACGTTGGAAAAATATATTGGAGCATACTGCTATAGTAATCGAAGATGATGTTTGCGTTTATATAAATGTGTTAATAACATTTCACCTGCACTTATCTTTTACATCTCTATGGACGGTCCTTGCAGAGTTTATAATTTATTTATTTAATTACGGTTCTTCAACAGTATAAACATGATCAAATTTAAAACAATTTGTTAGAAGTTGCATTCGATGCATATACCAATTATAGAAGTACACAATACTTATTGATTATTAATATTATTAATTTAATACACGGAAGACTTACAGTCAAATACACTCAAATAGTAAAATACTAAAGTTAACAGATAGCCAATAAGAAGTCTTCAATTTGGACTGGACGCGGGTTCGAATCCCAGGCCACACACATTGTAGTAATTTTAAAACTATTCCCAACTATTAAATTATGTTCTTAATTTCTGTTTGCAAAGTTCAAGACTCATTCATCACGTCCTCTTATAATAATAATTTAACACCGGGCAACCAAACAATAACTTTCCAGCAAATATTCGTCCGGACAAATATATTTCTGATCGTAAAACTCACACATTGTGAGCCCGACCTGAAAACAAGACTTCACGATCCGGTCTCGAACGTCGAAACTTACTTAAGATTATTTATTGTTGTGTATTTTCAGAGTATGACGAATACATTCAACAAGTCCAAACAATGATAGATCAAGTTCAGACTAGGAGTATGGAGATATCGGCCACTGTGTTTGCTGTCAATATACCGACTGTTTTCAATTTCGCCGGTCGGATCATTTCCTACACAGTGCTTATGATTCAGTATTTCTACATACACTCGTTTGTCAAGTAAAAGGAAAATGCCCACTCACAGTATCGGTAAAAAATATCATTGATCCCGATACCAATAAAGCTTAAAATTCACCATGATTTTTTTAGAATTTGTTCTTAAAAGTTTTCCTGTATTATCCCGGGTGACAGATTTTTATGAAATAAAGTAATTATCATGACATTTTACATACTGTTCACAGAGCCGAATAAAAAAATGGACTTCCAGTTTATTTCTACAAGGACTGGGCCTGGCTCGCAATTATGTTTATTTTTATTGAAAATATATATTTTCCCTACCCAAAAAGTAGGTTTCATAGAAGGACTATTATCTTTGCATCGAAACTAAGTTTTATAATACAAGGGACATTCTCCTTTATTTATTATTTTAATATACGAGAATAATCAATTGGCCTAATTTTAACACTCGATTTCTATTAGTTCCAATAAATACTACCGCTATCAAATTAAATGGAGTGGAAGCGTGCGTTTGGCTTCCAATAATACAAAAATGATAATTATCCGAACCTAATCCTAAATTACAAATGAAATTGAGTGTTAAGACTAGGCTAGTTTATATTTTAAATTTGTAAGCACCTATGTTGCAGGCATTCGTAAACTAAGTAGATGTATTTGTTGATAGTTTGTTTGTAATGTAAACATACATTAGAAATATAAAAGCAATAAAGTGTTTTACAAAGAAATTTATTTTAAAACGAGTAATATTGCAAGTAATGATCAAGATAGGTCTGGATATATGTGCAGGTATTTCGTGCTCAAACTGCAATTCAATTTGTAGAGTTCAACCACCGTCTCATCTTCGGTCTTTTGCGTCCACTTCAACTGAACTTATATAGCTTTATTTAACTTAAGAGGCCATTGTAGCCACGATGCCAATTTAACATTTGAAGTGCACCGAAATGTGCACTATACGTATTCATGGCTAATTTATAAATGTATTTTGGTTTTTGAATATTTTGTATTCTTCGCTCAAACTCAATTCGAAAGGGATAAAACATTTGAAAACTAAAATCGATTTTAAAACTATTTTTGAATAACGCCGTTAATATCTCAACAAAGTAAGTAAACCTGAAGGAAAATAGGCACTAAGCATTAAAGCATTATTCTGTCGCCAAAATACATAAACAACGATAATATCATTACTCAAAACGGATAATATCAGCAATAAAACTTTTAAACTTTAGTTGTACAATGTTGAAGTACAAAACAACAGCAATCTCAGAAATACGACAATTTCATTCGCATTTAAATTTATATAAAAGTGAGAGTGTTTGAGCGAAACATATTTCCTTTGGGAGCCATGAGACCCGACAAAATATGAAGTCCATTCCCTTGTTGGACCCAGACAATGTCCTGCACGAGATTACACGTGTTGTGTTGGTATTGCAACTTTATATATTTCATGTGTCGATTCTGGATGTATAAGTCATCTATATTCTATTGGTGTGTGGCGAAATTTGGAACTAAATATAAAATTAAAAAAAATATCTGTTTAACGCATTGTTTGAGATATGTTTTCATGCTTAAAACAACAAGGTATTATATTTAGAATCTATTAGTATTAAAATGTCCAATATAATGAAATATGAAGTGTTAAAAATATTCTTAATATTTGACAACAGCGCGACAACAGTGCTTTCGACGCCGAAAGATCATAGACAACCTATACCAGATTAATATTCGTCATATTTTATCCGTTAAAGAGCAAACCAAGTACTTGAACGTGGGCCAAATTGCCCGCCATGTTCTTTTAGTCTTCTAAGTAGATTTATGAATTTCCAGTTTGGCCAACTTTTTAGATTTAGTACGTGTTTTACAATCGGGTCAGTATAAAAGAGGATAGACTAATCTGCTGATGGCTATTATCTTAAAACTTATAGCATACAGTGAAGTTATCTTCCCTTGGATTTAATACAGGGCATATCCAGACTGCGCCAGAAAACGAAGTCAATTTTTTTTTTTTTAATTGCTGTGAATGGCGAGACGAGCAAGCCGTTCGCCTGATGGTAAGCGATACGACCGCTCATAAACAGTAGCAACATTCCACTGCGCTCGCCATCCTGAGACATAAGATGTTAAGTCTCAATATGTCCAGTAGTTGCTCTGGCTACAATGTCCTTCAATCCGAAACACAACAGTGCATTTAAGCAGTGTTGTTTCACGGGAGAAATAGACATTGCGGTGGTACCCTACCTACCCAGATGGCCTCTCACATATGAGAGACCTACCACCAGTATTATACTACTATTGTAATGGTGGAATTAAACAAATATAAATCCTAATCTTACACTATTGTTTTTAGCCTGCGGTCTAAAAAATAATTTGACCTTTACTAAAAATGTACTTTGTTTTAGATTCAGCCGAGTCTTAAAATGTTGACCATAACGCAGGGGGGAAGAGAGATATTCTGCAATGAGTACGAAGTACTGTGTTCTGTTGGTTAATTACTTTTAAATCAAAATTGGGTAATGTACATGCTCCCTGATTCATCAAAACAACAAAGCAACAATGGCTGAGTGGTTGATTGATTAAATCTAATTTGTTAAATCTTACGACAAGTTTCTGTATTTTTAAATAATAGTTTTAGTAACTTCAGACATAATGCAACCACTATTTATTGGTGAGAGGCCGTCTGGGCAGGGGCTACTTCATTGTCTGTTTCTCCTGTCAAACAGCAGATGAGTTGTGTTTCGGTTTGAAGACTATCGTAGCCAGATTAACTTCTGGACATATTGGGGCCTAACATCTTATGTCATAGGTTGGTGAGCGCAGTGGAATGCCAAGCATTGGTTTGTAATTCAAGTTGTTGTCTTACTACTGTTGTGGAGCCGTCGTGTCGCTTACCATCAGGCGAACGGCTTGCACGTCTCGCAATTTATTGCAATTAACTTAAAAATCTGTTTGCTAATTTGCCAGACAGTTTAAAAAAAATTTCATTGCGACGTATATGTATATTATTTGTTTGGCCTTATAGTCATTTCCGCGGGTGTGTTGGATTTTATCCCTAACTAAGTTGCGTCATTTGTGTGTTCTTATCAGTGATATAATACTGCCAGATATCTATCCACTTCAATCATGGACGTAGTATCAAATGGACTCGACATTCGAGTTCCACCGTAAGGGACAGACATAAAGTAAAAAAAAGCAGGGTTACCAGGTCATACATTTTCCCATAAATATTTTAACTAAATAAATAAATAGACGCAACATTCAAATCCATAGTCCTGACCCTACAAATGATAATCTTGTGTCGTGGGTATCAGAAACTACGAGAGACTTTTTGGTCTCACTAACACCCCGATTTGAAAAAAATATCAATTCACTCAAATATTTCTCTCTTCTTGAGCGGGCATCGAAACCGCGGCCTCACGTTTTACATCTGGCGTCTAACCAGCTGCGATGAATGATGCGGATGAAGGGCGTCAGTATTAAACCACGTGACGTTTTGCAATATTTTCACAAAGGTTAGAAAGCAAAAAAGGAAAGATGGCTTTGTATAATTACTAATACTTATATCATTTACGTAACTCGAATAATACATAGTAATGATAATCTATACATAGAAACAAAACCTGGCGAGTGTTCTATAAATTATAGAAGATCAGAGAATTCATAGTAACGTAACTACTAAGGATAGAATAACATCCTACTTTATTTTATTTATTTATTTTAAGAAAGCTTACAAACAAGTGTTTACAATATACTTAATATTTCCATAAATTAAGTTCCTAATAACAAGTTTCTACAAACGAATCGTAAATAACAAAGGTACAAAAAACCTATTGATATAGACCTAAACATTTCTCAAATGTAACAAAATTGAAAAAATATACCTACATTTTTTTTCTTTTCTATATCTTAATTAAAATAAAATGATATAGCAAAGTATCGAATGTGTAATAATACAGCGCTTGTACATTTTTTTAATCATCTGGCTTTTTTTTCCTGGAATATTAATTTTTCAAACATACAATTGTGCACTTTTTGTTTTCATCCATATCAGGCTCATATTGTCCTTTCAGCACTCTTTGTTATTCCCCACGGTTTCGGATTCGGTCATCTGTAAAAATTAAATCTAATTATTGAAAGAATAAAATATATGTAATTAATATGTGCAGAACAAAATATAAATTGAAATATCGTAAAGTAACGAGACGCCTCGGGTCAAGGCGTGTGTGGATTGGGTATTTATTGCATTGACTTTAAGTTTTGGCACTCAAAGTCTGTAAGTTGTAAACATAAAATCTTTGTTTTTGTTGATGAAGACGACTGCTTGTGTCCAAAATAAAATAAATAAAAAATAAAGAAGTATTAAGCTTGGTGGATTGGGTGCATTTTTGTAATTTTTTCGAATACAGACTTCAAATTTGTGACAATTTATGAAGACAGGCTGCCGGGAGACTGATTATAGAAGAGGTTTCATTCATTTTCGTCTCAAGGATGAATACTCTGGATTTTTATTATTTAGATTAAATAGATTATACGAGTAGTTTACCTTTATTTCGAGTGGTGGGAGAGAAAACGGTTTTAAGAAAGTTATAATATGCTTAGTCTTCTGAATGCAATTTTTGAACGAGTGTGTTTACCCAGCTGTCTAATTTTCCGTCACATCCTATTAATTTGATCTACAAAACACGCGAAGGTAAGCCTTTTGAAAAGCTGAAATAAAATGAATGATAGTTTAATTTACCATAAAACCAGGAAATGCAAATTGTTATAAGCTGGTATCCCGAAACATAATATAATCCAACTAATTTAAAATCATGTACAAAATGGCGTCCTCTTCGAGTAGTATACAGATTGTCATAATAAACAAAGTCAAGATAATTTGGTCGGATAATACTTTTAAAATACGTATTTTGTATGCAAATATAATCCTATTTTTCAATGTATTCTATGAAATACTAATTGCAGATGTTAGTAATAATGAACGTCTACATTTATTTTTACCAATATACTAAATAAAATGCACTTACCAGTGAGAGGTTATATTTTCATATTATCGTTTAGATCGGCTATCACAGCCAATAATAAAGCAGCACACCATACCTTTTGTCTTATAATCAGTTTCAACACTCTTTTTCATACATTTTTGAGCGCAAATATTCGTAAAATACTCAGTAATTCAAGTTTATAACAAACCGCAGGTCTTATTTGTTTGGGTACACTCAAAGTGTTCCCCTACAAAATTATGTGAAACTATGACAAGGACCGCAAATTGTGTTTTGTCACTTTCATTTTTTAAGGTTTATGCATAAGTCTAAGTGAGATGGACTATATATGTCAAATGCATGTCAAGTCTATTGATACTACGTCTATGACTTCAATCGACCTAAACTGCATTGAGAGTAATTTATTGATTCAACTTTATTACATTATGAAAGCTCCGTACTATTTCTAGCGACTATGTAACCGAAGGTGCAACACACTTTGGCTTTTAATAAAATAGAGCTGTGTCCCTCGGTATTATCCGCGTATTATGAAGATTGACATATATTCTACGGGAATTGACTATTTTCGGGAGAAATTTGTTTGTGTCACTCTTCATATGGCGTGCGTTTTCCTTACATAACTGATTTTGATATAAACACTGCTGTATACATACATATGTACATATTTACATTTATAATAATAGGATTAATACAAAATGCATACGTACATAAGCTTATAGATATATCCAGAGAGGCAGTAATTAAAGCCACGTATATTCTCTAATATTAGTTTGATCCCAAGATGTAATACTTGGTGAGTTAATAGCGTTGCTGGGTACAAATCCCAGTTCCTAACATCCAATGCCATCACCTCATAATATTACGACATTGGTCATACATACATAAAATATTAATATCTTTAAACTCAATAAATGTAATACTAGGTTACTAAGCAATACACGAATAAACTTTAATCCCCAGCCATTTTCATCCTAAAAAGCTTAGTCAGAGTTTCTAAAGGGCACGTGTGGTCCAAATCTCTGTAGTTCAAGATGTATTTCTCTTACGTCGGCAGTTTTGTGCGGACGTGACAAATTCTCTAACAGCTTATATGGGAAGTCACGTACGGAAAGACTTACTTGGAGTTTTAAGGTTTAATTTTTATTGTTGAATTTTATTGCATTGGTTCTACAAGCGGGTAACCTGGTTAGAAATCACTGCAACATATACAACGTTGATGCGACCGATGGGCATTAACTTACACTATGTATGCTATACGTCCTTCGTATTAATTCGGCACGGCACAAAAAATAGTAATACCAAAAATGAGATTTTGTTTATTTCAAACAAACTAAATACCTTCCAAATAAGAGTAAAACGCAACCATCCTGTGTAAATAAATTTCATTGACCTGTAGATACGAATAGATAACAAATTGGCAACATCGCGCGCTGCGCGTGTTATTGTCGCGCCGCGCCGCAGCTTGTGTGACTTGTGTAAGAGCGGCAACAACGCGCAGATTTTAGTACGAGCTATCGTTTTAAGGTGAATGACCATGCGTTAGGCGTAATCAGCTGTTAGAAAAGCTACAGAGTGTTCAAATGGAGCAAAAACTTAAAAAATCAGTTATGACTAAACTTCTGCTCCTATTTAATTGATTTTTATTGATTTTTAGTACAGAGCTTCAAAATGGTACCTAGTATATGCAGTTTAAAGAAACGCCCATCGGTCGCATCAACGTTGTATATACTCAGCTATTTTTCACATATACGGGTCTTGCCAGTCTAAAGTCTATAAGAAATACATATCTTCCTTTCCCACTCTTGCACCGAAGTGGAGGTCAAAAAGACCAGAATAATTAGATAAGGTTTCTGAGCCCTTATATATGTATGTATAGCACTTACTCTCATTTTTGTTTTCGGTTAGCTGTTGTTGAAACATTTCGAAGATTTTGTCCAACACATATTCAAAATTCATATAAGCTTAGAAAAAATTACGTTAATTAAATGTAGCAGTGCAACTGAATCACTCGAGACTTGTTCTTGCTAAAAAGAAAAAACTATACGGAAATTCTCTAAGTAAAACTGTATTTTTTCGTTCTTTTAGTTTTTGTGCGCCTTTTTCATGCTAAAGGAGGCTTAATTTGTTATGCGCATATCAAACGAACAAATCATTCAGCTAAATAGTCCATCAATTACACGTGGCTAAAACATTTAGCGTCTCGCACTGTTCAGGAATACGTCTTCAGCGGCGCACGGTTTAATTGTTCTTCGAAATTAAATTCATGAATATAAAGTTTAAATTGAGCGCGTTTAAGCTGAGAGTAAAGTTGGACCGAGTAATGTACATGTGTACACCGAGTCGGTTATAACTCGCGTGTACTGTGGGAAAACAAATAAACTTGGAGCCAACAAGTTCGTTTCAAGAAACACTCGTAATTTTCTCTATCTTCAGTTTGATCTTGTTTCGTTTGGTAAATTTAATTTCACTTATTTTTAAAATAAACTGCTCGACGAGTTTGTTTCCACTAGAATAATATTACGCGTTGGGAGATTCCTTTCGTTTTATAGTGTCTATATTTCTCTTAGTTTTGTTTTAACATTTTCTGTGAAGTTTATTGAAGTAAAAATCCACACTACTACAGTGTACAGTGGGATGATATTGGGTTTCCACCCGAATTGGTACATAACGATGGAATACCCGTCAAAACGTCATATGCCCAGACTGTGCCAAGCAAATGTGATGTGTCTTAAGTAGCTATCTATGTCTTGTTTCGAGTAAGCCGGCATAATAGTATGTATATTTTTTTGGAATGCTTTGTATTGCAACTATTCTGTTGTGACAGTAGGGCAATATCAATATTAATGTTGGCGATCTTAGAAAAGGTGTATTGGCGTAACAAAGTAATCAAGGAAGGAAGGTGTAAGAACGTAAGTTAGTATATTTTATATGAGTTTACGTTCTTACCTCTTACACACTACTATTACTTTGTTACCCCAACGCAAGCTACAGATAGAAGATACAGTATTATATCCTCACAAAAACTTTTCACAGCAAAAAGAACGTGAATTATTCGGAACGAAAAAGTCTCACATCCCAAGCTGAGTCACGTCGGATTATTTCAATAAAACTGACGAATGAGTTTGTACCTGAATTGATTACAGTACAGATAAAGAGATATAATCGCGCCGAGGGGAATAGAGACAAATGTCGTATTGGTTGCAGATTTACAGTGCGGCGCACGCCATCTGGCGTACGAATTTATGAGTTTAATCAGGCAGTCGGTGCCGGTTTGGTTCGCAGCAAAGTTGGTGCTTGCACCGCAACTGTATGAGAGCACATACATACAACTGCACTGGCAAATTGCAAGCAAATTGATTTCTATCTTGTGTGTGCGTTGTTAATATCTATGTGAACGGGTAAACCGGGGTTTGTTGGGTATATGAGAGGGATCTGCAGGTACAAATCGTGTTATTAATGTTTATGTATGCATTGAGTTATTAATTTTGATCAAGCTAGACATTTGCAAAGAGGGATTTAGCCATGTTTAGCAATTGAGTTATGATCATTTTATTTTTTGTTTTTCAAATAGTAGATTTTTTATGGTTGATTGTATGTAGGCTAAAAAGGAGTTGCTCAATTTACAAGCAGGAAAATATGAATGTTTATCTCAGCCATAAATATCTGCTGTAACTCTGTCTCATATGTGAGAGAAAAGTCCGTATATTTTATGATACCTACGATACACTAAAACTTGGCGTACCTACGTCAAAAATATAGTGTCCGGGAGTATTTTATTTCTTCGACATTTTCTATTTCTTTTGTATCTGGAGTAAATCAACAAGTAAAACGCCTGCTAAAAAGTAATAGCCAAAGTGTTCTTTTGTATTATTGCGAATATATTTTTATACGGCGTCAGCGTTTTCTACTTGTATAGCAAAGTATATTGTATACTCTTAAAGCACGGTTCCTGCATTTTCAAGCTGAAGAGGAGTGGAGACGAGACAAAACATACGATTCATATGGCTTCTTTTGCGTATATGCTGTAGCCAACTATTTTAAACTATGTTATCTGAAAATATTAAAATTCGAACAAAATATATTTGACAGGAACTGAGAAAGAAAGTTTTTGAGTCGAGATTGAGGACAACATGAATGAATCTGAGCGTGTGGTTATCTTATCGTGCAGAAAAATGATAACGTTGTAAAATGGCAACGTTGTAGTAATTTTTTTGGTCATGCTTGGCCCATTAAAATCTTTGTCCTACCAAGCTCTAGTGTCCGAAACGCAGCTACTAGTCCACAGGTGCTGCATGCGTTCATAGGCAGCGGTGTTTCCTTTATTTCTTTCTTTTGTTTTGCCTTTTATTCCACACTTGTATGGTGAGGCTTTATACAGGGTATATCAAGACTGCTACCGAAAACGAAGCTGGGTGGTAGTTTTCGTGATTTCAGACACAAGGCAACTACATTTTGTGCAAAAATTTGTGACAATTTTTTTTGTTATTTTTTTCTATCGTCGTGTTAGAATGGTAAATACATAGTTTTTTCTTAAATAATAGTGTACGCCCTTTTAGTTTTAAAGATGCTCTGTGGTGTGTAAGGCTTTAAATTATTATTTTAGCAAAAACTATAGATTTACCACCCAAACTCGACATATTTAAAAAATAACAAAAAAAAATGTCTCGTTTCTTAGCGAAATTTTTAGTTGCCTTGTATTTGTAGTCACTTAATCTACCACCCGGCTTCGTTTTCGGTAGCACTCTTGATATACCCGGTAGATAAATTACGATTTACTTACAGTTTAAGTACCTTTGTTTGTCTGAAATTAAGCCTTGGTAGAAAAGGGCTCTTTTAGTAAATTTCTTGGCCCTAACAGGACACGAATCAGATCAGATCAGAATAAGACCGCAAGTGAGCACACTTGCACGCAACATTTAGTTTCTGTTATTAAAATACAATGAGGAATCCTATATATTTGCCTTGAATTTCCAAAACATTTGATCCTCATAAATATAAAGCAGGAATGTTCAATAGTATTTGTATTTGTTTAATACATCTTCGTAATCCAATCCATTACTAGATTAAGACTAGGTTAGAATTTCGTCGATTCGACCGCAAGTGCACTTAGATGGCATCTGATACCGCATCAATTTATTTGATTGCACGTCCAGGATTGCATGTAAATTGATAAATTGATGTAGGATATTAAATTCCTATGCTGGAATCTTACTAATTAGTTGTTACCGTTCAGTAATTGCTCCGGTAATATACACATATTTAAAATGTATACATTGTATTATATTATTGTAAAGGTTGCCTTTAGCAATGATCTAATTAAGAGGCCGTGGATTCGACTCTTGATCATTTACAAATACTGATAATTTGTTTTGGGTATGGGTTGTAAAGCTATAAACTTTGTCGTAGTTTTCACGACATTTTAGTTGAGATCATATGGGATCGGGACTATGTATGATATTGTTGCATATTTAATTTATTTTTTCTTCTAGAATGTAATATGTATGACAGCCTCCTTGGCGTATTTAGTTTGTGAAGCCAATAAGTACTTGTGTCAGATTTGGCTGTTTGTGACACCGAAAAGTCCCTCGTAGTTCCTAGTACCCACGACAAAAGAACGTACTTATGTGCCTGTTGAGTGTATTATTTTAAATATAATATACATATGTTAGACAGTGGGCAAGTTAATTACAAAATGAGATTGTTCGTGTCTGCTTTTAACTTTAATCTCATCGTCTTGTGAAGATAATTATGGAAATAAGTTAAAGTCTTAGTCCACTTTCTATGTATGATTATTAAAGGATGAGTGCATTTATTGTTGCGACCATAATAAGTTTGAATTCATTATTATTATAAGTAATGTGTCATGTGTGTGGTGTTGGTGTTTCAAATGAATACACACAATTTATCGAAGTTATACGACCACAATCACCAACGATTACCATAAATAAGGCCATAAAATATAATATAAATATGGCACGGGAAGTTTATTCCGTTCATGTTTATTGAATGGACGATAAACACAAAGGATGTTAGGCACAAATATTGCTTAAGTTATCGCCTGGAAGATCTATGGAGGTAGCTAAGGAGGGCTATTGCTCTCGTGACAGTTATTGCCTTTTTATGCGTGAATACCGGCAGAAATTCTATTTACTGGCAACACTGTTGACACTTGCGTAATATATTGCTGTATAGAAATGGAAAACAACGAGATATTTATTTTTATTACAGGTAATGTTCGTTTTATTTATGTAAATAAATACTCCCAATAGCGCATTTTTGTATTCATGTGCTTACCAGGAACCCTTACTTAGGCAAAAGTTGGATACTTTTTGTCGATTCTAAAACGCGAACTAATATTCTTTCGAAATAACATTTATATTCGCAGTTAATTAAAACTCCCTTTGATGACCAACGTATTAACCCTACAAATTTCAGGGACCATCTTAAGAACTAGCAAATATAGTCGAATGTCAATACCTGTGAATTCAATGAAACCCGTTCAATCGAACACTCAAGTGTAATGAAGTCTGGTGTTCAGCAGTGGCCGACTATGGAATGTTACAGCACAGTATAATACATAGAATAGGGGTGTTGACTCAATTTTTATTATTATTTATATCAAATCAAATCAAATCAAATCAAAATATTCTTTATTCAAATAGTCTTTCACAAGATCTTTTGAATCGTCCTTTTCTGCTACCACCGCTTCGGAACGTGTTGTGGCTGTGAAGAAGAAGCGGCGCAAGAAACTTCCTCAGCAACACGAACTGTCTTCTTTTTTTCTGTCGAAAAAAAAGGATTAGATAAAGGGCCTCTACAGCCTAATATACACAACTTTTATGATTAAATTGAATTCAGAGTACCTAGTACTTTATAATTTACAAAGGCACAATACATCGCAAGCATCCAAATAATTCAGACCCACATACAAGTCCATTGCCACGTCTGATATTTACTCGTAATACAGTACAATAGCCCTAACAAGTATTTCAGACCGTAGTAAACTTGGCTCGCAAACGTCAACATAAAGTTTGCAGCCCTTATTCGATAGTTCATTGTGATCACATGTTCAAATTAGTGACGTCATCCGATTAGGCTCCGTGGCTTAATATTCGTCGATTACAGCGCGCCGGTCTAGTAAATCTGTTATGGGTAAAATTGCCTCTGATGTGCCACGGAGGTATTTTAACTGTTTGATGTAGGCTATGGATTTGGCGTATGATGGAAGCAACAAAGGGGTTCCGTTCGGTCTGATAAATCTAAATAGTGTGAGAGATAATTCTATGTTCTAACTTTATAAACCAATGTTTATTAACACTACAGGTATAATCTTGTGTTTACGGTCTTTTGTATATATTGACAGTATTACTAGCGAGAGATTGATCTTGTGGATTATAATTAATACTTTATACCACTTTAAAAAAAACAGCTTGAGCTTGTAATCACTCGACCATACGTGGGCGGAAGAGGCAGAGTTGCGATATCACTACATAGTATAAAACAAAGTCGCTTTCTCTGTCCCTATATTGTATGCTTAAGAGCGTATACACCTTGCGCGCAAAGTCAACTATAGGTATTTCTTCGTTAATTTCACGCACACATAAGCGACCAAAGCTGTGTGCGTAGAGCTGCCGCGTCGGCTCGCTATACAATCGGCTCAAACAACTTTGATCCGTGCGCTTCAAATATTCAATTGAAATGTTACTGTAATATAATATCATAAAAATATTTTATTTGCATTATAAGTAGACAAATATTACTGTGCAAGCAAAGAACAATACAAATTTTGGATACTAATCATATTTTCGTTATTATTACATTGTTAAGTTGCATTCAAATCAGTATTCAATCAGTATACACTACGGACGTTTTATTAATCATTTCGTGTTCGAACACATAAATAGTGTTAGGGGCCTTACAACCCCTTACAATTACGAAATATATTTAATTTTATATTACAATACATAACATAATTTAGCTTTGGAATTACATCCCATTATATTACCTGAAACATAATTTATACTCACTACAAAATCATTGTAGGTAATAAAAATAATTAAATATTTTACTACCAAAGTACTAAGATGTGGTAATCGCATTCCGCGCGTGGCTATTTTTACTACGCGCGGCATAATCGACTGCAGCCAGGCCGGAGCGACGAGCGATACGTCCTCCCTCTAGAAGGCCTTGCGGCGGTCTAATTTGATCCACGTCGGACAGCGTGTTTTATAGTGGTTTTTAAAATATTTGTAGAAAACATGAAAACTAATTTTGTTGAAATACAAAAATGGTAATTTATTGATAAGATGTTCTTCTATCGTAATATGTAATTGCTATAAAAAATTATGTACGATAAGTTGGTGAAAAAAAATATGTTCTTGACGAGAGTTTCTGAATAATTTCGCATTGTTTAAATTTTTATTTTTCAGGAACTAAACACAAAAAGATTATTTTTCTCAGCAAAATCCCTCCATAAGGGTCTTATTAGTCTGATAATATTTTTATTTTCATCTTATATTTAGTGGTTTCGGATATCTTCAGCTTCTAAATTGCCATTTAAAGCCTAAATAACGAAACTTGTGTTCAGTAATCCGTATAGTACTCACAAATTATCCATCAATCTATAATGTTTTCCACCAAAATCCCTAGATGACAACCTTTTCTAAAATTAGTAATAACTATTTTTCCTTTAAATTGTTTATTGGTGGCTATTAACTCATTTGAAAAGTCCTGTTTTTAAGCCAAAAAGCGCGTGCAGGGTATAAACGCTCTTAACGCCCGAATACTGGAACGCTTCTTAAATATAAGTTGCGCTTAACTACGTTAATCCCGATTAAATGTACTGACTAAGTGGGCCGTGCGCTGTTAAGGGCAACTTATTATTTAAATGGCGTTCCAGTATTCGGACGTAAATCTTTAAAACTACACAACGGATTTTGATGCAGTTTTTTTAATAGATAGAGTGATTCAAAAGAAAGGTTTAAATGTAATGTAATACGTACATATTATTGTACAGAAATCTATTTGTACCCGGGCGAAGCTGGGCCGGGCCGTTAGTAAAAATATAAATGACAATATTTTGTGTTGCAAGTGCAACAGTATTTAAGTTGTCAGTGCTCTTTGTTACCAAGATCTAACAATCGCCAAACCAATTTGGAATATGTGGTAACTAAAAAAAAATGAATAGAACAACAGTACAAATATTTTCCGCTGCGCAGTTGGTTAGAAGTCGGCTGTGAAACGAGTGGCAACCGTTTTGATTCTTGTACCAGGAAAAATATTTGTGCTATCCACAGGTATGTTTCGGTTCCTGTGATTGTGCAGCCGAAAAGTCTCTCGTCGCTTCTAATACCTACGACATAAGGTTCAATTTTAGTGTGGGGCCAGGACTATGCATGTAACTTTTGGGCGTATTTATTTCTTTCGTATTTATAATTAAATCAAAATTAATTTGTTCTCTGCTCACAGCACCTTAGCAATTGATAGTATTGTCCGTAAAATAAAATAATTTGAACGCAGGAGTAAAGATAGTCAGATCAAGATAGGAAAGTAATTATTATTAGGTATAGCTTATTAATTATTAGTTCACTAATTTGAAAATAGCCATTATTCTATTAGCTATATAACATTAAGAGGGCGCCAGTTCTCGTTACGCCCCTGTGAGCAACAACGTTCCATAATTTCGCCGTCTGTCTGTTACAAACCGAATAAGCTAACTAAGCCGAAGGCTAACTACTAATTTACCAGAATACAGAGGACTATTATTAGTGATGCTAGACAAAACAAAGTTTGCACTTTAATTTCATGTTTCGAGTGGCAATTAGTTAATTAGACGTTGTGGACGGACGCTTTAGAGACAAAGAGTTTAGAGACAAATTATATTTTAAAGAAACATGCGGTCGAGAAATATAATATTAAGATCTATTCTAGTTTATATGTACCTAATAAGTTAAGTTTTAATTTACTAATATTGATTGTACTATAGTTTAACAATACTATGTTTCCACTATACTACATTACATATATGAACGTCAGAATTATTGCATTGCAAAAATATGCATTAGTAATTCGTTTTCCGATATTTCAATTGCATCGTACAGCTTCATCACTGAGCTTTAAGTGAGAATAAAAATAATATAAAAAACTAAGGAAAACAATACTGACCATTTAGAGACGAATTTTAATTATGATAAAGTGTTGGGAACAGACGTGGCACGTCGCGGTTCATCGCCAAATTCAATTTTCTTTTCATCTTTTATTTTCACTGTTTTATTCAAATGTACCTGTCTCCGAGCATTTTCAACTGAATAGAAAAATTTGCATTTAGACAAGAGCCAAAATTATAAGTTTCGTGTAGAACATTATTTAATAATTTTGTTACTTTTGACGTTCCAGAAAATTATTCTCCCATTTCTGAAGAGCAATTTGGTAAAAATTTACTTCGTTTGTATTTTCAAATAATTTTAAATTTTTAAAAACTTTTTATTATAGATTTTAATTAACATTACTTATATACTAGGATTCGTGTTTTATTTAACACTGAGATAATGGTTCGTTTTCATCACATCATCTTTCCGTTTACAAATGCGACTTATCGTATGTAAGACTACCAATAGCTGCAGGTATTATTTTATTTATAGTATTCATCTAAATTCTGTAGGCGCGTGGCGAAATTTGGAACTACAATTAAAATTTTGAAATATACTGGGTATATCAAGACTGCTACCGAAAACGAAGCCGGTTGGTAGTTTTAGTGAGTACAAACACAATGCAACTAAAATTTTCGCAAAAAAACGCGTAATTTTTTTTTTATGATTTTTTAAATATCGTGATTTTGGGGTGGTAATTCCATAGTTTTTGCTAAAATAATAGTTTAAACTCTTTTATACCTTAGAGTCCTTATAAGTAAAAGGGTATACACTATTATTTTAGGAAAAAAATATATCTTCCATCCAAATACGACCACAGGAAAAAAAAACCGTCGCTTTTTTTTTTTCAAAATTTTCTGCTGCAATGTGTCTGAAGTCACTAAAACTACCACCCGGCTTCGTTTTCGGTAGCAGTCTTGAGATACCCTGTATGTTTAACGCATTGTTTGAGATATGTTTTCATAGTATAAACAACAAGTATAAATACTCGTAATCTAATGGTATTAGAATGTCTAATTAAATATAATGTGAAGAGAGAAAAACTGTTCTTAATAAATTGATAATAGTATGATGAGTATGGCATTCGTACGCCAAAAGATTGTAGATGATCTATACTTATCGTTTATTTCACATAAAAAAGAAAATTCGCTTCAAATGCCCAAACAAGATATTTTTATCTAGTTAAATAAAAAAAACATCTAAGATGGTGTCAAGATTAACAACTTTAACATAAAATCCCTCAGCCACAATAACAAACTCCTGAATTATTCTAGACCCTTTAGGACTATCAATGCTCGATCGGCACTTTAACTTCCTCTACACGGACCTCATCATAGACATAGGTAGTAAAAGTGGAATCTAAGGCAATATCCTGAACCACATGACATCGCATAAACCAAATTAAGGTCGGCAGTGACGGGCATACGAATGAACGACTGCAATAAAGAGGTATCACTATGGATGGAGTAATGCCCGTACCAGACGTAACTCGGCATTACGTGAACTGCTTCTTGTATTTTAGGAACTGAAGTAGGCTTAATAAACTGTAAGTGGCTTTACTTTAGTATTAGGTATTAGTTTGAGAAGGATGATTTAGGAGTATAGATTTTTTTTTTATTTCAATGAATGGCGAGACGAGCTTCGCCTGATGGTAAGCGATACGACCGCTCATAAACAGTAGCAAAATTCCACTGCGCTCGCCATCCTGAGACATAAGATGTTAAGTCTCAATATGTCCAGTAGTTACTCTGGCTACAATGTCCTTCAATCCGAAACACAACAGTGAATTAACACTGCTGTTTCACGGGAGAAACAGACATTGCGGTGGTACCTACCCAGATGATCCTGATGGGATTGTCGCGAAGAGCTTTATTTGAATTACCAAGTATATTGAGAATCGAATTGGGAATTGAATTACGTTCCTAAAAATATATTGGAAGTTTTCGATGCTATCAAGTTGAGATTAGCAATTCTACCGTTTTAACCGCAGTGATTTTAATATTTAATGACGATGTATTTTTGAGTTAAAGCAGCACAGTTTTGCCTGCCAATCATGTCATTCAACTTTTTTTATCTCTAGTAGAAATAGAGACCGATATTTCCTATTAATCCCTTTGAGCTATTTGCATGTTACATTAAATTTATTTTTTTCTGGTTGAAACGCTAAAATCAGTTGCAATTTCAATGGAGCTAAAACCGCACGGGATGTATACAAAAAGCTGAACTACTAAATTATTAAAATACTTTTGAATGCATTTTTATAGCTAATTTACCGACTTTGGTAACTAGACCTGGAATATTATTCAAATATTTTTTACATATTTTAATACGTATAGGTAAGTAAAGTTATGGTTACAATAGTGAACTACAAAAAGTAGGTTAGTATCCATTACTCTTTCTGAGAAAAGTAAAGGATTTTATCTGTAATATATTTTGTCTGGTTGTAGGTAAAATATTAGAAAAAAAAGTTGATGATAAATGAAGAGACTGAAATGCTGGCAATCTTTGCGAACGTAATGAAACAGTATTCAGCGAGTTGATTGAAAATATAAAGAATTGTTCTATACAGACTGTCTGCTTTACTTATAGGAGGCTTAAAACAAAAGGAAAGCATCCGTGAAAATGCTTCTCTCATTTTTCCCAGCTTGGAGCGAGACATTTACATCATTACAGCTTAAAATGTGCTAATTTTGAATTTATGATACGTAATTTTTAATTTAATTACATTTTACTTAAACGTCAAACCAAAGCGAGAACCAAATCATGTACACAATTGATGTGTTAGCTTAATATTTCATAAATCGAATCTAAGAAATATCCATAGCACACAGCCTAGACACATCCACTATTTTTACACAAACCTTCAGCCTTTTTCAGTTTGAATTAGTGAGATAAAGGTAGCGTCGAATAAGGGGCAAATTGAAATGGAAATATCTCCTGGTAGCCATTTTTATTCGTTGCGTAGAGCTTCAGGTCGAGAATTCACCTCGAGCATTTCTTGCAGATGAAAAAGTTTGCGGTATCAATTTCAACTTGCCATTCCGCATGCAGCCTTTAATTTTTCCTCTGAGTTTCCATTATTAAGGCAAGATGCTCGTTACGTCCATTTAGCGAGTAAAAAAGTGAAAAAGCAAAGGACGAAGAAAGCAGTTGTTTCAGCAGAAATGAAATTCATAAATCACTCGGTAGTTAGATTGCAGACGGCGCCTTCGGTCTTTTTCATGTCCAATGCATAGTTATCCTAGGCTAAAGTGCAGCTTGATTTATGTGCAGTGTATTGCTTGAAAAGAATTTGATTCGTATGAATATTTCATTTGCTGTTATGTCAACGTATTGTTTTTCTTAATACTTAAGTCTTATCTGCATGTTTTTGAAAATAATGTGATCTATTATTTGACTAGCCACGATGAGACGTAACTATAAACCAAAACAATAAATAATATGATTTTTTTAAATTGGCGTTGAACATTGACATAACATGCCATTCATTGAGATTTTCAAATCATTTATTTTTTTCATAAATATTATTTATAGAAAAATCCATGTGACAAAATAAAATGATTTAATTTGATTTGGGAAAGTGGGGCGCTGTCTCGCAGCAAAACGATTTTCCTCGTTACGAGCGCAGATTAAGATTGACGCATGTTGTATGTAACAAGTTTTGCAGATGTTTCGGCTTATTGGCCGCTAAAATATGACGTGGAAAAGACAGAGGTCTGTCCCATGTCGTATTGGACCACTTTATTCTAGGGAAACTCTTTTTCTTTTTATTAATACTCATGTTCCGAGATTGTCGACATATTATTGATCGAAGGACGGGTAGTAATAATGTACCATGAGTGATAATGTTGGCAAGGGAACAAGATTTAAACAGGAAATAATATTGAGATATAATGAGATAGCATAATGTATGCTAAGTACATATACTAAGTACATTTGCGTATTTATCCATTGTTCCAGACATCAATTCAGACGATAAAAATCTTTGTGGTGAAAACTACGCATTTGAGAGTAGTAACATTGTTTAGGTTTTAGAGGCACAAAGATCACACTTGTCACCAAAAGTTTAGAAGGAGAATGAAAGGCTTTATAAGTCTTCTCTTTTTCCAGTTATAAGGCCAAGGGTAAAACTAACCATACTATGCATGGAGAAACTCTAACTACTTTTAAGTCAAGTGCAGTCTAAGTAGATCTATGTATCCGCCGATGAGAGATGGCTATCTGTCTCCGATCGACACAACTAAGCTGGCATGACCAAAATCGGTTGTACGAGTCTGATTTCAAAATACTGCATAGTCTGTTCACTCTCTCTCCCTCTCTTGCACTGGTCGGTCTCTTCGTCTGAGGATCGTGGTCAGATTCAGGGTCAACCATCGGTTTTTTTCCAGCGCGTCTCTCACGTAAGTGTAAAACTTTGCGGACGAAGAGGCTTTCATCCCGTGAAAGTCGATACACTATAACAGATTTCTACTTGGATACTATCCAAGCAGGTACGGATACTCAAAATCCACCACTTTTCCCAAAGAGTTACCTAATGAAAGCGAACTGCTTCCAATGACCGTAGTATCCATCAAGTCGTCTGTCCACCTTGACTACCAGAATACATTGACCTCAATAAACCAACTGTTTATTCGAGGGATTACAAGTATATGTATATTTTAACATTAGCAAGCATTTTCTACTTCATTTACTACGTAGCATTTATTTACTCTTAGCTGAAGGTCAGCGATGAAAAGACCGTTAAGTATTTAATTTTGTTTATGCTATTAATTTGAACGTACGTATAATCACTTTGGTTACTATGTAGGTTACGTAAATGTTCACAGCGTACATTTCCATACACTACATCTTGAGTAAGTTCTACTGTCAGGCCAAAAAATTCGTTCGAGTTGAAGAATTTGCCGATGACTTTGATATCAATTTGTTCTAACAGTGAAAGCTTTTAAATATAATTTTTGGAATATATGGATATACAAAAATAAAAAAAAGTGCGTGGTGGCCTGTTGGTAAACGGACTAGACGCGACTGCCAACATGTTCACGGTGGTCGCGGGTTCGAATCCCAGGGCACACCTCTGACTTTTCGGAGTCATGTGTGTATTGATAGTCAATCACCACGCACTAAAACGGTGAAGGAAAACATCGTGAGGAAACCTGCATACCATAGCGATTTATAAAAAAAAAAAAATTCTATGGTATGTAAGTCCGCCAACCCGCACTAGGCCAGCGTGGTGGACTATATGGCCTAACCACTCTCAACCGTACTCTCGATTGTAGAGTAGGCCCGTGCCCTGCAGTGGGACGTATATGGGCTGATACAGATGGATATACAAACAGAGCAAAAGATTTTTATATTTTCTAAAGGTGTACGATATTCATTCCTTAACATAGTACACCACCTACAATCTGAATAAACAAAAATGGTAAAGGCTAATCCCCGTCATTTAATTAGCCAACTCAAGACAATATTCAAATCCCCTACAATGAGAAATCAAAGTCCTAACACAAAGCACTGGGTCTCCGTTTGATATGTCATAATAGCGCGGCACATAATAAGGGTATGCCATGCACGACGGGTGCCCACAATGCCATGATTTATGGCGTGTCTGTCCTATTGTTGGCTTAATGAGATTGCTCTGTCAGCAGATCGTACGCAAACCAAACCTTGCGGGATTCCCGCGTCACTCTATTGATGATTATCAATGCGTTTACATATTGTGTTGTACTGGACTTATATGATTTCTGTTTATGTCTGTCTTATACGTAGTTATATTTTGTCAATTGGACTCTGTCTGAAAAACGTCAGGTCACGTGTACCTAGTGAAAATATGATAGATTTTTTTTATTGCCGTGACTGGCGAGGTGAGCATGCCGTTCGCCTGATGGTAAGCGATGCGACCGCTCATGAACAGTAGTAAAACCAAACAACACCTTGAATTACGAAGCAATGCTTGGCATTCCACTGCGCTCGCCATCCTGAGACATAAGATGTTAAGTCTCAATATGTCCAGTAGTTACTCTGGCTACAATGTCCTTCAATCCGAAACACAACAGTGCATTTAAACTGCTGTTTGACGGGAGAAATACACATTGCGGTTTAATATTTTAAATAAGTACATTAACTAAAGTATTTTATTTTGTTTCTTAACAAAGCTCTTTTCTATTTGATAATCTCAATGGAAATTACCCAAAAAAAGAAAACAGATATCATCGTAAAAATATATTTTTGGATACTTCATGAACTTGTTTGGCCCTGCAAGGTAAAATGTATTTCTTCCTAGTACCGTGTGCAGATGTTACCAAATACTACTTAGTAGTTTACTGGCTCCGGTGTTCCAGCACTATGTTCTTTATGCGTCGTTCCTGCGATGGTTCTGTATTTTAGCAGTGGTATTAGTCTATATTTTGTTTTGTTTGTAAATTATTTTATTTATATCATTTATTTCGACGACAAAAACATCAAAGTTATATTAATTGAGAATGTAGGAAATACTTGATTTTAATTGTATATCTATAAATGTTCTGAATATTCATCTTTTAAAATCTACACTAAGATCATGAAATCAACAAACCCTTTTGCACCATGAATGTTTTTTAGGCTTGTAACGATAAGATCGTTCTTTAAAAACACCGCACAGAAATGTTTGAAACAAAGGCAGCCACATCGATAACTTTAGATATTAAAGCGGAGACTCCTTGGAGGCACATTGTTAAGGTTTTATCAAAGCACTCTGTAAGATATATGAGTGGAGGTCCCGCCCTCTGACTGTGCAATGAACTTTAAATCCCCTTTACACCTGAGTCCGCCCACCAAATACAGCTGTTGTGGAATAAACGCGATAAAATCGTACTTTATACGACATGCAAGCCTGAACTTAGTTTGCTTCGGTGTAAATTATTATTTTGCTGTGAAAATAAGCAACTCTCTTTATTACATGAGTCGGTTCTTTGTTTGCAAACTTCCGATGAGCTGTCAGAGCTAGGTTTTAAAGATTTTCTTGCTTTTAAAGTTTTTCCATAACAGACAGTAAAAGTTCCCCGATTGTATTACCGCTGAGAAACATTTGAAATGAGTTTACCAGAAGGATTTAATTTGTTTCTTATGTTTAAATGAACTGCGCAATTTATAAAGCGTAGATTATATTTTTTTTTATTTCACTGCGTTTTGTTTCTATGAGTAAAATGTAGTACGCACTAGTAAATTGTAGGATTGTTGTTCAAAAAACTTTAATTATAATTAAATGTTCGAAATCATATGCATACATTATTTAAAAAACGCAATGGTTACATTGAATTAATTTTCATTACAAAATTTTCTATAGCTGCGAGTTTAATAACTTATATCACAAAACAAAGTATTCATAAAAATATTTTGTGTAACATAAAATCCGCACTCGTTTATAATACAAAACTCACTAATTCCACTAGAAAACATAAAAATGTGTTGACTACACAAACACTTATTTACATTTCACACCAAGACTTTATTGCTGTAAGCTTTTATCTCGCATTACTGAAGGCCAACCTCTTTGAAGACAAAGTATTAAATGTACTGTGGACACTTAGATTAACAAACAGTACTAAGGAAATATATTAGCATTCTAGTGAGATAGTGTCTGGTGTAAGACTTGCAGTCGAACATGGCTGACACGGGAGCGGTACGTTTCCTTTACATTCAAATGCCGGAACAACAGTTTCCGCTGTACAAATCACTCTGTCACTTTTGTTTTATTTTAAAAGCCATTCGCTAAAACAATTAACGTTTCACATCTTGGAACAGTGAATTATGTTTAGGTGGGAATGATGCTGCTATTTTCGGTGTTGGGTCATTGTTTCAGTTCATATTTTATTTAAATTCTCTAGCAGTTTAATTTTATTTTTACCCATTTACTGAATAAGCTAGCGAGCTTTTCATGTGTTCAATGTTTAGTATTTTTAGTCGATTTCAAAAAATGAGAACATTAATTCTGTGTATGTATGAAATTTTATCAAAATTGCATAGTTTTGCATGCATTGCATGTTAGTCTATACTACCAACTTCTGAACACCCTGTGTCAAATTTCATGTGAGTATATTGTACACATACATACATACATACATAAACTCACGCCTATATCCCAGAAGGGGTAGGCAGAGGTGCCAGGACACCCACATTTCGTCTTGTATGTTCCGTCCCACAATGTGATAAGTGGCGAGCCTATCGCCATATCGGGCAAAATTTATCTGACTCTCTCACTCTGGGCTGATAATGAATAGAAAAATCCAATATCACTTTGCCCAACCCGGGATTCGAACCCGAGACCTCAGCTTTGTAACCGTACCTTAGTACAATTACGCCACCGAGGCAGTATATTGCATGTTTGTATTTTTGTATGTTTGTCCAAACATATATGAAAAAATATAAGTCTATATTTTTTTGTTATAATAAAATATTTCAGATTAATTAAAATATTGGTTTTATTTCTCTGTTTTGATTACAACTTTGATGTCGGTTTCATTTCTTCAAATTATTTTTCATTAATAATAAATATTATTTGTGTGTTTAGTTTAGGCGGTTGCAGTAAGTTAGATAACACATGGAGGACAAACACTTAGCAGACGTGCGCTAAATTTATTGGAATTACCGGCAAATGTTCGTATTCATATGGATAATAATATTTTGGTGCGTGAGTGAAAAATAAAATATGGTTACTATTATATTTATTTCACAACATCCGAGTCTAATAATATTTGAAGCTTCAAAGTTTACAATTTTAAAGAACGGATGAGACAAAGTGTGATAAAAAGTAAAAAGCTTCCAACTTATACATTTAGGCGAGCCAACGCCTCCTGCCCTTCAAAAAACCTTGTAGTTAAAACCGAATGTTCGTTAAAAATAAGTCGCCGCGTCAAGTTTTTTTCAACTGTTTGTTTTGCTTTGTCCCTGAAAGGTTATAAACCCACCAAACTCCAGTTTTATTTCAAACCCATGTTACATCAAGCGAGTGGAAGCGGCTTAAAATGAAGACTGCAGTGATTATATCATTGATCTTATCTCTGTGCGGAAACGTTATAGACGCAAATACTAACAATTTAAATCTCATATACAGTGGAATTGCTTTCAAGCCGTATGGTTTAGTATATTTCGAACCGTGTGGTGACGTAACCGATGTTACTCTACAATATCGTCGCGCATTATACGAATTCACAATAGAAGTGTACAAACGCGTAGCTGTTTTAACTCGAGGTCATTTTGTGGTCTCTCCTCTATCAATATGGATGTCCCTTGCGGCGCTCGCAGAAGGCACTGATGGAATTGCTCGAGAGGAACTATTCAAGTTGCTTAGATTACCGCAGGATAAATGCATCCGCCAGCAATATTATGCGTTGGCTTCACGGCGAGAAGTTGCCGGCAATGACGTCACGTTCTCGAGAACAAGATTGTTTGTATTTGATGAGAACTTGGTACTTAATAAGCATTGGGAGAGCTTTATATGCAACCATTGGCTTATCGGAGTGATTAGAGGATCTCTAAGACGCGATCCGATGAAAGCTCTGCAGCAATTGCGCAATATTTTTGCGGTGCGATTACCATATTTGGATTTAAATGGTAATTCTGTTATTATGGATACTTTGGATTACGCAGGAATTTGGACTAATGCGTTTCAAGGTGCAAGGTATGAAAAAGTACTGCCATTTTATAACCAAAATGGTGTGCAGACAGGCACTGTAAGAATGATGACAATGAAGAAACGCGTTAAATTAGTTCACCTCCGAGATGTTGAGATAAAGATTCTTGAACTACCGATTGGTGATAATGGTCGGTTCCGCATGCTGTTTGGATTAAGTACTAGAAATGATAGTCTGGGAAGAGTTGTTGAAAAGTTTAAGAGCAAGAACATGTATGATGCTATCGCAGGTCTGCGCCTGAGCCGAATACCGATGGAAGTGGCAATACCAAGATTCACTATATCCTCTGAATTTGATGTAAGGAGTATTTTAGAAGAATTAAATGTGACATCCGTGTGGAGAGACCCTGCTGCTACTAGGTACTTGATTTTATAATAACCCACTCTATTTTATAATCTGTTCTTTATTTAATTCTGTATACAACCAGCTTATATTGGACGAAAGTGCTGGTTTTTTTATTCTCAAGGATGATATCAGAGCCATTGGTCTTATAACCGACAATACCAACGATGTATTGTCGATTATAAGACAATAATATATGAATATTTGGCCCACCAAATAGCAAATATTGATTAATACATTAGACACGGGTTCTTACCAGTAAAATGTTACATTTAAAAAAAGATCCAATTCAAAACGATTTTGCATATCATTTCATATTTCAGATCAGATTCAGATTAGATGACATACTTTGTGTTCACGTACCATATACCCTTTTATGTAGTAAGTGTTTGAGAGCGCTTAGTTCTTAGTCTCAAATCCTTGTTGAATGCTGGACGAATGAATGGTGTTACACAAATTTATGTTAGGTTCAATAAGCTTAGCATTTTAAGACGAATAAAGCATACCAAGCTTGCGGTGGTTCGTTCTATTAATGTTTAAAACAAGTAAAGTTTCTTACAATATTTTTGCTACAAAAGCTACAAATATCCTAGTTTTGGACTTATATTCCTTTGTGTTTATGATATAAATTAATAAAATAATCTCCACCATCAATATATAATTTGCTGTTCAAAAGCTTCTTTCATAGATTATTTTGCTAATAATTCCCACGCTTATCAGGTGAGTTACCGAGAAAAATTGTAATTTCTTACGTTATTATTTTCTTCTTATTTACTGATAAAAGATAAGCGCTATTCCAGTTAATTGATATAGTGGAATTCTATGTGTTGTGAACCGTGAGGTTATGGGTTCGATTCCAAAGGTTTCTCACCAACACAATATCATGAGATGATAGTAAGTTCGGCTTACTAAGGACGTCATTACTGACTCATCTGTCTACCCTGTCAGTGATATACAAGCGTGATTTTAACTTTATTTGTGGATGTATGTACAACATTAATATCTAAAGAATGAGAAATCAGTAGCAATATTGAACTTTTGTGATATGACTCAAGATGCCTCTTTGAGTTTGGCCCTGACATATTTGCTATTCAACATGATGTCATTCCATTGACAACATTCCTTTGTGGACAGAGTTTATGTTGTTTTAAAAAGAATATTATGATAAATAAGTATGTATATGTATTTTAAATATGTATAAGTGCGAGGTGGCTTGTTGGTAAACGGAGCACTGCTGTTAATATTGTAATATATGTGTTTTGATACTAGGCACTACAATGGTGAGGAAAACATCTAAAGAAAACCTACATAATCATAGGGATTTGTATGAATTTCTATGGTATGTAAAGTCCACCTACACACACTAGGTCAGTATGGTGGACTATATGGCTTAAACTCTCTAAACAGCACTATCGATTGTAGAGGGGATCGTGCCATGCAATGGATCACAATATATGAGCTGATAAAATGAAATCGAATTTCAGGTCAATAAGTATTTGTAAATACAGTTTAAGCTTAACCTGATGCCGAACAAAAGCCCGGGGTTTTAAAACCGGCACCTTTACAAATAGAATATGTAGTGAATAAATATTCGTTTCTTGTCTGGGGTTGTTACTCTATAATTAGAATCGAAATTCGAATGATCGAACGTTCGACGTCCGAAATTAGGTTTCCATTTCTAAAAATAAATACAATTCTCTATGATACTTAATATGGACTTATTTCTTTTACAGAAACATATCAGAGCCCGCAGCCTTGCCAAGCGGCTTTGTGCATCGCGCCACGATGACTTGTGATCGACCTGGTCTAGCCCCGCATGAACCTGAGACCAATGTTACAGATCTCGAGACGGGTCTTCACGAGAAAATTGGAAAAGACTTCATAGCTAACAGGCCGCTATTCTTTGCAGCCTTTGATTTAGAAACATACACTTGTTTGTTTTCTGGAATATTTTCTAAACCTGATCAAGCATGATTTACAGATATTAATTAAATTCTATATATTGACGAAGTAGCAATAAAGTTGTATAGTCAGCATATAGTGTCTATTTTTGACTGACTCCAAAAGAGGAGGTAATCAATTCGACTGATTTTTTTTTGTATGTTTGTTACGCGATTTCGCCGGCAATTGTCAACCGATTTTAAAAATTTCTTTTTGTCAGAAAGTATGATGAACAGGGTTGGTCCCATAAAAAATTGGTGAAGACCTGATGAATATCTAAGGATCTGCCGACCAGAACTCCTCAAAATCAAACAGTCCAGCATTAATTCTTTTTGCGTTAGATTAAGTATAAGTATATTATTACAAAGGGTGGGTGAAAATGGGAAAACAGTGGAGGTGGGGGGGTAGAAAATAGGTACAATTGTTAATACTCAATATCTCCGGCAGTTCTTAACAGACTTAAAAATAACTTTTTTGTCAAAGAGTATTGTATGATAGGTTAGACCAAAAAATATATTGTAAAGACCTGATGAATATCTTTGGACCTGAAGGGCAGAACTCCTCAAAATTGAACAGTACAGCAATAATTCTTTTTACATTAGGTTCAGCATAAGTTTATTACAAAGAGGCGATGGAAAGGGGAAAGTAGTAAGGGGCGTGGGAAGGGGGGAGGGGATATATACAAATATAAATACTAAATATCTGCGACAATAAATAATAGATTTAAAATAACTTTTCTTCGGAACGATTTATATATAATGTTGGTCACATAAAATATGGTGAAGATCTGATGAATAGGTACATATCTGGAGAGCAGACCTCCACAAAACTTTGCAGAAACGCAATTATTTTTCGTCCATTAGGTTCAGTATATGTGTTTTATAAAAAAAAGGAAGTGAAGAAGGCGTAGAGGTGAGGGGGTGACGAATGATTACCACGCATAGGTGTACTCGATATCTCTGGCAGGTTGAGCCGATTTTAGTAAAAAAAAAAAATTATATACATTGATTCCAGATTTCATTATATGATTACCTTTGTCATCATTACAATGCTTATGAAAAGTAAAAAGTAATAAATAAAATGTACTAGCACAATAAAATATATAATGTTTATTACTTTGTAGTGCACATTGAAGTCGGTCTTTTATTTTTTAATTAAATTATTTTATCTAACGTGTATTCTGTTGTGTTTACACTGATACTAACAATAATATTACAAAAATATATAAACCTGTGCCTGTTTTATCACTGTTTACCCTTTTATCAAATGGGGTAGGTTGAGGTTCTACCAAGACACCTCGGGAGCCTGTTGTATTTCGTCTTACGACGTGATAAGGCACGAGCCTATCGCCATAGTGGGTAAAAAATTTGGCCACAGGCTGCTAATTAATAGAAAATTTCAATACAAGTTTGCCCGACCCCGGATTCGAACCCGAGAACTCAACGTTGTAATGATACCGTATTATAATTGCGCCACAGAGCCAGTATAATAAATAAATATTATTATTATGTTCTTGGCAATTTACAATTTTCAATTATATTAATTTAATTTAACAATGGTCACTCTTTTTATGTGAATTATTATTTGAATATAAAATTGTTAGAGTTTTATGCGCATCTTGAAGTAAAGAGCTGATGTAAACGGATAAGTATACAACAATAATTTATGAACACTAAAAGCTTGGTAATGTTAATAATATCATTAGAAAGTAGACCTTATGACCTATATTATGAAAGTCATAAATGCAGTTAAAGATGAATAAATCCATACGCATAAATATTTATAGCCCATCACCGTCAAATGTCCTTGATCATGACACGAACTCCGTACTTATATTATGAAAAAACACAGCCGAAACAAGTTTTATTCGATTCTATTTGCATAGCGCTCTGTCATAATATAAAGCCAACAGCCGATAGATTTGTTTAAACGCGCATTACATCAGGTGGCGGTTGGCCGTTCAAAATGAGGACTCTAGTGGTTGTTTTAATTGTGACATTATGTGGAAGTGTTATAGGATCGAAAGCTAATTTACCTCCTCCTGATAATGGTATAGCTTTTAATTCAAATTATGGACTGGTGTATTTTGGTGCATGCGGTGATGATATCGATGTGATGCAAGAATTTCGCCGTGGTTTCTACGATTTCGCGGTGGATTTGTACCAACGGATTATTGGGAAGACTGCTGGTCATTTTGTCTTCTCCCCACTGTCGGTATGGATGTCCCTCGCAGCCCTTGTGGAAGGCTCAAATGGACTTGCCCGGCAAGAGTTATTCAAGCTGCTCAGATTACCAGAAGAGAGATGCATCAGGGAACAATATTACGCTATGATTTCCAGACGAGAACTAGCGGGCGATGACGTCATTCTTTCAAGAACTCGGTTGTTTGTATTTGATGATAAACTAATGATCAATAAAGAATGGGACAATTACGTATGCAGTCACTGGCTCGTCGGAATCATTAAGGGAACTTTACGAACCAACCCTAAGAAAGCTCTTCAGTCAATGCGGAACATATTTGAAATGAAACTTCCGAAGTTTGATTTGAATGGAAATTCTGTGATTTTGGATGCCCTTGACTACGAAGGTTTATGGACGACAGCATTTTTGGATTCAAAGCCCGAGAAGGCTCTGTTCTACAATGATTACGGTGAAAAAATTGGAACAGTTGAAATGATGAAATTGAAGAAACGAGTTAGAATGGCATATATTCCAGAACTGAAATTGAAATTACTCGATTTGCCAGTGGGTCAAAATGGAAGATATCGTTTTATGTTCGCAATGAACGCTAAAAACGAAAGTTTGGGGCGCATCATCAAACAAGGAAATAGCAAATACATATTTGATATCATACAGAATCGACGACTAAGCAAAATACCTTTGGAAGTTGCTATACCAAAATTTACTTTGTCATCGGAAATTGATATTAGGAGTATTTTAGAAGATCTTAAAGTGAAGACTGTTTGGAGTGATCCCCTGGGAACCAAGTAAGTAATAGCTAGTTATAGAAATTTAAAGTCGATTGGTTACAAATCGCTGTTGTTTTTGATATTACATATTCGAAGTCAAAGGATTGTTTATATGTCCATTATACAAGTTTATACAAAGCGAAAGCAATGTGACTCATTCAATAGAACGCATTTTTTTAAAGTATGAATTGAGCAGAACTGACTCCTTGTAACTTTGTGTTAACAGAACGACTATATTTTGTGGTGGATCGTCAAGCAATCGGTTTCAGTTTTTTTTGCCCAAAATTTGCCCATCAACATAATTTGTGTTGACGTAGTATAATATTTGGAGCTTCACAATAATATGATGTTCACGGATCTTCGTACTTAGAAGTAGGAACACTACTAATAATATTATATTCCAAATAGTCTTAAGACAAAATGTGCTATTATAATTAGGTACTACAGTTTGAAAAAAAAAGCAGTAATTATTCTCTTTACTTTGCAGAAACATATCGGAACCAGCAGCATTGCCTAGCGGTTTTGCCCAAAGAGTTACAATAACTTTGGACAGACCCGGTCTCAAGCCTTGTAGGGAAGAAATCAGTAAGCCAACAAAAGAGACGACGAACAAGGATACAGGGCTGGATCCAGAAATTGGAAGAGACTTTATTGCTAACAAACCATTCTCTTTTGCATTATTCGATGCTGAATCATTTACAGTTTTGTTAACGGGGGCGTATTCAAAGCCTGATGAGAGGAGGTAAATTTAGGCCGAATAAAATCTATATTTTGTCATCAAAATTTTTAATAAAGTATACACATGTTGTTGTAATATATTTTAATTATTATTACCATAGATTGTTTATTAAGAGAGTGGTGGATTCTGAGTTTTAGTATCAACTCCAACAATGTTTGTTCCTTAATTCGTTAAATAATGTTGTCTTAGTCTTAGTTAAATAAGCTGTTAAACTCTTTGCTAGGATATTATAACGTATGCCCAATTCGTCAAAAACATCCCGTCTGTAGTGCGATTCACGTAACTTTTTGACGCGCCGATCAAGTTGCGGTGCGGTAACAATTAAGTTTACGCTTTGGTACAAAATGGTATTCTTGTTAGTGTTTAGCTGCGCGTGAACTGCGCGTGAGCTGCGCGTCAACTGTACGTCAGACGTATGAAATTTGTTTGACATTCACATATACGCGCAGCAGTAGAATAAGCTAAAACGTTTGCGTGACGCGAACTTGACGCGAGCGTATTTGACAGCGGTTGTCAAAATTACGAGAATACGAAAAGGGCTGTTTCGATCGAAACTTAACCGCAACTGCACTGCAGCTGAACTTATTATAATACGTGATCACCCTACTGGTCCGCTTTGGTAAATTAAAAAAAAATACCTTCTGAAGGTGGGTAGAGTTGTTAGAATGATGTCAACAGTTGAATCCTCAGAAAGTATTTTTTTGTTGTTGATTAGACTACTTTGTTCTTACACCTCTTTGGTTTAGTAGTGGCCTAACAGCTATGAAAATCAATGGTCTAGGCTTGAAACATATATCACAGGCTCAGGCATTACATTATGTATTCTAAATATTTATTATTTGTGTGGAATTATTTTAACGACCCTATTTAATTACGAATGTAAAAATGGACCAAACGTTGAATGGCGCTGATCGGCAATTTTTTGTGAAATGATATATATTTTAAACTATCAGTGTACGTTAAGCAATTTAATTACATACATAAAAACCACATTAAACATTGTTAGCAAACCAAGAAATTATAATTAGGTAGTATTATACGATGGCAGACATAGAATAAAAATATGTGCTACTGTGGTTCTGGGATCGGACCATTTACCATATATACGCAAATTAAAAAACCCAACAATTTGTATTCAATTTACGACAGTCTCCGATAACATTACAAGTATTATTCCAAGCGACATACACGATGGCTTGAGAATGACCGAGACGCTAAAAATAAATACGGGTCATCGAGTTATCTTGCGAAGTATTTTTAAACCTGTTTGGTGCATCTTAGTGTGAATACAACAGTAGTGTCCGGCCTGACTTCGCCAGGGTGTAAAAAATTTTTGACGGACAATTCGTCTTCGCAACATTTTTCATTATTACTCTGATCCCGTTGGTTAAAGCGTGATTTTATATATCCTATAGCCTTTCTCGATCAATGGGTTGTTCAACACTAGAATATGTTTTTTTATTTGGAACAGTAGGTCCTGAGATTAGCACATTTATACAAACAAACTCTTCAGCTTTATTTAGTGATGGATATGAACGATGGTCATGAATCACGTCAGGCCGACAACTTCCTAGTTCAGTAAGGTCAATATTCTAAATTTATTGATGATGTACGTTTGTAAAATAGCAAATGTTTGAGAACGAAAGAATAACAATATTATCATAATCAAGTAATTTGAAGATTTACGCTGTTCAAAATTCATTAGATTGTGTGAATAATAAAATATTAATATTAATTAGTTGTCCAAAGAACTTACATCAGCGCGGGATTTCTTCCAGGAAATCTGTAGACAGAGAAAAATATATACTTACCAAGTTAATATAGTCTTGTAAAACCGAAATCTATTTATTTAAAAAAAAGAAATATCTTAACAAAACTACAACTTTATTTGAAAAATTATTCGTTACAACCACACGATTTGAAATATGAGATATGATCTACAAATATGAGACAACCACACGGTACGAGAGCACGCCAACGAAAGAGGGCGTGCGCGGTATGTCGGTTAGTTTTATAGCGGCGGCGGCGGCAGAGTGCGTGGGGAGGGCTCATCCTCTAAGACGGCCTCTCCTGACGGGGCAGCGACCTCGCAGCCCAACTCGAAGTCATCAGCAGCAAGGAGCCCAGCAGTGACGGGGGCTTCCGTGGAGGTGGAAGCCTTAGCGGTGGTGGCGGCGGCTGGATTGTGCCCACCGTCTAACATCGGAAGACTCGCATCAACAAGATGCGGAGTGGACCCCGTGGCGTCACCATGACGCGATGAAGACGCGTTAGCGCTGGCAGCGACATCGCACAAAGTGTCCTCATCTTCGCACTGACCTAGAATAATTTACACGTAACGTGAACAAAAATAAAACTTTTAGTTAAATAAAAGAGTTTGTTCTAGACGAAATTTCGCAATGTAGTTTTTCAATATGCAAGCACATACGTATTACTCATTTCTAAACAGGCAAGTTATTTAAAAGGCAATTTTTTTGAACGAGCCTCCCCCTAGAAATACACTGATGCTCGATGACCATAAGATCAGAGACTAATACAGCACGTCTAGGCAAAGTTCAAATTGTTTTCGTTCTAGAAATACACCGATGCTCAATGATCTCGAGATCAGAGGCTGACACGGCACGTCTAGACGAGCTTACGGGGTTTATACTGGTCTCTTCCTAAAAATAACATCGATGCTCGATGAGTACATAAGCGGCACCCAGAGACTCACACGACACGTTTAGGTCAACCTGATACCCTTTGCTTACTAAACGAAAGGATTTAAGGCGGTCTCTTCCCAGAAATAACATCGATGCTCAATGAGTGCATGAGTACTCAGAGACTAATACGACACGTCTAGGTCAACCTGTTACCTTCGAGCTAACGTCATTCCCACCTATGCTCAATGGAAGAACCAGAGACTCACAAAGGCATGTTCTGACGCATCCTCATATCAGACTGCAACATTTTAACTACACAACACAACTACTACAAAGTACAACAAGACAAACGAAATTTCTGCTGTAAAAGAAATGATTAGCCTAAGTATTGTATAACACTTACTATCGAAAAACGCAGCGCAAGTATCGGGCGTCCACTCACCGCGCCACGATACCATATATTCGGCAGCTGCCTGCGTAGTTTTGCCATAAGAGCCGGCTAGCAAGCGTAGCTCGTAGCGTCCGCAGGGCAAACGCTTTACTACGCGATAGGGACCGCGCATCCCGCTATCCAGTTTACCAGTGCTTTGTGTCTGTTTGATAACATAGACATGATCATTAAGGGCAAACGAACGCGGTTCAGTACGATTTTTATTAACGTACTCGTTCTGCTTCCTTTGATTGTCTAATAGCAGTTTATCAGCTCGTTGGCGGCGAAGCTCACGCCAAGACTGCCGGTTAGCGTTACACCCTTCGATAGCAATATCTTTGATAAGAGAATTTATAACTGGTGTCGTGGAGTCAGATCCGATGAGTAAATTTAGCGGAGAGTATTGGGTGGCCTTTTGTTTGGTAATATTAAGCACTAACTGCAACTTCCATAAAACATCGGACCACCTTTCACCTTTATGATTGACCTCTACTCGGATCATGTCGAGCACCGTGCGGCAATATCTCTCTACCTGACCGTTCGATTGATGCATACCAGGCGTAATAAAATGCAGCTGAACGCCAAGCTCAGTCATCCAGCTTTGGAAGTCTGAGCTCTCAAACATGCGACCCCGGTCGCATACTAATAATTGGGGGGTCCCAAAAAGCGAAATAGTGTTAGTGATAACACGCTTAAGTTCTGTACTATCCTGTCTGTACATAGGATAGAGAAGACAATACTTCGTGAAAGAATCTACCACAATTAAAACGTATTTATGACCGTTAGAATCTGGTAAAACACCCAACGCGTCTACATGGATCGTTTTAAATGGATCAGATGGCTTTTGCCATGAATGTATGGGTTGAAGGGGAGCTCTCGGGACGCGCTTATGCGTTACGCAAATAACACAGTGTGAGATATATTTTTTGACAAATTGACGCATCCCGGGGAACCAAAAATGCTTTATAATCAGATCGAGCGTCTTCTCGACACCAATGTGATCGTGTTCGTCATGGAAGGCACGTAACAAACTTAACCTGTAAGCTTTAGGTACATAACAAAGCAGTCGCGTGTCTTCGCCCGTGATGGCATACTTGTAGTACAGTATGTCTTTCCGAACAACATAACGGGAAGTGTCGAGTTGACCATCGTTTAATTTTTCTATTATTGTGGTAGTTTCCTCATCAGCCGCTTGTGCTACCTGAGCCCAATTTAATGGTTTCCTAGCAGCACAAACGTTGACGGGATTCCTACTGAGGTAGTCAGCGTGGGCCATGAGTGTACCTTTTCTGTACTCCAACGTAAAGTCGAAGTCCTGGAGGTACATCCACCAGCGTGCCACTCTCGGCAAGAGATCCTTCTTTTGCTGCGTCATCTTAAGTGCGTTGCAGTCGGTTACGACTTTAAAATTCTTACCAATCAAGTATTGGCGGAAATGCTGCAATGACTTCACGACAGCAAGGGTCTCCAGCTCATAAGAGTGGTACTTTGGTTCGGCGCCCGCGGTGACCTTACTAAAATAGGCTACCACGTGTTTACGTCCATCATTATGGATCTGCAGAAGTATCGCGCCGTAACCAGCGGAACTCGCATCCGTATGGACTTCGGTTGGTAATTTTGGGTCATATATAGTGAGGACAGGTTCCGTAGTCAAGGCTTTGATGATATCACGACGAGCCCGTTCCTGATCCTCGCCCCAACGAAAAGGGATGCCTTTACGTGTTAAGGCGGCAATGCAGGATGTTTTGGTAGCGTAACTTGGAATATACCGCCGAAAATAACCAGCCAGGCCCAAGAATTGACGGACTTGTTTAACGTTAATAGGTATCAGTGACTTGACTAGAGCTGCAATTTTACCTGGGCTTGGCCGTACCTGACCGTTACTTATGACTCTTCCAAGATACTCCACTTCAGTGGCGAGAAATGTACATTTGCGTAAATTAATAGAAAAACCTGCCTCAGTTAGGGTGTTCAAAACAGAGTCAAGGAGTTCAAGCCCCTCCTGAATCGTGTCACTGGGAAGCAAGACATCGTCAATATAGACTAGCGCCCGACCAGACTCGATATATGACTTGAGGGTGTCAGATATAATTCGCTGATAGACTATCGGTGCATTCGCCAGTCCGTATGGGACTTTAACATATTCGTAATGAGATTCGGGGGTTACGAACGCAGTTTTGGATATAGAGTCCTCGCTTAAAGCTATCTGGTGAAACCCTGTCAACATATCGAGTGCAGTATAAAACTTGCTCTTCCCGAGTCTATCTACGTAGTCATCGATCAGAGGGAGTGGATAGCGATCTTTAACGGTTATTTGATTCAAAGCCCTGTAGTCTACTACCATCCTGTCTGAACCGTCTTTCTTTTTTACTAATAGAACCGGGCTAGCATATTCAGATTCGGATTCCCTGATGATACCTTTTTCTAGTAAGTCACGTACAATGGCGCGCACTCTCAACTTCTCGTCATAGGATAATTTATATGGTCGGTAGCGCACGGGAGTATCGCTGGTGAGTCGAATGTGCATGCGGCCAGTCTTAACAGTTGTAGTTGCCGTACCACTTAAGAAACTGTCAGAATATTTATTTAAAACTTCGATAAGACGTTCTTTATCATCTCCGACTAACGACGTGTTAATCTGATCGACCTGCACACACGACTTCACCGGCGCGATATTGTTAACAGCTATATCATTTCTAACAATACGTTGAGAGTCGGCCGTTCGAACGTAAGCAACGCCCTTTCTGTTCAACACGTCAGTACCTATAATCACAGGCGTGTTTAAACAACCGCGGGGAACGACATGAAAATCGACTTCCAGTGATATTTCGCTTAATTCTATCGGTAACGTGACATACGATGTCGATTTTATTTCGGTACCACCCAAACCACGCAAGATTTGTAAATCAGGCTTTATTTTATAACAGAAATGTTTCAATAAGTCGGCAGAAATAAGCGATAAATACGAGCCGCTGTCTATTAATACATCTACAGGTATACCGCACAAAACACCAGTAACAACATCACTATTTTTATAACTACCTTCAAGTTCTCGACAAAAGTTCACATTCCCTTTATTACGCGATTCCGAACGTTCTTTGGCAAAACATGAATTTTCATTGTGACCATTTTTCTTACAAAACGCACATTTCTCTACGGGGGGCTTAGAACTAACTGACGATTTATTATTGTTGTCAATCTGCGCAGACGCGGGTACTTTGGATTTCGCGGGACATGAATTAAAACCGTGACCCCAACGACCGCACGTATAACAACGTATAGACGCTTCTTTTGACCGTCGCTTGTTAGGAACACTATCTGAACTACACGAATGCCTGTTACTATGTGTGTTTGGATAACTACGTTTTCTATTATTATTAGCACTACTTGAACTAAACGAGTCACGCGTAATAGGTTTCACATATATTGATAGAAATTCCACTATGCTGCCAGGTAAAAGTTTTGCATTAGTCGCTGCGGCACGAATTTGAGGGTCTGTTATTCCACGAATGATAATAGCAGACAAAAGTTCATCACTAAGACCCCTCACTGCGCGTAAACGTAGCAAAGATCTACGCGCATACTCTGCATAAGTGGAATATCTATCAGAGTTCGTACACATCACATCAAAGAGTATACTTGCGACGTCAACATATCGTGGGCACAATGTTTTCAGTTCTTGTTTGAAGTTCGACCATGTACGCTCGCTATGTACCCACTGGCTAAGCCACACACGCGCATCGCCCTTCAAACAATTACCGATCCGAGAAAAACACTCACAATCGTCCCAACGGTTTTTGATTTGCGCCCGATCTACTTCGTCACACCATACATTGACGTCGTGAATTGCCGGGTCAAAATCAGACACAAAATATTGGTTTGGTCTCACCGGGTTTAACCCATCGATCGCGTTGACGAGCCGTTGCACCACGTCACTGGCTGAAGCTGGGGCGACGCCGGGAGAAGCGGTTGGCACGGTGGGCGGCTCGGTTGTAGCTACCCCGCGCCCGCTGAGCGGCGTTACGGCGCCGGCCTCGCTAGATGTTCGCGACACCTCCGGCTCGCCGCTGTGTCCATCCGGCGCAGCAAGCACGATCGCCTGCCTTGTTGCTGAATTCGAGCGCACGTCTTCCAACGCCTGTAGCCTCCCTAGAATCGCTGAAAGCTGTTGCCCGATGTCGGGCGGCGGTGGCGTACTCTCGCGATGACGACTACTTTTTCGTTTGGAGGAAGGCATTTTTCGAGCAGAAAAAGGATCAGACAACAACCAGCGGACTGGCAAACGTCGTCAGATCCCACTTCTGATCTTGTAAAACCGAAATCTATTTATTTAAAAAAAAGAAATATCTTAACAAAACTACAACTTTATTTGAAAAATTATTCGTTACAACCACACGATTTGAAATATGAGATATGATCTACAAATATGAGACAACCACACGGTACGAGAGCACGCCAACGAAAGAGGGCGTGCGCGGTATGTCGGTTAGTTTTATAGCGGCGGCGGCGGCAGAGTGCGTGGGGAGGGCTCATCCTCTAAGAATAGGTAATTTACAGCAAGAGAAATAATATTATATCAGATGATTAATTTAATTATATTTCAAAGTATATTTTAATAAGGATGTAAGTAAACAAAGTATAAACATTTTTTAGACATTAAATTATTTTTGTAGTTTAAATAAATAGCCTTTGTAAATAAATAGGAAATATTTTTCCAAATGAATTTCACACTATTCTAAACATGTAGAAATTATTCAACGATGACGCAGCATCAAAGATCCGGTTTCACAAAAAGTTATGAATATTCTTTACCGGCGATATTACCAATATTTGCTATGGAATTAGCGTTATGATTTCATGCCGAAATTTGTTTTCTAATATCCTGTTCAAATAACTATCTGGGCTTATAGCTCAACTAGCACAATACAGAGGAATGTTAGTTCAATGAATTTTAGGGGTCAGCACAGTAGGTGTATTACTTCATTGAGTTCATCAAATTGGTCATGATTCCGAAATCGCTTTAGGATGTCGTACCACTTTTTTAACATCAGAGGTGAAACCTTAAACTACATATTACATTCATGCGCAATACGTAACAAAGAGATATGCTGTAACATGAAGAAGGAAAGAATAGCAGGATTTTGTATATTTTTTATATGGTTATAGATTTGGATATTCCCCTTTTTTATTGAAATGAATGGCGAGAAGAGCATGCCGTTTGCGTGATGATAGCAAAGCCAAACAACACCTTGAGTTACAAAGCAATGTTAGGAATTCCGCACATAATGACATATAATGTTAAGTCTCAATTTGTCCAATAGTTACTCTGGATACAATGTCCTTCAATCCGAAACACAAAAGTGCATTTACATTGCTGTATGGCGACAGAAACAGACATTGCGGTCTCTCACATATGAAAGACTTACCACCAGTAAAATAATAAAACCTTGTATAAAGAAATCTTTTGCAGAAAAAAAACTACACATAACGTCGTCTGCTCAAACAACATTAAACTTATACGGCATTTATTTACTCATAATACAGTATTCACTATATAAAATCTATTCCTCATTTCTCGTCGGTGATTCATAGCTCGAATTAAAAAAAAACTACACAAGTTAAAACGAAAAAAATCATGTTAAGCACGGAAAGCTTGAACGGCTGCCGAGTAAAAAGGGAGTTTCGAGAAAGTGCATTAACATTTCTTGAACAAGGCTCTCGGAAGACTGACGTTAAAGCCGCAAGTCAAATAAACGACGTAGTGAAACAAAGGCGATGGACCGCGATACTGGAATCTTGCTAGATTATGCGCGATTAAATATGATGGAAGCAGGGAATACAGCGGTAGTTTGAGAGGTAAATTATGTGATGCACTCACCATGTTAATGTTGAACGCTTATTGTGAGTAGCCTGTTTTGTATTTTGTAATGTATCGGTCTTTTATTTATTTTATCTTTCTTAGCGAACTCTTGAGTTTCGCATGACTGATCAATCCCTTTATTTGAAATATTTCTAGAGTCAATAAAATGTGATCATAAACTTTGAATTGTATATGAAGATTCACATAAGGGAGCCGAAAAGATATACCTATTCTGGTGTTGTATTTCGTCGAGCAAATTTTTTTATAAATGTTAGTAAACGTTTATATTTTAGCTCTATTCATAATATTTTTGTGAGTATGGGCGTTATTAATAATTTCTAGTCTCTATAATAAGATAGGACTTGTTATGGGGAATAAAGTTTTAATGTGTTAATGATAATGTTTGTTAATTAATGTTACTGTCTTATTAAATTGGTCTTAAAATGATCGACGGTTAAACTCGATATAAAATATGACGGTTAGCAAGCACAGAAAACTATTTATTTACAACTTACACACGATGATAGGTAAAAGCAACAGTTGATTTTTTGTAGCAAAATTTTTAGTTGCATTATCTCTATATTCTGCCTCGGTGGCGTAGTTGCACTACAGTACGGTTACAAAGCTGAGGTCTCGGGTACGAATCCCGGGTTGGGCAAAGAGATTAGATTTTTCTATTCATTATCAGCCCGGAGTCAGGAATTTGTGCTCGATATGGCGATAGGCTCGCCACCTTTCACATCTTGGAACGGAACATACAAGCCAAAATGTGGGTGTCCTAGCACGTCTGCTTACCCCTCCTGGGAAAAAGGCGTGAGTTTATGTATGTATGAATGTATCTCTATATTCACTAAAATTACCAGCTAGCTTCGTTTTCGGTTGCAGCCTGGACACCTAGTATTTGTGTAATAGTAAGATCAACATTAAGTGTGCCACTTTTAAGGTCACTTCTAAAGAGGCGAGTGATGTCAATATTCTTTTATGTAAGACTGAATTGCCTTTTCAATAAAAGATGACATTATATTCATCAGTGAGTCACAAAAGCAGGTATTATTATATCATTGTAATGGAATACATCCGTTAAAGTTCATGCGATTAAAATATATGCAGTTTATAAAACAAGTTTTACCAGTCGATGCTACTTCAGATAAAGAAGGGATAAGGGATATAAATTAATAATTACAATGTCTTGGTCAGATTGCATTTAGCTTACCGTCTAAGTCCGGTTTATTATATTCATATCGTTTGTTTGCAGTAATTAGTTAAAGCTAATTAAACAAATACAATTATCTCCTAAAGTATACACCGGAAATTTCAATCTCTATCCTACGTCGTAATCTTAGAATAAGCTCGTAGTGAATTAAAAGTTTCATATAGAATAGTATTGATTTTTGAAGTCGAAAACTTTTATCTTATATATTGACGTTCAACATTCGAACTTCATGTCGGAGTATAGTAACCCCCCTGTACTATTAGATCGGGACAATAGAATTTCGAGTTCCGCGGTACGTGCATATTACATACTTCTTTCGCTTCATCAACTGTCGTTAATCTTTACCTGCGTGCTATTCGGTTTCGAGTACTTGGTATATGGCCAATATGGGCTTTCTCAAGCAATTTCCTTATTTGATTTCTCTATTCTTACATCCTCTACTTCCTACACTATAACTGTCTACTAGTGGTAGGTCTCTCATATGTGAAAAGCCGCGTGAGTAAGTCCACCGAAATGCCTATTTCTCCAAACAGTAGCGTAAATGCACTGTTGTGTTGTGAAGAAAACGGTAGCCAGAGTTAATACAGAGTAATGATATTGAGGCATAACACTTAATGCCTCAGTATTGCAAGTGCAGTGATATGCGAAGCATTGCTTTGTTATTCATAGTTGGTTATTTGGTTTTTATACTATCCCTGGGTGGTTCTATTGATTACCATCAGGCGAAAAGCATGATCGTCTCGCTATTCAAAGCAATAAGAAGAATACATTCAAATCCTTATTTACAAAATTGTAAAAAAATTCATAATATAGTGCGAGTATGAACGATGACGTAATATCCAGTGCGGGTATTGAATCTGGGACCTGGCCGTCAGACGCAGTTGGCTCCTAAATCGCTCCGCGTCGCTGGTTGACAACATTGAATTATTGAGTGGGAAAATTGATGTTCCGGTTTATGGAGCGCGGGCAGTATGTGTACTCATGATGGAATGACATAAGACATTGATTATTGCAAATTGCTCAGATGTCGATGGTAATATGACGCGTTAGTGGTAAGTCTTTTTGTTGATCGTAAAGCTGTATCGTTTCTTCGTTATGATTTATTTTCAATAACGTAATAAGTAGTGGGGTAGGTACTCTTGCTTAGAGGGCATAATTTATATACAAGGTATATGGAAATTGCATCCCGGTGGTCGTTTTAGACTTTAAGTGACTACAATACAATGCAACTAAAATTTCTCATAAATGATGATTTTTTTTAATAAGTGTTTTGGCTAAACTAAAAAATAATGGTTTAAAACCATTTTAAGTCTTTGAAAGTAAGAAAAGTAAGTAAGGAAAAAAATAGCAAATAAAACTTCGCGATTTTTTTTCAAATATTTCTGTTCCGTTGGGTCTGAAGTCACTAAAACTACCATCCAGGTTCGTTTTCGGTAGCAGTCTTGAAATGGGTATCTGTATTTCTGTTTCATTTGATTAAAAATAATTGATTATTCAAGCTACTTTCGGTAATTCACTTTGTTAATCTATTGGCAACATGTGTGTTGTAGTGATGTAGTTCTGTGAAAAGTGAGGGTGTGGTTTTGATTCTTAGGTGAGCAAAAACAATTTTTGCGAAGTTTCTTCTTACAAAATCACGCCCTACCACTTCTTGAACATTCAGATGTTATTATGGTATCAGAAATATATCAGTATTTTTATCATCACAGTAAAATACAACGTTTGTAATTAGTCACACGTCACACAAAATATCAATCTCATATGATTTAAAACAAAAGTAGTTACCAAATTCAATACTCCCACATCAAACCCAGCTAACACGGAAACATTTCCAGAACTACTAAATTCTGTATTTCAATAGCAAGGTCTTGCTTCCTAATTATTTAATAGATTCATATATACAATTACGCTAATATAATATCTTCACGTTGAAGCGTCTCATAAATAATCCGAAGAGAACATCTTGCGTAACATGTTATATCTGATTAATCTTATACTTGTTAGGATTGTAAGCCTATGCGTACCTCTACACAGGACGAGGTAATTCATACCTTAGTTGATTATAACGAGCTCCTTAAGGGTAATAAATACGATGATTAAGGTATTTGTAGTAATGAATATGAAGGCGGAATGATGAAAAGAAATCAGCTGAAAGTGGTAATAGAAGAGCTATCTAATCAGTTGAAACTAGACGTATACAATTGGACACCCGTTTCATAATCTGTAAATTAAAACATGAATATAGTCTTTGTTAAATTTGTCGTATGTTCTCGGTACCTTAATTAGCCAAATTAAATATAGGTAAAGTATTTTTTGGTCAGGTATAGGTAGAGTCGTATAGTAGGATTTTATACTGCAGATTAATAAGATTACAATACATAGTCCTGACCATACACTAAGATCTAATCTTGTGTCGTGGGTATTAGGAACTACGAGAGCCTTATCACTTTCATAAAAATCCAGACCCAAAAAAATACATGTGAAAATATTTGTTTCGGACGCACGGCCTCTCGTTTCACAGCCGGCGTCTGACCAACTGAGCCACGAAGGCTATAAGAAGATGGTAATAAGGAAATTAATCTAGATGAAACTTAAAGAACTATTGGTTCAGCACTAACTAGTGGTATTGACCGCTAATCTGTGGCTGCTCAAACCAACACGCGTGTGCTAAATTGGCACTGAATAGAAAACAAACCATTCTCTTGTTCAACAATTGCTACATCCAGATAATTGAAATCTCATTCCATTCGCGTATAAAACAAAACGGTGTATTTTTTCCTAACATTAAAAAGCGAAGTACCATTTCTAAACCCACAACAAACCAGTCCGCGATATTAAAATCTTCATAAACGCGTGAAACACATGTAGCGATTGGTACTGAGGATCGGTGCTATACGAGTATCTTCCGTTTTGTTTTCAATATTTGGTGCAAATGAAGGAGTCTAGTTTTAGTATTTTAGTCCTGAATGTCATTGCTGAGAGAATGGATTGTCCTATCTTAAAATACTGGATAAGTTTTCTTATAAAATAACATTAGACATTAGTGTATGTATATTGTAAAATAACACATAGAATAAGTAACTTACAATGTAATTTTGGACTTCTGTTGTCTTCAAATAAATATATATATATTATTTGAGACTCTCAATCCTACTCTCGATTGTGGAGGACGCCCGTGCCCTGTGGTGAGATCTATATGGGCTGATACAGAGAGATGTACCATGATGTAAATACCACGATGTCATGCATGCCAAGGTTACTAGCAGTGACATAGATTCCTGAATATTGACGTGTCTAGGACAGGAAATAAATTATGTATAGATTGAAATAAAATTACAGTTTGAGTGTTAAAGTTAATTGAAATACTTTCCAAGACTTTAGTGTACTACTAAGTATCTACCTGATGACATTATAAAGTATGTGGACATTACTTATGAATTGCTTTACAATATAAATTGGTTTATAAATAGATATTATCAAACACGTGAGTACATACATACATAAATAAACTCACGCCTTTTTCTCAGAAGAGGTAGGCAGAGGTCTAACCAGGACGGGTGTCCTGGCGAAACATGGGTATGTTTCGCCTTGTAAGTTCTCTCCCGCAATGTGATATAGGGCGAGCCTATCGCCATATTGGGCACAAATTCTTGACTCCGGGCTAATAATGAAAAGGAAAATCCAATATCACTTTGCTCGACCCGGGATTCGAACCCGAGACCTTAGCTTTGCAATCGTACTACGCCACCGAGGCAGTCAATGTAAGTATAATTAATTAAAATAAATTTGTTAATATATATTTTTTTTATTGCATCGAATGGTGGGACGAGCAAGCCGTTCGCCTGATGGTAAGCGATACGACCGCTCATAAACAGTAGCAACATTCCACTGCGCTCGCCATCCTGAGACATAAGATGTTAAGTCTCAATATGTCCAGTAGTTACTCTGGCTACAATGCCCTTCAATCCGAAACACAACAGTGCATTTAAGCAATGTTGTTTCATGGGAGAAATATACATTGCATAATACATTACTAAACAATAACAATGAAATATGTGAAGATTTGAAACACTTAATACCGCGCGAGTGATAATTTCACCGTAATTACGCAAACGTACGCGGCGATAAACGTACCACTTTACGCTTTGAGTGAATACGTGCGAAATGGTTGAACACTGTATAAGGAGGCGCTTAATTGTATCAATTACAGTACATTTTATTACAATGTAATTTGGAGACCTCCGTTCATGACAAACGAAGTGCGAATATGATTATAAAATAAAATTTTAGTGTTTAGTTGTTTAAATTCCCTTTGTAATAGTTATTGATATATGCTTACACGCCTTTACAAACATAAACCCCTTGCTATTGTTTCAATAATTTTATTACGTCATGTAAATTAACAGAATAATGCCAGCGCTTTCATAGTAACTACAAACAATGAATAACTTATAACTGAACAAAAGGTAACGTAAATATTCCACACAATGCAATAATCCCTTTACAGACAAAGCAAGCTTATAGATAAATCAAACCGTCTTAATTCATCCTTCACATCGTGACATGTGCTAGTTTAGATCTTGATACCGTGTTCTGGGCCCAAAAGGACCGGGCTCATAAAGCCTCAAGTCGATTCGATTAAGCCACTAAATCAGCTAGTACTCACATACATATATAGGGTTAACCTTTGATTTCACGTATCCCTGCTTTCTATCTCGACCAATGGGAAATTGCCAAGAAAAGATGGCGGGCCAGACTCGACTCTTATTTATTTTTATTTCCTCGAACGTTGCTCCGACATTCGGATGCGGTGGATGGCAAATAAATTGTGCTTGTGGGCTCTTTTATTATCTGTGTTAAGGTATGATGCCCTTGTATATCAATTTGCTTGGACTATTATTGCTTGTGGAGTAATAGAATAGCACGGTAGAGTAGAGAGACAACATAAGAATAATGGCTAGTTGTATTATCATTTACCTATTTTTTGCAAGTTATTAGGACTTTATCAGTTATGCTTTCCTGGCTCAGATTGGCGCACATACAAATTCCCGTATAGAACTTTACAAAGACTCATGATTCACGAAAAAAAAATTGCAACGAATCGTGACACGAGCCTGACAAGTTTGCTTGTTGGTAACCAATACGACCGCTCAAGGACAGTAGCAAAACCAAACAACACGATAAATCACAAAGCAATACTTGGTATTGCCCTGCTGTTTGGCGTTGGTACTTACCTACCTGGGCGGCCTCTTACATAATATTATGAGAGATCTACCATGTTACACACAAATGTTATTAGATATCATAAATAAATATAACGACACGTGTAAACTTAAAAAAATAATTAATGTGTCTTAGAACCTGGAGAAAATGAAATTGAACGTTCAAGATCAAATCGTAGACTCGTTCCCTCATCACCCACTCAAAGAGCTTATTTATAATATATATATTAATGTAATTACCGCATTTATATTCTTATCTTGAACTATCGATATAAAAGCAAAGGTAAAACTCATTAGAATTCTACGTGTTTCTGATGCAGCATATAGTTCTAAAAATATTCCAAAATTAAATATTGATGTCAGCACTCGCGGTCTCATCTGTGCAGACAACTTTATTTAAATAACGAACTATTGTTATCAGATTCGCGCTGCAATTATATGTATCCCCAGAGTACCTTAGATTACTAGAAACATCTTATATATGCCTCGTCCCGCGAATTTTATGCAAACTATGTAAATTTAGTAATTTTTAACAAGTGGGTGTATAAATAAAGGAATGACATCTAAGCTTTAAACTTTATAGATATAGTGTGAATTTATACAGTGTTATACGTGGCTATGTAATATGTTCTAATGTTTGTTGTTTTGTATTGGTTTTACGTCAAAGTGTTTGTGTTTCAAAGACATGTACTATACATGTATACATTAAGGATTGGAGATATATTATAATAATATAAGTAAATGTTGTAGTAAAGGAGAAGATATAACCGATAATTAAGATTGTGATTATTCTTGATAACTGAGTGAGTGTTGGTTGCCATGGCTATAAATAACAATGCATACATACCTACGTAAACTCAAATTTTTTCCACAGACGGAGTAGGCAGAGATGGAAAACAGAACATCTACGTTTTGTTGTGTGCCTATTCTCATAAATGGTATAAATTCCTAACACTGAACTGATAAATTAATAGAACAATCCAATATAAATTTGCCCGACCGGGGTTTTAAAAGCCTCAGCTTTGTAATCGTATCGTGGAACAACTGCGCCACCGCGGCAGTCAAAATACAATGAACCTTAAAATACACATTAAACTCGCGATAATTAATGCGTAAACACCCGATCGTAAAATGCTTGACCGACGGTGTCCAATTTGAGCGTAATATAACGCGTTTAACTTTAACTTTATAGTTAATTCAATTTACCGCTGCAGCAGGCGTTTCTGTTGTCACGTCAATCGCTGCGATCGGTTCCCGTTTACGAGCCCCGTTAAATTAAACCGTGCCGACGGGCTGAATATGTGAATTGTTGCATTAATCATGTGTCGTATCATTTAAATACGGCGGGTCCCATCGCGAAATTTGAGGGTTTTTGAATGCTGGACGGGTATGAAGATTACAGTACACGTGTGAAATTACATAGCAAATGATCTGTAACTGAAATTAAGATAGGCGGGTTGTGTTGTACATACCTTCTTAATACCCCTTCGAAGATAAGGATGGTAAAAACTTCCTGAAAATAAAATATTTGACTGTCACGGCGCTGTTAAGACAATCAAATTGGATAGTTCATATATTGATATTGTAAATAAAGATAGCACATAGACGATGGTCATTGCTGTGAATAAATATCCACAGGCCCAAATACAGAACTACATAAAATATTCATCCAATTATAATAAACCCAATGGCCTCAAAACTCGCAAACCACAGTTTCGATTGTATAAATATGAATGGATCTCACAGTAACATTGATATTCCACAAAGGCTCGACGCAAGAATGTACAAAAACTTAACGACGGAAGGGTCGAACGGATCCGAGTACTTTTTTATTATGCTTTCTCAAGAGTCGTAGACGTCGAGAACGCGGTCGGTACTACCCTTCAGACGGAATAATACAGATCGCACAGTTTCCTTCTACGGGTTACAGTGTCTCCGTACGGTATTCTAATTTTATATTTTATACAAATCGTTTGAAGCGGAGCATCTCGTTCATATTTCATGTGGAGGCTGGGAGAGGCGTTCGCATTCGGAAATCTGACAAAGCCCCCGAAATTCATGTTTGAATATTTTAATAGATTTTTTCCTGCTGTTTATAGCTTCTTGAATCGGTTCAGCAATTCCGTTGAGGCTTTGTTTCTTTTTTTATATGGCCTAATGTACTTCGTGATATATGTAGGTATCTGACCTTCAAAATCGTACTTTAAGAGTTTAAAATGACCTTTTTTAACCCTTCATAATTACGATATAGTACGAAAGTTAGTTAATCAAAGAAATATATATATTTTTGTTCCATTCTGATTTTAAAGCTGGTTTATGTAATATTATTTTATAGCCAATGTTTTGGGCGCGGATATAAAGTGAGACACTTGGTTTTTATCTGCGAATTAATAACCTAATTAGTTAGTTAAAATGAGTTACTTAATTAGGTCAGGGATGCTCCTATCTAGTGATCATGACCTGTCCTAGAATAGGTGCTACGAGTACGCGACCTCGGCCCCCGCGCTACTGCAGTCACTACCAACATTCCCTTCCATGATTGCAGTATCCACTCCTACAGGCCATACTTTCCTTTCCCATTATATCCTTTACTCACAAACCCTATTTCCTTTCCCCCGTTGATGATGGGCAGCAGCGTCATCAGCGCGAGTCCCCTCCTACGCTCGCCAACCCGCCGGCCAAGCGTGGCGAGTATTGGCAAATATCCCTCAATGTCGACACAAAAATTGACCAGGCCCCCAGTCCCCGGCAGCCCCACTATTCCTGGCGATGGTAGCAGCCATGGTAACTGTGGGGCAGGGGTGCTAAGAATCCCCGGGTTGGCCTCGGCTACCACCCCCGACGATGACTGGCCCTGGTAACACACAACATACGCACTTTGAGGACAGACGAGAAGATTGTCGAACTGGAAGAAGAATTGAGCGGGTTACACTGGGACATTCTGGGGTTATCGGAAGTCCGAAGAATCGGGGAGGATACGATAACCCTGAAGTCTGGTAACCTGCTCTTCTACTGGGGGGACGACCAACAGTCCCGAGGAGGTGTCGGATTTCTCGTCCACAGGTCTCTCATCAACAACATCGTATCCATCGAAAGTGTGTCAAGCAGGGTAGTGTACCTTATACTCAGTATATCAAAAAGATATTCGTTGAAGGTCATACAGGTATACGCGCAGACCTCGACACACCCAGATGAAGAAGTAGAGGAGATGGATGAGGACATAAGTCGGGCCATACATACTTCCAAAACCTACTTCAATGTTGTTATAGGGGAATTCAACGCAAAGTTAGCCAAGAGAAGCGATGCAGAGTTGAAAGTGGGGCAATTTGGACATGGGCAACGGAATCTCAGGGGTCAGAGGTTGGCCGACTTTCTGGAAAAAGAGGGACTCTTTGCGATGAACTCTTTTTTCCAGAAGCCGCCTCACAGGAAATGGACCTGGCTGAGTCCTGACGGTTCTACGAGAAATGAGATAGATTTCATCTTGACGACGAATAGACGGATGTTCAGTGATGTCTCTGTGATCCACAGGGTGAAAACCGGCAGTGATCACCGAATGGTTAGAGGCACACTGAATATCAACGTCCAATTAGAAAAACGTCGCTTGATGAAGTCTACGCTCCAACCTACTCGCGCCCATATCCAAAACCCCGAAAGCTTTCAACTCGAGTTGACAAATCGCTTTGATTGTCTAAAGGAAAACCTTGCAGTGGACGAGTTAAACAGCGGTTTGGTAGAAGCTGTCCATACGGTGGGATCTAAGTATTTTAGACCTCGCCGTAGAGATAGACCATAAAAACTCTCGATCCACACTCTTGACCTCATGGCCGAATGTCGATCTTTGACGTTGCAGTCTTCCGTTGACGCCGAAGCATATCGGCGGCTCAATAGACGAATCTGGAAGTCCTTACGACACGATGTCCGTGCTCACAATACTGTGAGCATTAAGTAGACAATTGAGCGGAACGAAGGCTCCAAAGTGTTTGCAAGAGACTTGTCTATTGGGCAAAGCCATTTGTCTAGGCTGAAAACGGACGATGGCCGCGTAGTATCGACGAGCGCAGAGGTATTAAGAGAGATCGAGAGGTTCTACGGACAGCTTTACACCTCGGTTGCCCAACCTACTGTTAGCTCGGCCGAAGACCCGAGAGCCGAGTTGATCCGACACTTTAGCGATGATATCCCGGACATCAGCCTGTGTGAGATTGTAATGGCCCTTAAACAACTTAAAAACAACAAGGCGCCGGGTGAGGATGGAATCACTTCAGAGCTTATGAAAGCGGGCGGAACGCCTATAATGAAAGTCCTTCAGAGGCTCTTGAATTCCGATCTCCTCGAGGGCTCAACGCCAGAGGTATGGAGCAGGAGCGTGGTAGTACTGTTCTTCAAAAAAGGTGATAACACTTTGCTGAAGAACTACAGACCCATCTCGCTCCTGAGCCATATCTATAAGTTGTTTTCGAGGGTCATCCCAAATCGTCTTGAACGCAGGTTTGATGACTTCCAGCCTCCCGAACAAGCCGGTTTCCGAAAAGGCCATACCAAAGTACCATAGACCATATTCATACGGTACGGCAGGTTATACAAAAAACCGAGGAATATAACTTGCCACTATGTTTAGCGTTTGTGGACTATGAGAAAGCCTTTGGTTCGATCGAGACCTGGGCTGTGCTACAGTCTCTTCAGCGGTGCCACATAGACTATCGGTACATCGAAGTGTTGAGGTGTATATACAATAACGCCACCATGTCGGTCCGAGTACAAGATCAGAGCACGAAGGATATTCCATTACAGAGAGGCGTGAGACAGGGAGATGTCATATCTCCGAAACTGTTCACTGCCACGCTGGAAAACGCCTTCAAGCTCTTGCAGTGGAATGGATTCGGCATTAACATCAACTGCGAGTATATTACTCACCTTCGATTTGCCGACGATATTGTAGTCTTGGCAGAATCGCTGGAAGACCTTAGCACTATGCTCGAAGACCTTAATCGAGTCTCCCAAGAGGTGGGTCTTAAAATTAACATGGATAAAACGAAGATCATGTCGAATATCCATGTTGTGCCCATTGGAGTTGGGGGCTCGACTCTCGAAGTTGTAGACGAATATGTCTATTTAGGACAAGTGGTCCGGTTAGGCAGGTCCAACTTCGAGAAAGAGGTCAATCGTCGAATCCAATTCGGTTGGGTAGCGTTCGGAAAACTTTGCGACGTCTTCTCGTCCAAAATACCTCAGTGCCTAAAATCGAAAGTCTTCGATAGTTGTGTGTTACCAGTGATGACATAGGGCATCGAGACGTGGCCTCTCACTGTGGGCCTCATTAAAAGGCTCAAAGTCACTCAACGAGCCATGGAGCGGGCTATGCTCGGTGTTTCCCTACGAGATCGAATCAGAAATGAGGAGATCCGTAGGAGAACCAAGGTTACCAACATAGCCCATAGGATTGGCAAGTTGAAGTGGTAGTGGGCCGGGCACATAGCTCGTAGAACCGATGGCCGTTGGGGCCGAAAGATTTTCGAGTGGAGGCCACGTACAGGCAAGCGAAATGTCGGACGCCCGCCTACAAGGTGGATGGACGATCTGGCTAAGGTTGCAGGAAGTCGCTGGATGCAGGCCGCTTCCTACAGGTCACTGTGAAGATACTTGGGGGAGGTCTATGTTCAGCAGTGGACTTCCTGTGGCTGATATGATGATGCTGATGAATAACCTAATTAAACCTTTATCCTATACAAACTCCTCATTTCATGTGTCAATAAATCAAACTACTTGACCTCACCGAAATTAGTATTACAGAAATTCAAATCACGTTTATTATGTATCATAACATCTAAGCTTTGTTACATGACATAACATCTACGCTTAATAGATCATGAATCAGTGATTGACAACTGCATCGATGGTTCCAGATGTTACGTTTCAGATATCTACTTATATATATGCGTCTTGCAGGTTACTGTAAATAATTGGAATTAGTTTAAGTGGAAATGGACCAGTCTACTGTAAGTTATTTTATAAATGTTTCATTCTTTAGGTGAAAAATATTTTTAAGCACTCTGTGGAATTGACTTTAGTTGTAGGTTATCAAAAGTGAAGTCTGCCTAAATTCTTAGTATTCTTTGTATAATGGTATAGTTCCATTATGGATTTAAGATAAAATGTTCTAGCATAGTTAGACCTAACGGTTCAAAAAATAGATTATGGACAGTAAGTGGTTAGGCCATATAGTATGGCCTATAGATAGTATGGCCTATATGGCCTAACCACTCTCAATCGTACTCTCGATTGTAGAGGAGGCCCGTGCCCTGCAGTGGGACGTATATGAGCTGATACAGGACAGTAAGTGCCTCATTGATAAGAATTCGGCTTAAATTGATAATCCGCAATTCCATGAAGTGGAATGAAGTAAATTTACCGAAAATCAGTTTGAGATATTATATGAATATTTAAATGTGGCTATTTACAGCAACATCTAATTCGGTGGCACTAGGGAACTGTCGATGTTCATAAGCATGCCCTAAACCAATCACATTGCCTTTGTCATCGACCGTAACGTGGTTAGGAGGCTTCGTCACCACTGGCGTGTAAACCGAATCGTGGGAACTGTGTGTAATCAGTTCTGGTCAGATACAAGGCTTCATTGTAGGGTAAACTGGTGTGGAGTAAGGTTGTTAGCGAAAATAAGGTTTGTAGTACGGCACTTAAAAATAAATTTATATTTGTTAACGTCTTAGTTATGATTACTGTGTTTAATTTTCGAATCCACTGAATTGCTAGTGGTAGATCTCCCATATGGGACAGGCCACCGGAATGTCTATTTCTCTCGCTAAACAGCAGTGTAAATGCGCTATTGTGTTCAGTTTGAAAGAAATTATAGTCAGAGTAACTATTGGACATATTGAGACTTAAAACCTTATGTCTTACGATGGCGAGTGGAATGGAATTCCAGTCATTGCTTTGTAATTAATGTTGTTGTTTGGTTTTGCTACTGTCCATGAGCGGTCCTATTGCTTACTATCAGGCGAATAGCATGCTTATTTAGCTATTTACTGCAACAAAAAACGGTCTTACAGCCTTGCTCACAAATTCAATAGTATCTGAGAAGGTGCTGCCACCTTTGTAGTCTTTTTTATGCTAGTAAGTTTTATTATTTATTTTTGATTTTAAATAAGTTTCTATAGTAATTGCATTTAGATTTATTAAGCTTTGATATTGTCGGTGCTCATACATTGCTCAATTTTATACTACATTGACAGCCTCCGTGGCGCAGGTGGTTAGACGCCGCCTGTGAATCGAGAGGCCGCGGGTTCGATCCCCGCACCGAGAGAAATATTTGTGCGGCCCACAAATATTTCTTCCGGGTCTGGGTGTTTGTGAGACCGAAAAGTCTCTCGTAGTTCCTGATACCCACGACACAAGACTCGATCTTAGTGTGGGATCAGGACTATGTATGTGACTGTTGGGTGTATTTATTTATTTATTTATTATTTATTTATAATTCAGTTCTTTTAAAATCCTGTGAGAATTCTAAATAAATATTTCTACACAACCAATTTATACTATATGTGGGACGATAAAACATGAGTCCCTTCACCAAAGGAATATCATTCATTTAGTCGCGTGTCATACGTGGCTTACCGCAGGCGCCTCGTAATTGATATCGAGATCTTGTATGTGTTCTAGCTGGCAATCAAACTTCGTGTTGTGGGGATTGCTGACAGGCATGACGTCATTGTAATCCGATCCTGTGCAGGTGACGCGACTATTGCGTGTCAGACTGGCAGCTTCATCAGTTTCCCAATATCTTCCGTCTAAATTCTTGAATGACAGTTAAATTATAATATATTCGATAATTGGTATGTGCATGTACGTATGAAATAGCGAAAGGTAATTGGTCTGCTAACATTCGACGCTCAATTTAAACGACAATGCAGTAACCACCATGTATTTTAAAATATTTTTCGTGTCTATCATATATTATTTATTTAACTGCTTCGGTATTATCTATTGGTTGAGCATTATAAAGTTTGCGAATATTTCTCAAAATATCAGTACCAAACTTGCTAGCAACTGTTTTGTTGTTTTACCCGGCCAAGAGAAAATGTTTAATCACTTAAGTATCGCATATTGTTATAGATGCATCTCGATATAATTGTGTTATCCCGGTTAGTTTCACGCTTCGGCCGCTATTTTACTAACAAAGCTACGAGTACTTCTCGCTATCTAGATGATCGCGGCGGAATAATAGAAACGCTCGCGTCAGGAATTATTCTTGACGTACTTCCATTTTTATTCTTTAATGGAATTTATGCAGATTGTATAGTGGAAATAAAAGGGGATTCCGTCGGGGCTGTTTGTATTTTTATGTTGTAAACTATTTTATTTTATCTTTATTCAGTGAGATGTTATTAAGGTATTGAGTTTATATTTTTTATATGTTCATGTGACTTGTACTTGTATTTTTTGTAGATTTCTCTTTTTAACTCTAGAAAAGCGGAATATTGCACCTGTAAAAGTAAAATTCCATATGCGATAGATGTGAAATACTTTTAAGACATGTTCGAATTAGGTACAATTTTTGAAAGATTTTTTTGTTATTTAAATTTGCAACTTCTCACCTTTCACTCTACTAAAATTCCATCTATCTTTAACTTTCTTCACGTATCCATTAGTCATGTCCGACTGTGAATATTTCATTCGTCCGTGTTTTACGATCATCTTTATTTTTTATTATACAAAATGAGTCCAGATGAGCTACATTCGACTCGAATAAACCAATGGAAACAGCCACGAAACCCTGACATTATCAGGTAGAAATTACCTATGTAAACTTGTCCACCCTCAAATGTATAGTTGTAGAAACTGGTGAATTGTTAAATCGGGGCAGGGTTCGACGGTATTAAACCCGTACGTACTTACAGTTTTATATCGTTTCTGTTTTACAATTCTTTTTTCGAGGAGCTTTCACCTCAGTATCAAACCCTATGAAAGACTAGACGAGATAATAAAACTAAAAATAAGACTCGAATCTTAAAACTGTTTTGTGGCTTCCTATAAAGTTACAGTGTCTAGAAATTTTATGGTTGCGATCATTTGCAGTGGATTCCTTATTTGAACTTTGAACAAAAATAAAGATATTGACCAGAATATACTTTGAACAGAATAAAACTTTGCATAGATTATTTTAAATACTCGTACCTGCAAGTGGGCGCACTGAAACGTGAAGACTTTTGTTGTAAGTGCAGTTTCAGAGTAAAAACGACTTAGAACTACCAGTTCTGTTCACCGGTCGAATCGATTTCATATAGACAGCCTAACTGGAACTGCGTATACCGGGTATCTCAAGACTGCTACCGAAAACGAAGCCGGGTTGTAGTTTTAGTGACTACAAACACAATGCAACTAAAAATTTCGCAAAGAAACGCGCCAATATTTATTTATGATTTTTTAAATATCGTTATTTTTGGGTGGTAAATCCATAGTTTTTGCTAAAATAATAATTTAAACACTTTTAAATCTTAGATTATTTATAAATAAAAGGATGTATACTGTTATTTTAGGAAAAAATGTATGTACCACCCAAATATGGCCATAGGAAAAATATAACAAAAAAATATTGTCGCTTTTTTTTGCAAATTTTTCTGTTGCATTGTGTCTGAAGTCGCTTTAACTACCACCCGGCTACGTTTTCGGTAGCAGTCTTGAGATACCCTGTATAATTGCTTGCAACCATAGACTTGCAAAACTAGTGTAGTCTTTATACCTCTTTACAGAGGTTGGTACCCAGTCAGATGCGAATATCCTAGCAAAAAATAACTTTAGTTTTAAATTTTTTATAGTTTATTTGCAGCGCATATAACCGCGCTGAACCGCGATCTTGCTTCAATGAATATCTGCCCTGGGGTGTTTCCCGTTACGCGGTTTTCATCCACGGCGCGCAGTCAGCCTGTGTCTGGAATATCAAATCGATTGTTGTCTGCAAGCGAACGTGTTAAATATTTGCTTCTGTATCGGCGAAGGAGTGATGACATGTACATATTATGTCATAGTACAAGAAATAGATTAATATTCACGTTGCTGATTACTAAAGTTCTTCTTAGATTTAAGCCTTGGCAAATTAATTAATGTACGTAGTTTGATTTTTAAAGTTATTCCTAAAAGAGTTGTATGACAATGAGAAACTTTAATTGGAAGATCGATTTTTGTCAGCAATATTCACAATTTTTGTCAAATAAACAAATGTTAATAGTAGAGAAACGATGTCCTTTAATAAAACTAAGGATTTTTAGACAATCTTTATTAAATCTATTTTATTTTCAAATTTGTAATAAACTAAGGATTTTTAAAATATGAAAGAAAATAGAGAATACTGAACAAGACTTAAAATTTTTGGACAGCCGATGATCTCACTGACCGCCGGCATTGGTTTTCTGTCGTTTAGTTTTTTTACACTATCGGCTAAAGCTAGGCTCTACCTACAAAGTATTGAAGTCATCAAAAATATACGATTGGTACTGGAACAGGATGATGTTTCTTCCAACGTAATTGCGTGCTTTTGAGTATTAAAAACAACATTTTACACAAAATATTCCATACAAATCATAAAATTAGGTGATATTACGGCCCACTCAAACTCGAGTCAATTTTTTAATTTTGTTAGTAATATATTTTCCGCCCGTTTTTTACGAGACACATTTTCCTCTCCAATGAATTCCTTGAAATCTTCCAAAAATTGAGTGACATAACTTAATTAAGTACTGCCTCCCATCTCGAGATAATGTAATTTTCATAATAAGGAAGTCGCATTATGCATTACAAACTCGACAATTTTTCTCTCAGAACTTGAATTTCTTTTTGAGGACAATTCATTTACGAAACGTTGTAATTTGATACAATAAGAAATAAGATACTCTTTGATATTTGTATTTGCTGCCTACTTTATTTTAAATGAAGTCGGTAAACATTTTATTAATAGTCAGATAATACGTATTGGGAATGTTTTATGTTTTATAATAGTTATATATAGTTCAAAAAGTGCGTGGTGGCCTGTTGGTAAACGGACTAGACGCGACTGCCAACATGTTCATGGTGGTCGCGGGTTCGAATCCCAGGGCACACCTCTGACTTTTCGGAGTCATGTGTGTATTGATAGTCAATCACCACGCACTAAAACGGTGAAGGAAAACATCGTGAGGAAACCTGCATACCATAGTGATTTTTAAAAAAATTCTATGGTATGTAAGTCCGCCAACCCGCACTAGGCCAGCGTGGTGGACTATATGGCCTAACCACTCTCAATCGTACTGTCGATTGTAGAGGAGGCCCGTGACCTGCAGTGGGACGTATATGGGCTGATACAGATATATAGTTGCGACTGCCTTAGTGGCGTGTTTGTACTACGGTACATACAAGTATAACGCTAAAGTCTCGGGTTCGAATCACGGGTCAGTTTAAGTGATATATTTTCTCTTTAATATCAGCCCCCGAAACCAGAAATTTGTACCAGCTATATCATGACATAACGTATGCTCGCCTCCTATCACATCGTGGGATGTATCACAGAACGAAACGTGGGTGTCCTCATTGCAACTCTGCCTACACATACGTGGAAAAAGGCATGATGTGTGTGTTCATCATCATCATCATCATCAGCCTATTCGCGTCCACTGCTGGACATAGGCCTCTCCTATGGCACGCCACTGGGCTCGATCTTCAGCCCAACGTCTCCAACCGCTGCCAGCCATTTTTCGGATATCATCGCTCCACCTCGTTGGAGGGCGTCCTACACTACGCTTACCGAGGCGCGGTCTCCACTCGAGAACACGTCTACCCCAACGGTTGTCGGTTCTCCGACAAATGTGACCAGCCCACTGCCACTTCAACTTGCTGATACGCTGGGCTATGTCGGTCACCTTGGTTCTCTGTCGGATAACCTCATTCCTGATTCTATCCTTCAGGGAAACACCGAGCATAGCCCGCTCCATTGCTCGTTGAGCGACTTTGAATTGGTGAACCAGTCCCACCGTCAGTGTCCACGTCTCGGCACCGTATGTCATTACGGGTAGGACGCACTCATTGAAGACTTTCGTCTTCAGGCTTTGCGGTATTGGCGACGAGAAGACCCGACGAAGTTTCCCAAATGCTGCCCAGCCCAGCTGGATTCTTCTTCGAGCCTCACTGTCAAAGTTGTTTCTACCTAATTGCAGTTTCTGCCCGAGGTAGATATATTCCGAAACAACCTCAAGAGGAGCTCCGTGCACAACGATCGGTTCCGGATCAATATGTTTATTAAACATTATTTTGGTTTTATCCAAATTCATCCGGAGACCGATGCGAGCTGAAGAATCAGCTAAGCTGGTCAACATATGGTGCAAATCCTGCACGGATTCAGCCATTATGACGATATCGTCCGCAAATCTCAAGTGTGAAATATACTCGCCATTGATGTTGATGCCGCGACCTTTCCAGTTTAGGGTCTTGAACATATCTTCCAATGCGTTTGAGAACAATTTGGGGGAGATCACGTCCCCTTGTCTCACGCCTCGATGCAGAGGGATATGTTCAGACTGCTTATTCTGTATTTGGACGGACATAGTGGCAGCTTCGTACAATGATTTCAACACTTGGATGTATCGCCAATCAACTTGGCAACGTTGCAAGGATTCTAGAACATACCAGATCTCAATGGAGTCAAAGGCCTTCTCATAGTCCACAAACGCCAGACATAGGGGCAGATTATACTCCACAATCCTTCTGTACAATCTGCCGTACTGTATGTATGTGGTCTATGGTGCCATATCCTCTTCGAAACCCAGCCTGCTCCGGAGGCTGAAACTCGTCGAGTCTACGCGCGAGACGGTTTGTGATGACCCTCGAAAACAACTTATAGACATGGCTCAAGAGGGAGATCAGTCGGTAGTTCTTCAAGAGGGACTTGTCTCCTTTTTTGAAGAACAATACAACGACACTCTTGCTCCATGTCTTAGGAGTTCTCCCCGAAAAGAGGACGGAATTAAAAATCCGCTGAAGCTGGCTAAGTACAGGTGTTCCTCCTGCCTTCAGCAGTTCAGACGTAATGCCATCCTCGCCAGGGGCTTTTCCATTTTTAAGTTGCCTAAGAGCCATCACAATCTCGTCTAGGCTGATTTCTGGCAGCTCGTCTGAGTAGTGGCGTGTAAGAGTGGCTCGTCGATCCTCAAAATCGGGTTCTGGACAGGGCATGTGAGATGCGTAGAGTCTCCCGTAGTAGTCCTGAACTTCCGACAGAATCTCCGGCTTAGAAGTGACGATCCTTCCGGATGATGTGGTCAGCTTGGTGATATGACTTCGGCCCAGCTGCTGAACGAAGACTTTCGACCCCCGATTTAGCTCAATCGCCTCCATTACAGAGCGCGTATTGAACCTTCGAAGGTCGCGTCTAACCAGCTTGGTTATGTTTCGGTTCAGTGACCGCTGGTCTGCCGAAGTAACAGTCACGTCATGTCGATGTGTGTGTTATGTTATTATAATTCTTGTAGTTATTGTAGTTGGAATGAAAACGAGCTGGTGAACCGTGAGTTTTACTAATGTTACCTCTCCATACTTCTCAGGGATGTAGACGTGTGCTTGTATATTTATTAAAGTTGGAAACACAAATGTTTTCTCTCTGTAGCTAAACTAGACATGAACATGTGTATTGTGACTTAGTTGCATTCAGATATAAAAACTATATACAGAAATTATATTAACAACTATAATGTAGAATCTAACATAGGATATACATTGCTTCATTGATCTTGTAATAGGGTTAGTCTATTACTAGATCAATGGCGTAATATATAATATTAAAATTTTTATTGCACTGAATGGCGACACAAGCGTACCATTCGCCTGATGGCAAGCGATACGATTGCTCATATACAGTAGTAAAATAAAACAAAACAATAAATTACAAAGCGATGCTTGGCATTCCACTGCACTCGCCATCCTGATACTGAAGATGATAAATAAGATGATAAATAAGTTGTTACTCTGGCTATAATGTATTTCAAGCTGGAAAACAAAAGTGCATATTTTACTGCTGTTTGGCAGAAATTCATTGCGGTGTTACCTACCCAGATGGCCTCTCACATATGAGAGACCTACCACCATATTCGAGTTTATTGGAATAAATGTCCGAGTGAAAACAAATTTGAATACAACACTCTGTGAGCTAACACCGCGCGACGCGACACGACGACGGAGTAAACCAACTTTATCGTGATGCGATTTTTATTGGATTTTATGACGTTGTGTATTCACGACACATTTTTCCAATTTACTACGGGAATATGGAGATATATACACGTTAATATGAAGATATGGCACAATATAAATGCAGTTTATCACTAGTGGATCGTTAAATAGATTTTCAAAGGCCTTGGGATCCTCTACCCTTAGAAATTTGCTTTAGTAGTCGAAAAAAAAAAATAGTATATTCGACATGTTATATTTTGTTAATTAGTACGTTCTTTTATCTCAAGAGTATCGGCAAGGACAGATGTATAAAAGATTTTGCTAAAAGGGGGTGCATTATGTTGTCTTTGAAAGGCAGCACCTTGGCTTTGTCTGCCTTGACAATGGTGCCATAATATGAACCACCTACGCTAATGTCGTGTTTCATAGATATATTCTTTTTATCTATATTGTATAGAGGTAGCTAATGTTCATGTGATCTATTGTTTCCTATAACAATTCTATGCCATAACATGACATTGTTTATTCCTTTTATCCATCAGCGAAGATCACCTTTCAGCGATGTTATCTTTTTAGCTATTTATCTAGATTATTTTGGGCCTATAGTCTAGACAAGGGGCCAGCAACCTGATGAGTCGGAAGAGTCAAACATTACAATTTCATAATTACTAAGTTTTGAAAGAGCCACAATTTTTTTCCTGACGACTGTTACGACGCCTGTCACGAGGGTGGGGTGTGATAAAAATGAGGACAAGTGGCGAAGAGATAGAAATGGTCCCTAATCCTGACTTCAAAATGTTTTTTAGTTGTAGTAGTAGTAGTCGTTTAAATAAATTGTATTGGCGTATATAATTAAAAACCCGCAGCTTCGCATCCAAAGAGCCGCATATGACTCGCAAACCGCAGGTTGCTGACCTCTGGTCCACACCAAACTTTGACGTAGCATACTCACTGTCTATCATAAGGAGTATATCATCTACAGTGTTATTTCATTTGCGGTAGTCGCTATGTAGGCAGTACGATTATTCTAACATCAAACATCATTCCGTTCTGATTTGCTGATCTATCAACTGGTAAGATTGCTTTGTAACTCATTTTTATTACTATCATAAATATCCCACCTTATCTTTGTGGTCGGTATTTTCACCACCAGCTAAATAGGTATTTGGTCCTAGGAAAATCCTACAGCATTCCATGGTTGCGATTTCAACATAAACGGCTCATCCACTATTGGGCAAATATGAAGTTGAAACTTGCAACTTCGAAAGGTCATTCAACTTTAATCTTCTATCCATGTATCCAGGTGTTAGTTGGCTTGGCGACTCATATTTAATGGTGCGTATTTCACACATGCATGACGAATACCCCATAATCTTTTGTGATCGCTATTTGAACCACCAGCTACTTCGATCAAATACAGGGTATATCAAGACTGCTACTGAAAACGAACCCGGGTGGTAGTTTAAGCGACTTCAGACACACTGCAACAGAAAAAGTTGCAAAAAATAGCGACAATTTTTTTTTTTTTTTTTCTTATGGCCATATTTGGGTGGTACATACATTTTTTCCTAAAATAATAGTGTATACCCTTTTATTTATAAATAATCTAAGGCATAAAAGTGTTTAAATGATTATTTTAGCAAAAACTATGGATGGACCACCCAAAAATGAAGATATTTAAAAAATCATAAAAAATAATTGTCGCGTTTCTTTTCGAAATTTTTGGTTGCATTGTGTTTGTAGTCACTAAAACTACCACCCAGCTTCGTTTTCGGTAGCAGTCTTGAGATACCCGGTATACACTAGATACAACATGAGCACTTAGAAAATGGCACCAAAAAAGAGTGCTTTAAGCACTCTTTTGTCTTCAGTCACGCACCGACTGTTGCTTCTAAAACGTCGCAGAGCTTTAGACAATATTATGTAAAAAGCTACTTTAAGCTCCAGGAATAAGGTGAAATTTGTGTTAATATATTTGGAATATGTGATCTTTTTGTTTACTTTGTTTAATGTCATGCATCGGTGCCACTTTTTAACAGAACTTTTACAAGGAACTGTGTATCTAGTGTATATTTGATCGAAGACCAGCTAAGTTTAAATTTGGAACTTGCAAAGTCAAAAAATAATTCCACGTTGATCTGCTGATCTATACACGTGTTATTTTACTTTGTAACTCGTATGGTGCGTGACATACTCACTGGGGTCAATTATCCCATAATCTCTTGTGGTTGGTATTTGAACCAAAAGCGAATTTGAATTTGGAACTTGCAAAGTTCAAACATCATTCCACATTGATCTGCTGATCTGTCCACGTGTTAGTTTGCTTTGCAACTCATCTTGTATGGTTGCATAGAGACGTGGCGTGGGCACGCTCCATAAATACCTGAGGTCACCTCTCCTCGTTCTATTTGTCATTGTAGGACAATGGATGAATTTCACATGCGGGCCTGTAAATAGCGTTGCATGCTGTTCTGCGAATCCGTTTGTATTGTGCTTGCATTGTGTGTACCAATTATGTATTTATGAAAACGGCATGTAAGCTTAGAGTTGATGTTACTTGGCTTCAGATATATCTTTCTGAGTTCTGCAGTGTCGGTGAATTTTGTGCATGAGACGCGATTTCACGATAATTTTGTAAATTCTTAAGAATAATGGAGTTTTATTAATTTGTTGTTTAAAATAGACTTTCCAGATCCTATGTTAACATTTATTACAATTAATATAATTAAAATATCTCACTTCACTGTTGTGGCATAGAAAGCATGGAATTTACAAGACAAATTTACAGAAACGGTTGTTCAACTTTTTAAATTAGAATCCAATGTAATTATAACTTAGGCACATGCAGTGTGAGTTTTAGCTAATTTAAATAAATAGTAGTTGGAGATTCAAAATTATGTAACAAATGCAGCTAATCTGATGAAGGAATAAAAATAAAGTTAAAATAAAACCATGTGCTATAATATGTGATGTTGTATCATAACACAAATGTAATAAAATATTTGTCCAGGAAAAATGTATCCACGCACATGTTTATTCCGTTTCACGAAAAATGAATTTAAAACAATGCATTTCATAAAAGATCGTAACAGAAATAAAATATTTGATGGATACAGTTTTAATTACACAAAATTTGACAGCCTTTGGACAAAATCATAAATTCCAATCGGCGATGTTTTTTTGCATCGAAAAACGTGAAAGGCTGTCAAAAATGCGTACGTATGAATATTCAGCCATTAAAGCAGTCGTTTTGAATGCTGCCTCAAACACGCCAACAATAGTCCAGGTAACCTATCTAACTTTCGACAACGTATATCATACGAAACAATCCAATTGTATTTGTTTTAGATTTATTGCAGTTATTTGTGCTCGTGGTAATCTATTTCTTTATGCATCCTGTGTTTGTATTTCTTTTATAGTGCGTGCAGGTTTTTTATGTTTATTATTTGATGAAAGTCGCTTTGGAATATTTTTGAAACGTTTGTGAACGGATTTTTTAGTTTCCTTTCATTTTCATTCTACTGCGTTTTTGTTCCTAAAAACAACAAGGTCCGAAATCTGTTGATACTGAAAATGGACAGTAAATTGTTGCTGTACGGTTTCTATTAGTTGTATAGAACATGTGTTTTGGTTATCACTTAAGAATATTCATAACTTCTTCTTTGAGTTTATCTTTTATTTATAACCTATCCTCGTTCTCGTTAACGTAAAAATCAATACTAGAACCTAACGTTCTAATCCCATGTTGCTTTTACAGTCACAAAGCTTTGTCACAACATAATTCAAGTCAAAAGCGATCTCTATAAATACGCCTAAGTCCGTGGCAATACTGTTTCACACACGACAAAAGACCTCATTGACACAATCACAATTCCCCATCACCGTCGCTTTGACACCCATTCGTGCATTTTTTCCGTACGATCTGTCTTTGTTTTTCTTCAGTTGGGTTGATGCGATGAGTATGCAAATACTCGCATCAATATTCATGGCCGATGGCGTCATCGATAATTGAGTCTTACCTGACTACGAAGCCTTCGATTTTCATATTCCCCGGCTGACTCTGAGCGGGTGTAGATTTTTATAATGCGGTTTTAAGAGGAAATATTGCAAATATTTTTTAAAACTTTAAATTAATTTTCATAATCTTTGAAGCGGATATAACGCAAGATGCGCTTTAGTGATTCGCTACAGTGAATTGTGTTAGTTATTGCTTACTAGAAAATCTTGATTTCAAATATATTTCCTTAAAGATATAGAAGTTAATGCCTCATATAGTTACAACTTCTAACTTAGATAATTTACTTGCGAGACATGATTATCTTTTACCGCTTAAAAAATATAAAAAATATAACATCCTGATTGAAACCAGATACATATTAGCTGATCCCAAAACGCAAAAGATTTACGTCTATGGCAAGTCTTCTAATCTGTGTCTGATGATTATCATCACGCTTAACTGTCCAACGATCACCGGGTGGCATACGTAAATTTTTAGAATATACCTTATTGAAACTGGTATTAAGCTGAAATTTCATTGACATTGCCAGGACAGCAAGTGATGACCTGTGAGTCGTTAATAGCAGATTTAAAAAAACCTACCCACAAACAAATATGCAAGATTGCGAATACCAGCTCCCCATTCTTGCCGAGTACTCAGTGAAGTAAAAACTAGGGATGGAAACATATGCATACCTACAAGGTATATGTGGGTATTGTGTCGTAGAGAATGTCGGCGCCCGCAACATTTTTAATGGCTTTCAAGAGGTGACAGGCAAAGGGTTAGGGTAAAACAAAAGGATCGGAACCGTACCGCACCCTGATGGAGGGCTAAGTTGAGTAGTGAAAGTACAGTATGTTGCAAAACATGAAATGTTTTTTTTTTAAATACAGTTTTTATATTTTTTGAACTACAATTTTAAATATTTAAAATATGGGATTTTATACTCTGGATGATCTTAGGTATGCCCGTAGGGCTTTATATGGCAAAACAATTAACGTTGGTAAAAAAATTTATGCTGGCCTGCTGGATATTTAATCATTGAATGTACATTACTTAAAATTGATACTGAAACGCAATAGTCTTTGATCTCGGTCTCTCTCTCTCTCTCTCTCTCTCTCCCTCTCTCCCTCTCCTCTCTCTCTCTCTCTCTCTCTCTCTCTCTCTCTCTCTGTGTGTGTGTGTGCGTGTGCGTGTGCGTGGGCGTGTGCATGTGCGTGTGCGAGTGCGTGTGCGTGTGCGTGTGTTTCTGTCTACAATAATATTATATAATTTTAGATAAAAAAATACTTATAAATCAAAACTACCTCGATGCCGTCACGTAACCTAATAATAAAACTAGCTGCTTATTGCAAACAAAACGTATTTTCGTTGATTTATATTCATTATAAGTAACTTGAGGAGCGTAAGGAACATGCGAGAGACCAGATTATGTAACTATGCACTTTGCAACTTCAGAAAAGCTTTTATGCCAAGATAGGCGATGAGTTATTAACCCTTGGCACATTAACGTGAGTTACAAAGCCACCGGAATCGCTGTAACATCGAATTAATTGCCGATTCGTTTGTAATGTATAAATGAGATGAAAATTCCCTGTGAGTATTTTTATTGGCGAAAAAGTTGATCTGACGGTCAGATCCTTATGTTCATTCTAAAGCATAAGTTAATTATTTTATAACATGGATAAACTAATGTTGCCCCAACTTTACATTACTGTGGTGTAAGACCAGATTTTAAACTGTTCAGTAATGTTTACTAATGATTATTGTAAGGTAGGAGAGACTTTTTTTTTTTTTTTTTTTTTCTCGCGGGGAAAATCCCTTTACGGACCATCCCACCCCCGAAGGGGCGAGGGTGTGTCGGACTCACCGGCGCCTTCCGAACTAAGCGAGATGTGCCGCCCGTGGATGTGGACGGGCGGCCACTGGGTCGGGTCCCTACCACAATACGCGCCGAAATACCGACTAAAAACCCCGCGTCGGCCACCATGGGTGCACTTCAGAGACGGCCCCGGGTTACCGTTGAGCGGACGCGCCAGGACCGCCTCATGTGCACCGCCGCTTAGCGACGCGGCACGAGACGCTTGAAGCGTCACGTCTCGGGGGCCGCCAAGGTAGGGACGGCGGCCCCGCGTGGCCTCTGCGGCGCCGGGTTAGTTGTTGTCCCGGCGCCTCCTGCGTCTCCTGTGGCGACGAGCGGGATCGGTCTGCTCCCGATCCCGCTCGGCGCTCTCCTTCTGCGACATGACACGTTCGCAGAAGGAGAGCATGGCCCGCCACGAACTCCGGCTGCCGACCATGGCGGCGACCACGGCCGGCAGCGAAAGGTCGCTTCCCACGACCGCGATGAGAGCGCTGCGCTCCTCGTCCCAGGCTGGGCACTCCTCCAGCGTGTGCTGGGCCGTGTCCTCACGGCAGTTGCCACAATGGTGGCACACGGCGGACTCCTCCGCTCCGGCTATGCGACACAGGTACGCACCGAAGCAGCCGTGCCCGGTGAGCACCTGCGTCAGCCGGTATGTCGGCGCGCCGTGGCGCCTGTCCAGCCACTGCTCGAGGACAGGTCGCACTGCCGCGACGGTCCTCGTACCAGCACTAGGGTTCTCCAGCCTGGAACGCCACTCCTCCACAGCAGACCTGCGGAGGGAGGCCAACATGGCCTCGACCTCTTGTGGAACCAACCTCTGCCCACGCCCGGACGCCTCCTCTCGCCGGAAGAAAGCCGACGAGAGGGTCTTCGCGTCCAGCACCCAGGGCAGAGTTCCCGCTAATACGCAGGCCGCCTCGTGCGAGACCGTGCGGTAGCCCCTGATTATTCGCTGCGCCACCATGCGCTGCGGACGATGCAGCAGGCGGACGCAGCGATCGCCCAGGGACCCGGCCCAAACGGGACACCCGTAGAGGGCCATGGACCGCACGACTCCAGCATAAAGGTTTCGGCAAGGGATGCCAGGACCATCAGCAGGCGCCCCAGTGCACCTGCCGCACTCACCAGCTTCGGCGACAACTCCGCAAAATGCGCGCGGAAATCCCATCGACTGTCGAGGACGAGACCGAGGTATTTCATCCTCGAGCCGACGGGAATCCGCACGCCCTCCACTGTGATGTGGGCCCCAGGCGGAGGCCCACACCGAGGACCGTGGAAACACACGGTCTCGGTCTTATTCAGGGCCACCGTGAGGCCCAGTCGCCAAATCCTGCCCACCACCAGTCCAGTACCGAACGAGGCGAGCAGGGCGGACCTCTGGAACGTCCTGGCCGTCGCTGTCACCAACGTGTCATCTGCATAGCAGATGACAGCGACGCCCCGAAGGTTGGTACCACGCAACACCCAGTCGTAGCCGATGTTCCACAGGAGCGGCCCAAGAACCGAGCCCTGTGGAACACCGCACGACACTTCCCTACGGTGCCACCCGTCGGCGCCCGGATACACAACGTACCTGTCAGAAAGGTACGAGTGCACCAGACGCCGAAGGTAGGGCGGCACTTCGTGGTACCGCAGTGCTTCTTCGATGCAGGCCCAGGGCATGGTGTTGAACGCGTTGGCGATGTCGAGAGACACCGCCACCACGACCCTACCCCGGGACACCGCACGCTCCGCTTGTGCCTTCACCCGCAGAATCGCGTGGACCGTCGACCGGCCCCGCCGGAACCCGAACTGGCAGTCCGCCAAATCCGGGCCCGTACCCTCCAAATGCTCGACGAGGCGCGCGTGGACTACGCGCTCGAAGAGCTTGCACACCTCGTCGAGCAACACGATCGGCCGGTAGGCCGAGGGCGAATCTGCGGGTCGCCCCTCTTTGCGAAGCAGGACAAGCTTGCCCGTCTTCCACCGCGACGGGAAGATGCCCTGCTCAAGGCACGCGGAGAAAAGGCCGCGGAGCCTCGTACCCAGCGATTCGACGGCCAGCACCCAGACACGACCGGGCACCCCATCGAGCCCCGGGGCCGAGTTCTTGCTCCGCAGCCGAAGCACTGCCGCCTCTAGCTCTTGCGGCGAAACCTCCGGGATATCCCTTACCGAGACCAACGACGATGGCGCCGGTGGATGTGGCGCCATCGGTGGAGGAGTGAACTCCTCGGTGGCCGGAAACAAGGCCGCGACGACGTCCTCGACAAGATCGGTCCGGAGACTCTGTGTCAGAGGGGGCGCCCATGGGCGGAATTTCCGCATCGCCACACGGTACGGACGCCCCCATGGATCTCTGTCCAGAGACCTCCGGAACTCTTCGTTCGCCGCGGCCTTCGCTTGCGCGATGGCCACCCGCAGCGCTCTCTTCGCCTCTCTGTGGAGGTCGAGAAGGTGCCGCTCTTGCTCGTCGTCGCCGGGTCTACGGGTCCGACGACGACGGTGCCTGGCGAGTCGGCGGCGCGCGAACTGGCAAGCTGCGCGCAGCTCTGTGAGCTCGGCCGACCACCAGTACACCTGGCGCTTCGCTGGGAGGCGGGTGACCCGGGGCATGGCCGCGTCGCAGACGCGCGACATCGCCACCCCGAACCATTCCGCCTCTTGCTCGACCCGCACCGGCCCGTCCGGCACGGGGAGCCACGCCTAAACAATGGCAGCTTCCTTCGCGGCCTCCACATCGAGGCGCTTCGCGGCCCAACGTCGGCCGCCCGTGAATCGGGCAGTCGGACCACCACCGGACTGGCGGGTGGAGACCTGGGAGGATGAGACGCTGAACCGAATGTAGAGATGATCGGACAGCGTCTCCTCCTCAACCAAAACCCTCCAGTCCCGAACACGGCGGGCAAGGGCCGGGGTGGCGAACGTGACGTCCACCACCGAACCGCCGTTGTGCCGCACGCACGTGTTCTCCGACCCCCGATTCAGGACGACCAACCCGATGGAGATCGCTGATTCCTCCAGGGCCTCGCCCCGCGTGTCGGTCACCGACGAACCCAAAGCCGATGATTTGGCGTTGAAGTCGCCGGCTACAAGCACGGGGCGAGGCTGGCTGTCATGCTGTACCAGGGCCCCCAGGCGTGCGAGGAAACTCTCGAATTCCGCCTGGGACCTGTTGGGAGAGAAATAGACTCCCACTATCCACACCCCTCCCACCAGGACCGCCACGCATCCCGCACCCTTCGCTACTTTTTCGAAGGGCGGAGAGCCGGCGGCGCACTGGGTGAAGACGGCCACCGAGCCATCAAGGTCCCCTGCCCAGTCGTCGCGGGCAGGGACAGAGTATGGCTCAGCGACCACAGCCACGTGAATCAACCACTGCGCCAGGGACTGTTCGAGCATGTGCTGTGCTCCTTGGCAGTGGTTGATGTTCGCCTGGAGGAAGTTTAAGTCCATCTATGTATGGGCGATCTCCATCGCCTCAGGGCGGGGCGGTTGCGGCCGCATCGCAACCTCGGCTCCCACACCGCGTTGAGTACGGTGCGGGACCGAGGAGGCAGCGCAGGCTTTGCCGCCCACCCGGTGGTCCGCGGGTTTTCCTGCATCCGCACAGATTGCGCAGTGCGGGTCCGCAGAACATTCCCGGGCTTTATGGCCCGGATGACCGCAGCGGTAGCAGAGCCCGCTACGGTCGCACTCGCCGGTGCATTGAACCCGCACATGCCCCTTATATAGGCATCGGTAGCAGCGTAGGGGCCGGGCCTCAAGCAGCCGCACTGCCGCTGCCACCCAACCCACAAGGACGCGTCCTGCCTTCACCACCTTCTCCGCTGCCTTCGCCGGACAGCGGAGCCACACCGCGCCCAGGCCCGAGCGCTCGTCGCGAATCTCCCCGACTTTGACGTCGTCGGGGGAGCACTCGCCGAGACGGGCGATGGCCGTTGCGACTGCCTCGGGGGTGGCCGATGCGTCCAGCCCCGAGACCCGCAGTTCCGCAGTCTTCACGGGCCGGGAGACACGTACGTCCTCCCCCGACCCGCGAAGTACCTCCCTCATTTTGGCGATGAGGGAGTCGGCCCTCGCCTCCGACTCAGGCCCGGGCACCTCGAAGAGGTAAGCCCCGGTGGCTATCCGTCGCGATTTCAGCCCGGCTGTGATGCCGAGGCTGGCCAGGTCCACTTTCGTTTGGACCTCACGCAGGACCTGTGCGTATGTGATTCCTCGCTTCAACGCCTCCGGCGTTACCGTGAGAGTCACGGCGGCTTTACGTGGGAGGCGGAGCTGAGGAGCAGCCCTGCGTGGGGTCTGGGCCGGCTGTTGAGCCGCCCGGGACTTCTTCTTGCCCCTCTTTGCCACCACAGTCCACGGAGTCTCCGTGGATGTGGCGGGTTGAAGGGGTGGGTGTGGCGTCTGCGACCGGGGCGGGGCGCGCTTCCGGTTACCTCGCTTGCGCCCGCGAGGCTCACGAGAGGCACCTGGCGGCGGAGCCGTCGGAGCCGCGGTCGGCCGGGTAGCTGGTACGGGGCGGCCAGTCACCGCAGGTGTGGCTGGTGCGGGGCGGCCAACGGCCGTAGGGGCTGCCTTCCCCTTCCCCGCTCCCAGGGCAGGCCATGAAGCGGCCGGCAACCCCGCGACAGGTGGCCGCGGCTTCGAGGCCGCCTTGGCCCTGGCCCGGTCGGCGGCCAGCGGAGGCCGGAGAATCGGCTCTGGAGGCAGTCGCATGGCAATTGCCTCCAGCTTGGCATCTACTTTTGCCATGTGCACCTCCAGTAGCGTTTTAACCGCTTCTTCTGATCCGCCTGCGGCCGACTCAGCTGCTGGCTGCTGCTGTGTCCGGACCATGGCCATCAGGTCCTGCAGCATCTTCCCCTGGGCGGTGAGGGCCGCCTCTAGCGCCGTCACCTTGTCCCGGAGGTTGGCCTTCTCCGCCTCGACTCGGGCGAGCTCGGCTGATGGCGGCTCCTGCGCGATTTCGAGCAGCTCCGACGCGCTATCTTTTATCTCTTTGACGTACGTACCTTTCAAATTTTTGGCCGTACGAGCAATGTGTCGGAGCCGCTCTGCCATCTTTGATAAGGCCTCACTATGAGTGGCTGGGGGAGGATCCTTTGGCGCCGGCTTGGTCCTAGGATTCGCGTCCTTGGCCTTCCGCAGCTCGACCTCATCCGCCTCCAGCATCTCAGCCTCGGTGATGCTTTCAGCAGCCACGGCGGCCTCGTAATCCTTTTGGGCCTTGGCAAGAGCTTCGTCGTTGCTTTCTGGTGCCGGTGGGCGCTGCTTCAGCTTTTTGCTGGCAGTGCGGGAGTCTGTCTCCACCGCACTGCCTCCATCGCTGGTTCTGGGCCGCTTCTCGGCAGGACGAGAGCCCCGCCGTTTAACTCGGTTTCTTTTTGGCAGCGAAGAGTCGCTGCACGCCCCGGACTCCGAGTCGAAGTCCCGGGGTGGCGCGGTCCTCTCCGCAGGAGGCCCCATCATAGACGGTACTCGACTGGACGCTTCAGACGTGTCCGAGTCAGGCAACCTTTCTACTACCACGGAACATGTTTTTTTGGATTTAGAAGATTTCATAATGTTCCCACGAGTATGGGGGAAAAGAAGGTCCGCCCAGGCAGTGCCCCCTGTACCTGGGTAAGCCTAGCGTAACCCGCCAGAGGGTCGGCCGGTACTCTGGCGGGGGTCGCACTAGAGACTGAACTGCCCATCAGCCATGCATCCCCTCGCGGTGCGCCGCCGCTTGGGATTCGGGGTACTTTTTATAGAGGCATCCTCCCTCGCGGTCCGGGCGATTAAGCCAAGACCCTCGGTCCGGCAGGAGTGCGAGACATGACCACAAACCTCACAACCGGATTACGATATGCGACGGCGACCGTGGGAGGTACACTCCCACAGCCCGCCCGGCGGCGGGGTAAGCGCACACCGGGCCCGCCGATGCCTCCGGGACAGAACCGGAGGGTGGCCCTGAGATGGGCCCCACCTACAAACGACAGATGGAGGCGGCCGCCACAAAAGACAGCGACCGCCAAACCCCCTGCCCTCCCCGTCGGATATTCGCCGTCGGCCATAGTAGTTGCAGAACTGCAACTACGATGACCCACGTTGCCCAGGGTGCACCACGTGGAGGTTCCCGACATAGCACCCCAAGGTAGGAGAGACTGTCCCAACCTCACACCCACCACTGTAACTCCTGTGAGCCAGGATCAACAGTGGCACGCAATGTAATGACACCGAGCATTGAAGCTCGGCGAGTCTCCGGGAATGTCTAACTTGTCTTTAACCCGCAACGAAATTAATCAGAAAGTGATATTAATAGGAGGAGTTGGTAATAAATTATTGTCGACTTCCCTCCGTCCAAAGCGGGCGACAAAACAATGAACTAAACAGCAGTTTATTGTTAGGTATTTATAAATTAAATCATAATTTCTAAAATTACTGATATTATAAAATTAATATTTTTTCATCAGCCAATGATTAAATAATCAATTTCCCATTTCACTCTAACTTTGAAGAGCTGCACTTTGTAAGAACAAAATTACTTTTTTGACTAAAATAATGTGTTGCCCATAAAACGAATAAAGTTTCGCATCTTTTCCGGCCACGTTCGCTGAGGCGTGTATGGGACCGCAATTTTCATAAGTCTTAACCAGGCCGACCTTTTGTCTTTGTCTCAATCTCTGGGTTAGGAAAATTCATGTCCGTCGCAAATTGGGCGCTGCCTCAGGTAAAATAAACCTTTGAGAGACTATCTGTATGCAAAGAAAAACTACGGAACTTATGTAAATAGTTTTTATGATTTCTTGGTATACGTAACTCAGTATAGAGCTTACCTTTTCTAAATAGGGGTCGTGAATATTTTTGCATTTCCGTGGGCGTGTTTCGATGGTATATTTGACAAGTCTAATACTGTCCGGGAATTACCTCTGGCCTCAGAAGCCAGTTAAGCTACTCATAATGTTTAAGATAATAAATATAGTGCGGTGTATACAGCGGAGTCTCATTCATTATGCGGGTTGCCGCGCAAATCACCCATAAAGGAGTTCTTTGAATATCGTCGTTACCTAAAATTGTTATCTCCCACCACACCCTTGGTGCACGGTTTTTTAATTAAAACAGGCAATTTGGCTCTGACTTAACCCAAGTTTTACAATTATGTTTTTGTCGTTGCGGATAAGAATTTTATACACGAAAGAAAATTAATTTTTACTAGCCTTTATTAGGGTCAAGAAAAGATTTTTGTATATTACTTTAATCCTTTAAGACTTTTATAGAGTATAAATTTCAATTACTAAAACATTAGTATACGTAGTTATTAATCGTTAACCATAGATAACATCAGTTTGCAGTATTGTACTAAAAATTACCAACAAAATACTTTTGAACATTTCTTTCTTTTCTCGCATTAGTCAAGTTTTCGAAAGAATGGAAAACAGTAGCCCCGCACTGGCACGCTGACCGGACGATTTATTGACTGTTGCCTGTAACAGGCATGTTCTACTGCCCTCGCATTCGACACAGCCGGCAAATGGAAAAGTTGTCTCAAAGTAACCCCAGGCTATCCGAGCCCCACTGTGTTACAACAAATTTTATACCGGTAGCGCGTCGGCAAACTTTCTGCACTCTGTTCAGCAATAAATAATACCCCAGAATATTGAAACCGATCGATATGTAATATTTTAAAGTTCCTGTTTACTCTTCAATGTACACACAGAGGTAACAAGCTCCCAATGATAACCCGACAGCGATGTGCAGATTAAATATTTTACAAGGGGAATGAGCAGCCAAATAAAGACCCTTTTGAATATTCATCACTGAAACTCGGCCGAAAGTTTTTGATAAGAAATTATGGTAATCATTTTAAATTGACCTAATCCATATTGCGGGGACCCGGAATTCAGTCGGCGAGGAAACTTGTTACCGCGCTGGTCTGATGCCCCGACTTCAAGTTGAACAGAATTTTCTAATTAATTTATACCCTCTTGCAAAACTTTTACGTAATGTTAAATTTTATTATCTTGTAACATTTGGTGAAATTCATACACAATATACATTTGTTAACGGAAGATTCATCACAATTTAAATTTGCATACACAGCGGGTGAGTAGGCTAGATTTTTCAATAAATCGTTGAGCCAGGATATTTGCAATAGATTATTTTACAATTCAGATGGGCCGGTGTTAATATAGTAAAATCGTGATAGTTTTTCCGATACGGCAGCGATTTTGCGTGAACACTATGTAATAATATGTAATTCCACGAACGAGACCAAACATAACCTACAGAAGCGACATGAAAACACGATATTCATCCATTTTGACGTTTAATCCGTGAAATTGATATTGCAGTGCACCCGCCTGGCACGTACTGGCTCGCGATGAAGGAAGCCCCGTCACGAACTATGACACACCAATGTTTCAACTCTCTATGAGACTCCATCCATTGTTTTATACGAGCATCAACATTTTTCCCCGCAGACCTTTAGTTTTGATATTCGATTCACGCCACGTTCTTTCTTCGAGATTTATTAGATTACGATTTTCGCTTTGCGTTAGTGGAATAGTTTGAGAGTGAGGTTTAACGCAATTCCCCACACGAGACTGAACAATGACTTGCGTTATTCCACAGCACGCAACTATGGGTTGTTCGTGTCTATCAATATTTGATCAAACTTTTCCAGCGAAAGTTCTAAGATAAATTGGCGAAGTTGGGCAACTTGGTTATTGATTTAAATTTTCATTTAAGAAATTTTCTGACCTAGTATTCAACTTGATTGGGTTTGTAGCGAACTTAACAAAAACGTTTGTAGAAGAAAGGTTTTGGGAACTAAAATCAATTCCTAGACCAACTGTTAACAGTAGAATTGTTTTATTAAACTATGAGTGAACGCACTCTTGGCAATAAGTAATTTATTTCCATCTTGAAAGTGATCATCGAATAAAATGATGAAAATTTGGAACGTGACTTATGTAAGTGCGAACAGAATTTACCATTATTAGATAAAAATAACAAATAATTTTGCTAAATAATTATTTGTAGCTGCTTAGGCAACTACGAAGGTTACTTTTTAACATAAAAATATAAGATCTTATTTTAATCTAACATAATTGTCATAATCGATTATATCTCTATGGAAAAAATCTTATGTTTAACCGACTTATGTCACCCAAATAATAATCATAATGCGATTATTTCTGCTTCATAGCAATTGACCTAAAGCCAGTCAAATGGACGGCTGTGCATACTATATACTACGTCTATATACGTATGTAGATTGCCCATTTCCGTTTGCCCCGACCTGACATAGGGCTCATATTAGCAATTCATAGATTAAGTAGGAACGCGTGTCCGTGCCAATTATCGAATATTAATCATACATGATGCAAACACAGACTATATATTAGCTTCTTGATGTAATATGATGTGTTTTAGCTTGAATTATTAGTTATTAGATATGACGTATTATGTAAATTGTATTGTGGGCACGTTCTTAATAATTGTCTGTAGATAGACGTCTCCGAGTTTGATGTAGGTTGAAGTATCATCATTTTAAAGTCTATTTATTTAATGGTTTCTTCGATTTACGTGAACGTTACAATGTGAGAATTAAACCTAATTCGAGATAAAATACGTATAAAAATAGTTTTATTTCAATGCCTATTTACTTCTTTGTTCTGAAATATTCTTTTGTTACATTAACGTTGTTTCGTTATAGTACACGTGGGGTTAACCACCTCAGCTCATAGAGACCCACAAAATGTGTAGGTGACTATGGCTGGTATATTGCTGTCCCTATTATACAACTGGAGAAATATTATATATAAAGAATTTCGAGTTGTATTTAAACTTAATAAACAAAGAAAACAACGTAATGTGATTCCAACACGCATTTATCATAATTACTTAACATCCAGCTAATTGTCCAAACTGGAAATTGTCATGGAGCTAATGAACACCGCATTCAAACCCGGGTGTCTCTTCAAAAAATTAATTAAATAAGCATATTTATTTTCATAAAAATGACCTAACGACCCTCACAGGGAAGCTCTTTGCACAAACAAAACCATCTTTTCAGCGGTTAATTTGCGGAATGAATCACTTTCATTCACAGGTTGTTTTCGCCGTCCCTGTTTTTGTACAAATGTGGCCGGGCTTACGCGGGTAAGAAATGAATTATCGTTAGTATTTACCGGAAGATGACATTTCTTGAATCGGCCCATTAATTCCTAATGGAGCGGCGACTGGCTACATTTCATCTGTTTGGCCGCGAACCAGGCCTCCACCGCAGCTATTTTCGGTAGCGTATCCGAAAATTTATAACTACCAGTTAGTTCTAAATCGTTGGATAGCGGCAAAGTAAGTGGGATTTATGGTATGCCTCTTTGCGGTCTATTTGTTTGTACGGTTGTGTTGGCTAGTTTGCCTTTTTTTAGTGATTTTGCCAACTCTGTGATTACGCGTCACTGCTTGGCTCAGCGTTTACGAGGCTATGGTATTATTTGCTTGAAATTATGTCGTGTACATTCCTAAAGAGTAGGAAGTGTATTTTTTGCATCTTTCGTATTATGATTAAATTCAGTTAGTATTTAGACTCTATATTTTATAAACATAATGATTAATTTAAGACATCTAATTAGTAACATAATATGTCACCTAATAACAGCCTTTTTCAGGTCCAATTGCACAAACTAACTCTGTCCATAATTTTAACTTCGTAAATGTCAATCCCATACATTGGCGATGACAAATACTTCTCAAATATATGGAGATGACATTGTCAAAGTTAAAATTATTTATACTCAATGTTAGTTTATTCAACTGGGCCTACGTTATACATACTTTTATCCTGAGTCTGTGACTAATAAATTTTCTTTTTTCCTTTTTTTCTATCTATAATAATATCTGTCTTTATATTGACTTTAATACAACGGCCTTTATGCAGCCATAAACTTCGAAATGTTGTCAGTAACCGGATAAGACAAGCTGAAGTCTGACTTAGACGCGCTTTAGCTATATCTGACTTTGTACGCTATCTTTAATCTTTATGTCAGTAAGGAACCATCTTTATACCATTGATTTAAAATTAAAGATAGGCCTTTCGGTACGTTTGGAGTTTCAAAAAGATGACCGTGGAAATCTAATATATATATAAAATTAACTTAATTCAATGGACTTTGTACAAAGTATGATAAAAATATTATTTCTACGAGTATATAAATAAAGAAGAAAGAAGAAAGAAAGGAAGAAAGAAGAATTTATTGTTGGACAGTGACACAGAAATACAAACAAAATAGATAACACAAGTGAGACACAAACACTAAAAATAATTATCACTGCGCCAACAATGGACCTCACATTCAGCTAAATGCTTCGGTAATGCATAAGCAGAACCGCAGCGCTGATTTTCAATGCGAGGACCAAGTGAGGTTCGGATGCTCAGTCATTAATTTGACTTGAATTAAACGTTAAAAACATAATAATAATAATGTAATAATAATAATAACAATTGGGAAAAGCGACAAAATAACCAAATTAAAGAACACTAAAAACTTAAACAAAACACAAATATAAAATTAAATAGTACTCAATTTCAGGTATGTATGTGTGTATTATAAATGTACCCATGTAAATGTATTTGCGTAGTTAGATATTATTTTCTATGCATGTAAGTAGCGCGAAGTTATCTGATATTCAATAAAATAAATAAATAAATAATTCCAACACTTTGTGGGTATGTAGTGAGCCTCGCTCGCACAGGCGCAACAAACATTGATAAACATCGTACTCGTGGCAATGAAACAAATAAAGCAGTAACAAATAAATAGGTTTTATTATCATATTATTATATTATTATTTCTCTTTATTTCCATAATATTCTTTTTTATATTTTTACACATCATATATACCGGGTATCTCAAGACTGCTACCGAAAACGAAGCCGGGTGGTAGTTTTAGTGGCTACAAACACAATGCAATTAAAAATTTCGCATAGAAACGCGACAATTATTTTTTATGATTTTTTAAATATCGTAATTTTTGGGTGGTAAATCCATAGTTTTTGCTAAAATAATAATTTAAACTCTTTTATACCTTAGATTACTTATAAATAAAAGGGTATACACTACTATTGTAGGAAAAAATGTATTTACCACCCAAATATGGCCAAAGGAAAAAAATAACAAAAAAAAAATTTCGCTTTTTTTTGCAACTTTTTCTGTTGCATTGTGTCTGAAGTCGTTTAAACTACCACCCGGCTTCGTTTTCGGTAGCAGTCTTGATATACCCTGTATAAAAAAAAAAACAAACAATATGTCGTATAAAAATATAAAAAAGTAATGACCCTTCGGTGGCGTGGCTCAAGACCCAAGCCACCGGCGGTTAGGGATCCAAAGTGAGGAACCTCCTCACTATGCGTGCCGTGTCCAACAACACCGCCTTTTGGATCTGACTCTTGGCCCAACGACCTATTGAGAGCCTCTGAAGATGTTGGTCGAAGCTCTTTGGCATCAGTCCATGTCAGTAACCGGATTAATAACTTCGTCCATAATTGCAAAGACAAAACCCTCAGTTTCCCCAAAGAGGTTAACGAAACGTAGCCAAGATACAGACGCAGGTCGGTCCACATCAGGTCCATGAAGGGCCCGATAGAACCGACCATGCAGCTCTTTGCTCTTACATACTTCCTCGCGATCTTTCGTGCTCATCACCAGTGGTTTCCGCCAGTTCTCATTCGCCAAAGAGAGCGGGGTAAGTCCTTTATCTATCTTAACTACAACCCTATGCATATCCACGTCACTGTAAAGGAAATAATCCCTGAGATTGCACACCTCGCGATTATGCAAGTCCTTAGTATTAAGGATGCCTCGGCCCCCACATCTCCGCGGGATGTACAATCTCATCACTGACGATCGTGAATGATGCATACGATGTGCAGTTAGTAGAGTCCGGACATTTTTTTTTTTTTTTATTGCATTGAATGGCGAGACGAGCAAGCCGTTCGCCTGATGGTAAGCGATACGATCGCTCATGAACAGTAACAATATTCCACTGCGCTCGCCATCCTGAGACATAAGATGTTAAGTCTCAATATGTCCAGTAGTTGCTCTGGCTACAATGTCCTTCAATCCGAAACACAACAGTGCATTTAAGCAGTGTTGTTTCACGGGAGAAATAGACATTGCGGTGGTACCTACCCAGATGGCCTCTCACATATGAGAGACCTACCACTTTACGATCCAGGGCGTCCAATTCGGTCTGAGTCCATCTGAGTATACTAAAAGAGTACATAAGCACACGCATAACCCAACCGTTGAAGGCTCGAATCTTGTTCCCACCTGACAAAAGACTGTTGAGAAATTTTGCCAGGCGGCCAAAGAAACGCTCCTTCAACGATTGTTTTACGTCTGCAATCAAAATACCCAGTGCCTCTGGCATACCCAGATATTTGTAAGTTTTTGTCTCGGAAAAGGATCTGAGTCTTACAGCATCAGAGACTTGTACGCCATCAGAGACTGCAACTTCCCCCCGCTTTACATGGATAATCGCACATTTATCTACACCAAACTCCATATTGATTGAGTTGCTAAATGTTTCAGTTATTTTTAACAACTCAATCAATTCTGTTTGTTTTGATGTAAATAACTTGAGATCATCCATGTAAAGCAAGTGAGAAATAGGCTCAGCCCCTCTCCGAAGACGGTAGCCTAACCCCGAATCCACCAACAGAGTGCTAAGAGGATTCAGGGCCATGCAAAACCACAGTGGACTCAGACTGTCACCCTGGAATATACCCCGCTTGATTCTTATTGGCTCGTCACAATCAGGAGAAACCATACCACCTGGATATCTAACATATATATTTTATGTCACTGCTTTATACCCGCTCTACAACAAATGGTAGCGATAAATTAATTAATATATAAAAATAGTTTATAATCTTTATAAATAAATACATGCAATAATTAATATTCCGGTTTGATTTTGATTTCTCAGCAAAGCTGGTAAGTTTTAAAGAGGTTAAAGTGCGGGTGGGTATCAAGCACTTTAGACCTCTATTGGAAATCAGCAGGGGAATTTAGGAAGCGTCTGACAATACTACATGTATCGAGAATTACTGATTTTTGTAGTTGGATGTAAATATTTTTATTAATGTCTAATTTTTTAATCGAATTGTGGAGAGACTTGGGCACTATTCCAGTTGACGATATTACAATGGGGATAACTATTACTTTTTCTTGGTGCCACATATCTTTAACTTCGTCTGCGAGCGGTATATATATTATTATTAGGTTAAATTAAAAATTAAAATTAAAATATGCTTTATTGTACACCAAGATAACATACAATTTACAGAATAATCACACAAAAAATATGTACAGTGGGCGGCCTTATCACTAATAGTGATTTCTACCAGGCAACCTTTGGATGGACAGAAATTATACCACTTACGTCGGAACACTCAACGCGCTTTCCGCCCTGTCCATATTTATGTCACTGCTTTATACCCACTCTACAACAAATGGTAGCGATAAATTAATTAATATATAAAAATAGTTTATAATCTTTATAAATAAATACATGCAATAAATGAATTGCTGTTAAAGTATTGCTCAGGGAAGGCAAAGACGAAGCGTCATTACAATAAAAACTTTGACACTACGTCTGCTTGGGTACATTTAATTTCAGAGGGATACAAGAACTGGAATTCGCATTGAAAATTTAAGTGTTGCTTTTTTGTTTTGATGTCTTTCTTATACTCTTATGAATATTTTATTTGCCACGACTTACCTTTTATTGCCTCAGTGGCGCAGTGGTATTACGACACGATTACAATGCTGAGGTCTCGTGTTCGAATCCCGATATTGTTTTTTTATTCGATTTCAGCCCGGCATTTATCTGCAATATGGCGAAACGCTCGTCCTCTATCAATTGCGGAAAACGTGACAAGGAAACACACAAGGCGAAACGTGGGTATCCTGGTAGCACTGCCTACCTCTTCTGGGAAAAAAGCGTGAGTTTTTGCATGCATTTGATTTCATTTCTACGTAGCGAGATTTTAAATACCTATCAAAATTATTAAATTACATATATACGTAAACTCACGCCTTTTTCCCAGAAGGGGCAGGCAGAGGTGTCAGAACACCCACATTCTGCTTTGTATGTTCCGTCCCATGATGTGAGGTGGCGAACCTATCGCCATATCGGGCACTAATTTCTGACTCTGGGCTGATAATGAATAGAAAAGAAAACAATATCACTTTGCCCAACCCGGGATTCGAACCCGATACCTCAGCTTTGTAACCGTGTCCTAGTACAACTACGCCACCGAGGCAGTCATGATTAAATTACTGATAGAAATATCTTACCTCATATTGGTAGTTAAAACACACATCCTAGTTCTGAGTAAAGAATGGAAAAAGGCGTCTTAAGAGCGTTTACACCTTGCGCGCAAAGTCAACTATAGGTATTTCTTCGTTAATTTCACGCACACATAAGCGACCAAAGCTGTGTGCGTAGAGCTGCCGCGTCGCCTCGCTTTACAGTCAGCACAAACAACTTTGATCCGTGCGCTTCAAAATTCTAATATACAATTGAAATATAACTTATGATTTATATATTGGTAATATATCATAAAAATATTTTATTTGCATTATAAGTAGACAAATATTACTGTGCAAGCAATGAACAATACAAATTTAGATACTGATCATATTTTCATTATTATTACATTGTTATGTTGCATTCAAATCAGTGTTCAATCAGTAGATACTACATGTTCGAATACATGAATAGAGTTAGGGGCTTTACAACCCCTTACAATTATAAAATATATTTAATTTTATAATACAATACATAACATAATTTAGCCTCGGAATTACGTCCCATTATATTATCTGAAACATAATTTATACTCACTAAAAATCATTGTAGGTAATAAAAAAAAATTAAATATTTTACTACCAAAGTACTAAGATGTGGCATTCGCAGTCCACGCGTGGTTATTTTTACTACGCACGGCAAAAATCGACTGTAGCCAGGCCGGAGGGACGAGCGATACGTCCTCCCTCTAGAAGGCCTTGCGGCGGTCTGATTTGAAGCACGTCGGACAGCGTGTTTTATAGCGGTTTTTAAAATATTTAGTTTTGTAGAAAACATGAAATCTAATTTTGTTGAAATATAAGAATTATAATTATTGATAAGATGTTCTTCTATTATAATATTCAATTGCTATAAAAAATTATGTACGATAAGTTGGTGAAAAAAAAAAAATGTTCTTGACGAGAGTTTCTGAATAATTTAGCATTGTTTAAATTTTTATTTTTCAGGAACTAAACACAAAAAGATTATTTTTCGCAGCAAAATTCCTCCATAAGGGTCTTATTAGTCTGATAATATTTTTATTTTCATCTTATATTTAGTGATTTCGGATATCTTAAGCTTCTAAATTGCCATTTAAAGCCTAAATAACGCAATCTGTGTTCAGTAATCCTTATAGTACTCACAAATTATCCATAAATCTATAATGTTTTCCACCAAAATCCCTAGATGACAACCTTTTCTAAAATTAGTACTAATTATTTTTCCTTTAAATTGTTTATTGGTGGCTATTAACTCGTTTGAAAAGTTCTGTTTTTAAGCCAAAAAGCGCGCGGAAGATATAAACGCTCTTAAGCGAAAACAATGACGTGAACAGATTTGCTCTTTCATTTCGTTCAGCCCGAAAAAATAGACTGGCGAGAGCCTCCGTACTGTAATTGGTTTAACATCAGCAGAAAGAACAGGGCTTCAATACCTGCACTGAAAAAAAGGAGTCAAAACCTGTCGTAATGTCCCTTATATAGGAAATAAAGCATGTTTTATTACAGTTTACAGTTAATTAATTAAATTAAATAAATAAATATTTTTTTACCCTTATTTAATGTCTATTTTAAGGCACAATATATTACAATATTAAAAACTTGCTACAGCTTGTCTCACAGCTTATTACGAGGCGGATTCCTTAGATGAATAGGGACGCCGTTTTTCTACTTAGGTATCTTGTTTTGTAGGTGAAACAAAGACGTGAGTCCGGGTCAAGGTGGCCTTGAGCGACTTGCATTCAAACTTATTAGGCTGGAAATACTGTAAGACAAAAATAAATGCATGGATGACATTGGGCATGAAATCAGTCTGCGACAATTTTGAATTTATCCGTAATGTAGACATTATACTTTTTTAAATTTTATTGCAATAAATGGCGAGGCGAGCATGCCGTTCGCCTGGTAAGCGATACGACCGCTCATGAACAGTAGCGAAACCGAACAATGAACGCAAAAAAAAAAAATAACCAAAGGTTTTCTTCCAACGTAATTTAAATTATAACATCATAATTAATATTCAGAAAAAAAAATATTTTTAATGTTTCCAGGGTGATTTTGAACCTATTTAATTAAATACTCAGTGCATCTTTCACTCCCTTCTTTGAAAACATGTTCATCCATCCTTCAGGAAGTTGTAACTACCGTCCGATTTGCACAAGGATTAACAGGGCAATCATGTAGTAATAAATAGTCGGTGAGTGCAGGGGCGTCGGGACATACAACAAATATCTCACCATCAACGAGAGAACCCTCATGTCCACGCAATCTGTTTACTCGGCGAAACGTGAAATACCGCTGATGGAAGTAATATGTTTCTAGACTTGATTCAACTCCGCAATGTCCTTAATACGTCTTGGGATTGGTCGGTTTAGTTCAGTGGAATATTGCGGATAGTGGTTAGTTTTGTATTTCTTGTGCAGTTTAAAATTTTGTTTTATGTTCATTCCTTTATAGATGAAGAAAAATCATAAGGTTACTGGTAGTAGAGAGGCCGCCTCGGTAGGTTCCACAATATCTATTTCTCCCGAAAAACAGCAGTGTATATGCACTGTTGTATTCCGGTTTATAGGACATTGTAGCCAGAGTAACTACTGGATATAATAAGTTAATATCTTATGTCTCAGGATGGCGAGTGCAGTGGAATGCCAAGAATTGATTTGTAATTCATGGTGTTGCTTAGTTTTGCTCCTGTCCATGAGCGCTCGTATTGCTTACCAGCATGCTCGTCTCGATATTTATAGCAAAAAATCGTGAGGAAGATAGTTAATCATATGGCCCTATATCTATAAAATTGGAATATTATTTGTATACCTGTAGCGCGGCATAATGGTATACCTATGTGATCAATGTAATATAAATTTAATTATTGTGGTCGAATCATTTTCATCATTTCATCAGCTTCAAAACGTCTGTCGCCTATTTGTATCACATTTACAAATACATAGCGTCAAATTTAACGCTCCATATTCAATACACGTCAGAACACTTATTGCAGAGTATGGCCTAAGGCATCAACCACATGCATTTTGCCTGTGTGCGTGACTTCAGCGTCAACAATATTGCATATTCAATATACGGAGAACGAGCTGTCTGTATCACCAAAAGCCGTTTCCATTCGTATTGTGACACGGCTTTATATGGGGTTAGATGAAAAGGGTAGATAACTAGTTGACGGCTATGTATAAATATATTTTTTTTTATGTTTTATGTGTCTATTCCAGAGGTTTATGGTTTTTTGATGCAGGATAACGTATGAGCTACTATTTATTTTAGTGGGTTTAGTTCAAAAAGTATTTAATGTATTGACGCGGGATTTGGAATATATGATTCGTAAGAAACTATACTGGTGGTAGCTCTCATATATAGGAGACCACCTGCGTGGATACCACCGCAATGTCTATTTCTCCCGCTAAACAGCAGCGTAAATGCACTGTTGTGTCTCAGTTTAAACGGCAATATAGCCAGAGTAACTACTGGATATATTGAGACTTAACATCTTATGTCTCAGAATAGATTATTATCATCAGGTAATCAGATTATCATCAGGCGAACGGCATGGAATCACCATTCATAGCAATATATATATATATATATATATATTCTTCACGAGTCAAATTATCATAACCAAAGCATTTGGTTAGTATAACTACTAATTACTAAATTTTTACTACTAAAGTAGTCACCATCATGCCCAGGATATATACCATTGAACGTGGTGCATTAAAAAATATTTCATTAGGAAATTGCGCAAATTTCTCATAGTTCAAATGACTCATAAAACTATATCTGTATTTTCTCATCTTTGGAAAATACAAAAAAAAGTATGTTCTTAAACTTAGTGTAATTAAAATATCATACCCGATCTATTATTAAAAATTTTCTACTGAGTAAAAGTGTAATGTCAAACCACAGAACTGTTGAATATGGTTAGAAAGGCAATAGCCCTCAAATTGTATGAAAACCAAAGTCGTTGTTTTGGAAACACAAAACCTCCACAAATCCAACATAGAAAGCTTTGCACTAGTCGATTTAAAGTATCGATAAAATTATGAAAATATGTCTTTGTTATAAGACTGGAATTTATTTTATCGATATGCTTAATGGTTTTACTAGTTACAGTTATTTAATTAGTGTTATGTCGATAGACCGAAAATAACTGAGAGACTGCAATGTCTAATACTAGCGGTCCATCCCGGCTCCGCCCGGGTGCAGATACATGTTTCAAAATTACAGTGATAAATTTATATGTATCCCTATTTATGGCTAGTAGTTCATGCCGTAAATATTTCTATGTTTTTCTTTAAATTTAATGTTATGTTTACTTTTTTGCTATTTTTTCCTAAATGTCAATGTCAATTCATGCAGTGGCAACTAAAGGTAATGCATTTAGTTTATTGTTGGATATTTTTTTTTATTTAATTATTGTAATATGTAATTACCACTGTTTGTCCTTAAACAATAAAAATAAAATAAAAATAAATGGCGGTCAAAATACTCAATTCCTACTTTCAATTTAGAGTATCGACCAATCGGACCATCAAAAGCGAATAAAATTTCCTCGTATTTGCCAGAAATATCACTACTGCTTCCCTCCTATAGGTTATAACGTGATAATATATAGCCTATAGCATTCCTCGATAAATGTACTATACAACACTGACATAATTTTTCAAATCAGAGCAGCGGTTCCTGAGATTAGTGCGTTCAAACAAACAAACTCTTCAGCTTTATTATATTAGTATAGATTGAAAGTTAATTTTATATTATACACTATTTTACATATATGCAATTATTTTAATCAAATTATGATTTTTTTTACGTCAATAGCTTCAGTGCTTTTGATTTTTCATACAATAATTCATTATTTCACCCCCATGATACAGTTTTTTCACAAGCTTTGCACGTATTTATTTTTGGTTTGTAAATTACTTATGATACAGATTTTTTATCGTCTTCCGTTTCACGAAAATGAATACTTAGAACAAATCGTACTGGATTTTGTAAGAATCCAGTAGTCTCTACCTGTTGCCTTCATCTACTCACCCTTGGAAACCTATAAACGAATGAGTTACAATATTATAAAGTATATTCAGACACAAACATATTTTGTTCTCTAGTTGGCGGAGTTATGACATTAGAACATAAGGATAGGTCGTCAACGTTAACAAACGTTGGGTGTAATACAATTTAAAATTATTATAGGATTTAATTTTTTTGTTTTGTTTAATGCGTATAAAAACTGATTTACGAGTACGCGAAATCTATAACTACATCGATACAGTTACTATGTACATGACTACAACACTGCGTGACATGTGACAAATTTCGGAGTTGACATAACAAAAATGAGTCCTATGCATTACGTAGGAACTTAGCATTCGGGTGCATTGTATGTATGCATAATCGGCAATGTATATTTTTGATTTGTCGTCTATCATATTATCGAATTCTTCATAATGCCGTAATTAATAACCGCATTTTTTTTGTAAAAAAGGTGAAAATCAATAAAATCGGCTTTAATAGTGGTATTGAATTCTTCCTCTATTGATGTTCGACGCTTTAGTATTGAAACTGCAAGATAAATTCCACAAATCTGCATTTTTACTCTATTTCGCCGGAGCACCACGATCCAAGTCAGTCCGACAACGACTGATTTGACAAATCATCTGTTCCGCGCATGGACGTAGTATCAAATGGACTCGACATTCGAGTTCCACCGTAAGGGACAGACATAAAGTAAAAAAAGCAGGGTTATCAGGTCATACATACATTTTCCCATAAATATTTTAACTAAATAAATAAATAGACGCAACATTCAAATTCATAGTCCTGACCCTACAAATGATAATCTTGTGTCGTGGGTATCAGAAACTACGAGAGACTTTTGGTCTCACTAACACCCCAATTTGAAAAAAATATCAAGTCACTCAAATATTTATAATCTTGAGCGGCACGAAACCGCGGCCTCACGTTTTACATCTGGCGTCTAACCAGCTGCGATGAATGATGCGGATGAAGGGCCTCAGTATTAAACAACGTGACGTTTTGCAATATTTTCACAAAGGTTAGAAAGCAAAAAAGGAAAGATGGCTTTGTATAATTACTAATACTTATATCATTTACGTAACTCGAATAATACATAGTAATGATAATATATACATAGAAACAAAACCTGCCGAGTGTTCTATAAATTATAGAAGATCAGAGAATTCATAGTAACGTAACTACTAAGGATAGAATAACATCCTACTTTATTTTATTTATTTATTTTAAGAAAGCTTACAAACAAGTATTTACAATATTCTTAATATTTTCATAAATGAAGTTCCTAATAACAAGCTTCTACAAACGAATCGTAAATAACAAAGGTACAGAAAACCTATTGATATAGACAAACAAAATGGAAAAAATATACCTACATTTTTTTCTTTTCTATATCTTAATTAAAATAAAATGATATAGTAAAGTATGGAATGTGTAATAATGCAGCGCTTGTATATTTTTTTAATCATCTGGCTTTTTTTTCCTGGAATATTGATTTTTCAAAAATACAATTGTGCACTTTTTGTTTTCATCCATATTAGGCTCATGTTTCCTTTCAGCACTCTTTGTTATTCCCCACGGTTTCGGATTCGGTCATCTGTAAAAATTAAATCTAATTATTGAAAGAATAAAATATATGTCATTAATATGTGCAGAACAAAATATAAATTGAAATAACGTAAGGTAACGTGACGCCTCGGGTCAAGGCGTGTGTGGATTGGGTATTTATTGCATTGACTTTAAGTTTTGGCACTCAAAGTCTGTAAGTTGTAAACATAAAATCTTTGTTTTTGTTGACGAAGACGACTGTTTGTGTCCAAAATAAAATAAATAAAAAATAAAGAAGTATTAAGATTGGTGGATTGGGTGTATTTTTGTAATTTTTTCGAATACAGACTTCAAATTTGTGACAATTTATGAAGACAGGCTGCCGGGAGACTGATTATAGAAGGGGTTTCATTCATTTTCGTCTCAAAGATGAATACTCTGGATTTTTATTATGTATTTAGATTAAATAGATTATACGAGTAGTTTACCTTTATTTCGAGTGGTGGGAGAGAAAACAGTTTTAAGAAAGTTATAATATGCTTAGTCTTCTAAATGCAATTTTTGAACGAGTGTGTTTACCCAGCTATCTAATTTTCCGTCACATCCTATTAATTTGATCCACAAAACACGCGAAGGTAAACCTTTTGAAAAGCTGAAATAAAATGAATAATGGTTTAATTTACCATCAAACCAGGAAATGCAAATTGTTATAAGCTGGTATCCCGAAACATAATATAATCCAACTAATTTAAAATCATGTACAAAATGGCGTTCTCTTCGAGTAGTATACAGATTGTCATAATAAACAAAGTCAAGATAATTTGGTCGGATAATACTTTTAAAATACGTATTTTTTATGCAAATATAATCCTATTTTTCAATATATTCTATGAAATACTAATTGCAGATGTTAGTAATAATGAACGTCTACATTTATTTTTACTAATATACTAAATAAAATGCACTTACCAGTGAGAGGTTATATTTTCATATTATCGTTTAGATCGGTTATCACAGCCAATAATAAAGCAGCACACCATACCTTTTGTCTTATAATCAGTTTCAACACTCTTTTACATACATTTTTGACCGCAAATATTCGTAAAATTCTCAGTAATTCAAGTTTTTAACAAACCGCACGTCTTATTTGTTTGGGTACACGCAGTGTTCCCCTACAAAATTATGTGAAACTATGACAAGGACCGCAAATTGTGTTTTCTCACTTTCATTTTTTAAGGTTTATGCATAAGTCTAAGTGAGATGGACTATATATGTGAAATGTATGTCAAGTCTATTGATACTACGTCTATGGTTCCGCGGCAGTGATGCTTTTTATCATAGACGTAGTATCAAAATAGACTTGACATGCATTTTACATATTATAGTCCATCTGACTTAGACTTATGCATAAACCATAAGAATGAAAGTGACAAAACACAATTTGTCGTGCTTGTCATAGTTCCACATAATTTTGTAGCGTCCGTATTGTATGATGTATCGGCCAAGCACATAGGACGTGCAGTTTGTTTTAAACTTTAATTACTGAGTATTTTACGAATATTTGCGGTCAAAAATGTGTGTAAAAGAGTCTTGAAAGTAATTACAAGACAAAAGATATGGTGCGGTGCTTTATTATTGGCTGTAAAAGCCGATCTAAACGATAATATGAAAATATATCTGTGCCTTACGGTGGAACTTGAATGTCGAGTTCATTTGATGCTACCTCCATGCTTTTAATGCACCACCTTGCGACGCGTCAAACGCTTGTATTTCCCTTCTAACCATATTCATCTGTTCTGTGTGTCAAACAATAACACGAATAAATCCAAATATCTACGAGAGCAATCAAAATGATGCGTCAAGTGAGAAATTCAATTTCAAATTATTTTGTAAGGTCACTGACATGAACTTACAAATTCACTTTAACAATCTTCTTCAACATTTAAATTAATAAAAAAATGTCATAACTTAAATAAATTTCTTAGGGGATTTATTCACTGAAAATTTTCTCTCGAAAGGTTTGTTTATAGGAGAAATTATTAAAACGAAGTTTTTCATGATAACTTCATTAAGCTGTCTAAAAGAAGCGACACCGCGATCCAAGATGCTAAAGTTTTGATCTTAATAACGTCTAAAATAATTTTACACTCAACAAGAATGTTTTACAGAAATTAATTAAATGTAGTTTCTGTGACGAGTCTTGTTTGATTACTAATTAATAATTTGTTATCTTATAATAATGTATTATGTTATTAATTGACTGCCTTGGTGGCGTACTACGTTACGGTTAAAAAGCTGAGGTCACGATTTTAAATGCCGGGTTGGGAAAAGTGATATTGGATTTTTCTATTAATTATCAGCCTAGAGTCAAAAAATCGCGCCCGATATGGCGATAGCCTATAACATTGTGGGACGGAACACCTCTGCCTTCCCCTCGGAGAAACGGTATGAGTTTATGTATGTAATAATTTATTTGGTGAATAAACGCAAATTATAGAGGTAACAAATGTTTATATTAATTTCATTCTAGTTACCTAGAATAAATCTTGATATCTATTTTGCGATGAATGCCACAATACTAATTAGTGGGAGCGAGCGGGCATCATGCTCCAGAGAACTGACGGCTGTGAAGCAAAAAGGACTGAGAATGGCCAAGAAATAAATGCTGGATATAATACAACAGAAATAGAATATGAAATTATAGCAGGAATGAATAAATTCAACGTAGATGTGGTGTAATTATTTTTGAATTCAATAAGGCAAATCTGTACAATTGTTACAAATAAGCCTGCTATTCCGATTCCTTGGTACCTTTTAATACTGAACTGATGAAGCCTAAGTAATAATTGCTTGTAAGAAGTCTGGGACTCGTCAAAATATATGTTTTAATTTCGGTAGCAAATTCAATCCTTCAAGTACGATCTAATTTTGAATGGGAATATATACTAAATTTAAATAAATGGGAGTAGAAAATAGCAAAACACACACCTTTAGCCACAGAAAATAAGACAGTAATTAATTATTTGATACACAGATTTGATACTAAAGGCTTGGTGCCTAGAGCAATGGATGACATCTATTATAAATCAAATGCACCCTGACAGCAATTGCAAGACGTTGAATAAATTAAAGCAGTGACGTCTATGAATAATGTAATAGATGATATCTCCATTACATTACAGTTTTATTTAATATGTTCTTGTTCAAGCGATGTCATCGGAAACGTAGATATAAATGAGTACCGTGAGTGAAATTCCTGCATGTGAAAACGCGGCGTTGCATTTAAATTTTCGCATTCATAGTGGTGCGATTGTCGTTCTGTTTTCGACTAAAATTTACTCTAATGTCTTGTGTTTTGCTTCAGACTCTAAGGCCTTCTTATTTTGTGAAGTTTTCTGAGGAAAACTTTACAATATATTTTTCAGATGGGAGTTTGAGTAGGTACTGTTACCTTTCTTCGTTTAATAAATACTTGCGGATTTTTTGTATTGATACTAAAAAATTACTACAATTCCAACTCATCTTAAGGTGAGTGCAGTGTAATTCAAATAGAGTTTCAGCTGATATATGTCCAAATCCAGTCGACACAATTATGCCGACCTTAATTACAAAATGTCACCATATTATGATGCAGTTCAAGAGTGATATTAAAACTACGCTTTCCTTCATATTTATATTTATTGTAAAGAAAACACAACAAGTAACAAAACCGTCAAAGCGTTAATTCAATTAAACACAAACTTTTTTTACCAATCCTGCAAATTGTACACGAGTTTCAGGCTAAAAGCCATTCAAATTTCGAATACGATAAAAAAACAAAGTGCTAAGCCACCGTATTCAAGTTGGTCGACAAATTATCTGGATTAATGTCATTCTGAAAGTTTGCACAAACATCTCTCGAGTACCGAGGAAAAGTTTTGAAATTTTTCTGCAAGGTGCAATGTATCTAAGAGCAGCGCGTTATTAGAAAGTTGGTTCCAAGTAGAATTATTTGCGTTGTCTGAAAATTCTCGCCGTGAATATTATGGTTTCACAACTGAAAACTTCCGCGAGGCTTGTTTATTTTCTATTTTGTCTAAATTCGTTCCGGGAAAGAAAGCCTTGTTCTGGGCCGTGTCGTTTTTTCAAAATAATTCGTGAAGAGGATTTTAAGAATTATAGGGCTATTAGATATACATTTGATTATCAATATAAACATGGCTCCGAAAAGCCGTTGTGATTTGAGCCTACGGCCATCGTGAAAATGTTGGCAGCCGCATCTGGTTCATTACTAACAGGCTACCATGGTATTAAAATAAAAGTATTTAAATATACTTTTAAATCCACTAGATTCTATACATAGTCTGGCGTAGAACTCTGTTAGCAGATGCTCAAAATGATAATTGGACGTCAACATGATCTAATGCATCTATAGTTACTTTTATGTCAAGTTAATAATTTGGTCTCAAAACATATCCCTTGATTGAGAAACACAAACACAAATTATTTCATTGTTTTAAAAAATAAAAATATCGTCACTTTCTATCCATGAGTTATTAAATGAAACATAAAGAGTTTCTTAAGCATTTCCTGAATAAAATAGGTTATAAAGTCAAAATATTTGAAGAAAAGAACGTCACATAAAATTTCTTTATGAGGACGCATGCAACAAAGTAGATACAACGTCGCTTCCCACATAGCAGTGAAAAATGGCTAGTGAAAATTGTAGAATCCAAAAGAGTAGCAATGGCGAGGTAAATAGTTTCATGTCGTGCTGAATTCTGCTGGAGTGATATTTGAAAATAAATTTTAGCCAGATGTTTTGATAAACTAAACGAATGTTGGATAAAAAACAGAGCTATATTTAGTTTGTCATTTATGACTCAAACCGCAGTGTAAAGAACCAATTGAAAAGGATGTGGTTGAGTCGAAAGCTGCAGATAGTCGTCCATAACCAGTCAATCGTTAATGTGAACGGAACTGTATTAACCATCAGAGACCCAGTAAAATCGATCTTATAAAACACATGACCTTTGTGTGCATACATACATAAATAATTACCATATATACATACACTAATATAATAAATAGATAGATAACTCATAGTCGGATCAACGATTACTCTATGTTCAAGAGATCACGACACTCAGCAAAAAGAAAAACGACGCGAGGACGAGGAAAATACATACACTCATGTCCTTATATCTCAATGTCCCATGGTGATATAAAATATTTAGATTTTTTTATTGGCGTTGATTGGCAAAATGACAATGAGGGAAGATTGCTTACATCTGACATTAAACAGAAGCGACAACTCTTAGAACTTATTATGTAACACGACATGGACTGCATTGCACTCATCACTCTAACGCATAAGATGTCAAGTCTCATAAAGCCCAATAATCACATGCTACAGTCCCTACAAACCAAAATACAAAGTACTTACACATTCGTGTTATACGAAGTCAAAACGATAATTGTAGGAAATGATTGGTCTAGCAAGTCAGTAGTAATTTCTAACAAAAGTTTTCTTAAGCTAAAACGTTTATTTCTTGGCAAACTCTTTAACCTGGAAACGTGCTTGGTGAAGCGCAGCGCCGTGCAACATTTATTAGTAACTCGTTCATGTGGAAGGTTGCCCTAAATGTCGACGTAAAATCGTATTTCAAGAATATTATTGCTTTCACAGCTGACACTACAAGGGTTGGTTGTATTTATAGTTATTTTTTAGTACTCAATAGATAGAACTATTTTATATTTAGATATTTTTATAATAGCAAGTCAAAGAACCGATAATGCACGTGACGATAGAACAGTAGAGTTTAGATTGCACATAGACAAAAGACTCCTTATTTCCCCTGTATGTCGATATATTAACTGACAAAATTGTTCGAAATCACATATTATTTTACAGGCTGAACTCGTAATACTATACACTTGCAAGAAAAACTATGGCGAGTTTTCCACCATCATCGAAGGAATTGCTAATTTTATAAAACCGTTTGATACAAACAAAATGATAAGGTTATACCTTATCACTTAAAATATCTACCAAATTCAAAATATTGTTAAGTCGGAATGGTGTCCAAATGGGTTGGTTCAAGGATTTACTTTACTAAACAAGTATTTCGTTAAGCATCAAGGTTTGGCAACTACATTTGGATTTCAATATACTTTCACGGAAGCTAGTGCAACAACAGGTCCCGATGGTCTGATGAGCGCTCTAAGACATAGAAGAAATCGATTTTAGTCTGTTCATATGTGGTTAAGGCTACAAGGAACTCCAGTTATTTATAATTTTCTTGGCAGTTACAACAAACATGCAGTATTGTCACATTTATACAAAAGTTTTGTTTAAAAGTTATTCATATTATAAAATAAAATCGTTTAAGGTGTTAAATGTCACCCGATTATATTAAAAATAAGAAAAAAAAGTTTGTATGATCATTAAATATTTGTTTTGAGTCTAGGTAATTGAGTGAAAAGTCCAACATATCTTCTGATATTCACGACACATTATATGTTCTCTTGGTGTTTTGTTCCTTCGTTTCAAATACAGCAAGTCAACTGCTAAACATAGACCTCCCCCAATAATCTCCACATTGACCTGTTGGAAGCGACCTGCACCCAGTGACTTTCTGCAACCTTAACCAGGTCTTCTGTCCAACTTGTAAGCGGGTGTTCGAAACTGCGCTTGCCTACACGTGGCCTCCACTCACATTGGTATTGTGAACAATACATTTATTTATATTTATTATGTTACCATTTAAGCACACAGTTAGTTTTGCATATTCCAAAGCGGGCTCCCTGCACGGGCAAATCACAACGCTAATATGAAAAGTTAAACGACTGTTGTTTCAGTATTGTCAAAAAGTAAATTTTGTTGAGCGCTCTTGTTTTGTCCCTTGTTTCTTGCATTAGAACATTCTGCCGCCTCCCGGGGCGAATTATCGCTCGAAAACTTTACAAAACGACAATAATTTACTTTCATTATTTTTCTACGCGGACGACCGATATGACATTTTTAAAACCACATTTTCTTTTAGATGGATATAAGTATAATAAGTTTGAAACTTGGTTTATTAACTTGAAACGAATTTAGGTATTCATATTTTTTATGAAATACGACCGTAAAATAATGCTATTGGAACTACGAACCAAACGAAATACGACGGCAAAGCTGTTACATCACGTTGATTTTCCAACGTGGTATTGTTCCGTTAAAGCCGGCCTATTCATGCTATAACCGAGATTAAAGCCTCGTCTCATTTATTATTATGTTTTTCATGTCGGTATGTTTTATATAAAAAAGTGCTTGTGGCCTGTTGGTATACGGACCAGATGCGGCTGCCAGCTTGTTCACGGCAGTCGCGGGTTTGAATAAATAAATACACCCAACAGTCACATACATAGTCCTGACCCCACATTAAGATCAATTAAGTCTTGTGTCGTGGGTATCGGGAACTACGAGACCGCTGTGGCGGGTTAGGCCGCCCGCAGGTAGGGGTAGGTATGTAAATGAGAACTCAGGGTAGTTACGTGGTTCGGGCTTTAATAATTTCGCATCACTATTTACACTCGGCACTGTTGCTGGTGGTATGCAACAGGAGTCACTGGCCTTCACTGGACACTGATCCGGGTCTTCAGCACGTGGCGAACCCGGCGACAGCTCGCCGGGTTCGTCAGCTGCCACGTGGCCGGACACGGTGCGCAGGTCAGCGGCAGGCGCAGGCTCGGATGCAGTCCGGCAGGAAGCGGTGCGGAGCAAAGCGGGCAGTAGGCACGGAGTTAGCAGAAAAAGACGCCAAGAACGCCAGGTACGCCAAGAACTCGAAGAACGAAGAACCCCAGCGGGTTCGGAAAGACGCGTGGTAGCACGCGGCTTTCAGGTTAGGGAAAAGGACGCGAGCGACGTTACACGCGTATTGAAGCGAACGCCGATGACAGTTCGTACGTCACATCTGACAGATGTCAGATGGAATCAACCAATCAGCGCAACGGAGGCGCTGATTGGCACAGACAATAGGACTTATGCCGACTATTGAACCATAGACCGCAAATATTAGAGGTGACACTCTCACAACGTCACAGTACCCCGCCGAAAAGACCAGGATTTTACTTATAACTGAATATGAGTAAAATCCGTCTGCCTATTTATCATTCTTGTTAAATTACACTTTCATTCCATCCTCTTACATACTTCATCCTGACAAAATATCTAGCATCAAAATATATTATGACCAAGACCCTATAGACAAGAGAGTATGGTATAGGTGATTTTTTTTTTGTACACGCTTTGTTTTTCGGGATAAAGTATGTAGTAGTGTTGTCGCATTGGTTGTGAGTTAGCAGTATCAATGCGATGAGTGATGAGATGTGTTCTGCCTAGACCTCGCTTTTCCGTAGAAATAGAACGAAATAGGTCAATAGTATTATCAGCGTTTAGACGCTGCGATTTAGATAAATCGTCATAAGAAAATAATTTACTTTTGTTATTATTACAATAAGAAACACTACTGGTATTAGAATCACCTATAGTTATTGATTTTAAATACTTGGGGCAAATCTCAAACCTAGACCAGAAATCAATACCTAAAATTAAGTACGATGATACTGTAGGTATCACGTAGGCTTTAAGAACATGAAAATTATTCTCAAAACTTATAGGAATATTTATATAACCTATAGGGTTTAACCGTTGGCCGCCAGCGGCAACAAAATATATGTCGTTAAGATCTGTACACAACTTAAAGCCAGCTGACAATAATAGTTTATGTGAGTCGTTCCCCAGTATAGTCACTGAAGATCCAGAATCCAACAAAGCACAAAAAGAAATTTCACCAATATTGACGTTAAGATACGGACGAGAATCATTCTCCGGTTTACGTTCCCAGATTGATGTGATGTTATAAGTAGAAAAAAATATTTTAATAGTGGAAAGCCATTGTTCCCAATCTTCCTTATCAAAATTAACACTTTTAGTAGTAATATCACAACAATTTGGAACTAGAAGTTTTTTTGGATTCGATTTAGAATGACAATTCGAACAATTAGGATAAATAACACCTTTAGTACCACATTTAAAACAAATCGGAAACCTATCTTGTTTACACTCAGCGAGCGTGTGGTTATTAGTGCGGCAGCGGGGACAATGTGAATGACTACCTGAGCGTCTTTTGTTCTCGAGCGATAAGCGAGTAACCGGTTTACTTGTAGCAATAGATGTATTTAAAGTGTTAGTTTGTGTATTTGTTTGTTTATTGAAATTGTAGAAATGTGTAGATTTTTTATTAAATTGAATATTAGGGTCAGTAGTGTTATTAGAGTAGGCTAAATCTGGAGCTAGCGTATTATTAGTTATGGGAGGCGGTTCACGATATTGAGCAGTCATACATTGGATATTTTCGAAATTTTTACATATCAAACGAAGTTCCTCGATAGTAGAAATTTTAGGTGAGCAGGCTATAACGTTAGAGTAGCACGGACGAATGTTGTGTAACAAAATTTCCAATTTTTCCGACTCAGGCAATTCTTTAGAAAGACGAGAAAAAAAATCAGACATTATAGAAAAATATATAGTGATGTTTTCAGTTTCATGTTGAGTACGGTTACGAATTTCCGAAACCAAGCGATAGTCATAATCGATTTCGCCAAAATCCTCTATCAAAAATTTAGACAATTGGTCCCAATCCTTAACTTTACTTTTAATGCTACGGAACCAATGTAGTGCATTGCCACAAAATATTTCTGTAGCGAAATTTAATAAATCTGAAGATGAAATACTCCTAGCGGCTTTAAAATCATCGACCTTTTGTAAAAATATACGAACGCAAGTAGAACTGTCGTATTTTAGTAGTTTGAAATCTGTCAAACGAGGACGCTCGCATAGATACGTTGTAACATCTGTTTTATCAACTGATGTGGGTAAATTAAAAGTAGTCGGTTCACTAGACTTAAGTTTTTTAAGCTTATTGATAAATAAATCGTAATCAGTGTTAAATGTATTTAATAGTTTTTTATCGGCAGATGTTATCGGTTTCAATCTACGTGCTCTGTGATAAATATGATTTGACAAAGTGGATGTACGTTTGAACATGTTTATATCAAATGAACATTCTAGGTTTGAAATTTTTGATTTTAAGTCATTAAAAGAAACATTTAGGGAATTAATATCTATGTCAAATGCTAATCCCGACTCATCAATGTCCTCAGATGGGTATAATAATGACAGTTTATGAATCTGTTTACGAAGTTGTAACACTGTGTCGGCTGGGTCTTCGCCGCGAATTAATACTTCGTAACACAGTTCATTTTTATTCAACAAAAAATACTTAATGGGGTGAGTGTCCATTATAAGTAAAAATGAATGAATTTAAAAGATAAAGAAGAAGATAAGGTAGAAAAAAAAATGCAAACAATGTAATTGGAAATTAGTTATCAAGGTTAGACTTTACACTTCACTTAGTTAGAAAAATTGACAAACCTGTTTGCACTTTTAAAACCGCTCGCTTGCCCAGTTGCAGACTGCGCAACCGGACTGTGTGTGGATTACCGGGTATAACGGTGATGCGAAAAACCAACGTATTAGAATGTATTGGGCGCCACTGCGGCGGGTTAGGCCGCCCGCAGGTAGGGGTAGGTATGTAAATGAGAACTCAGGGTAGTTACGTGGTTCGGGCTTTAATAATTTCGCATCACTATTTACACCCGGCACTGTTGCTGGTGGTATGCAACAGGAGTCACTGGCCTTCACTGGACACTGATCCGGGTCTTCGGCACGTGGCGAACCCGGCGACAGCTCGCCGGGTTCGTCAGCTGCCACGTGGCCGGACACGGTGCGCAGGTCAGCGGCAGGCGCAGGCTCGGATGCAGTCCGGCAGGAAGCGGTGCGGAGCAAAGCGGGCAGTAGGCACGGAGTTAGCAGAAAAAGACGCCAAGAACGCCAGGTACGCCAAGAACTCGAAGAACGAAGAACCCCAGCGGGTTCGGAAAGACGCGTGGTAGCACGCGGCTTTCAGGTTAGGGAAAAGGACGCGAGCGACGTTACACGCGTATTGAAGCGAACGCCGATGACAGTTCGTACGTCACATCTGACAGATGTCAGATGGAATCAACCAATCAGCGCAACGGAGGCGCTGATTGGCACAGACAATAGGACTTATGCCGACTATTGAACCATAGACCGCAAATATTAGAGGTGACACTCTCACAACGTCACATTTTTTCGGTCTCACAAACACCCAGACCCGAGACAAATACTTGTGGGCCTCACAAACATTTGTCTCGGTGCGGGGATCGAACCCGCGGCCTCTCGTTTCACAGGCGGCGTCTAACCAACTGCGCCACGGAGGCTGTCTAATCCCAGGGCACATCTCTAACTTTTCGGAGTCATGTGTGTATTGATAGTTAATCACCACGCCTTATAACGGTGATGGAAAACCTAGTGAAGAAACCTCTATTCCAAAGTGAATTGAACTCGCACTAGGCCTGAGGCCAGCGTAGTTGACTATATTGCCTAACTAATTTCAGTCATACTCTCGATGGTAAAGGAGGCCCGTACCTTGCAGTGGGTATATGGGCATATATGGCATATTTGTATCAGCCCTATACAGATACATATGTCAGGATTTATCTATTCCATGTGCATGTAAGTGCATCTGCAAATGTACACCCCCTTCATATTTTTATTTTATGTTTTGATGTGTAATAATAATAGAGAGTTTTTTATCATTATTATTAAGGTTATTGTATTTCTTAGGCACAGCCAGGAACAATAGTATCTTTTCTCTATTGCGGTTATCTGAAAGAGATCACTTAGTACTATAAGACCATCAATTACGTCATCAATTTTATGTATGTTAATATTATTTAAGTTTAATTTTTTGTACGTTATATATTTATACACTTTATTGCACATAAAAAATACAAATAAAACGACAATCACAATCATAAAAGTACAATTGGCGGTCTATTTATTGGATGGTGTAATAAGAGTTTATTATTTTATCTTTTCACGTTTCACCACAGGAGGCTCTTATTTATTTTATTTATTCGTATTAATCAAAGGACCCATTATTACCAGCTTAAATTATAAAGCCGAAATGGATTGAAAGACAATATGGCCTGAATTTGATGCTTCTTTTGTTACGAAAACATTTTCAACTATTTCACTAAAGAATTACTCTACTTTCTGTAACCAAGATTAAGGTGACTTGTCCTTAGTCTGCAAAAAAAAAATAATCACAATGAAAATAAATAACAATTTGATATAATACTATATTTTTCATTTTGCCTTAAGTAAAAAAAGAGATACAAAAATTATTGAACTGAAAACAAGATCGACATTTATTTTTATTTATTTTAAACACTTTGTACATATATGTAGTACAGGCGGACTTAATGCCCAAGGGCATTCTCTACCAGCCAACCTTAAGGTAGTGCAGAGAGACGGAAGCAGGTGCTTATTAATAAAATTAACAATAAGCGAAAAGAGAAAATATATAAAATATAAATAATAATATTTAAACGGATATATAAAAATTTTAATTATATATATATATATATATACCGGGTATCTCAAGACTGCTACCGAAAACGAAGCCGGGTGGTAGTTTTAGTGGCTACAAACACAATGCAATTAAAAATTTCGCATAGAAACGCGACAATTATTTTTTATGATTTTTTAAATATCGTCATTTTTGGGTGGTAAATCCATAGTTTTTGCTAAAATAATAATTTAAACTCTTTTATACCTTAGAGTATTATAAATAAAAGGGTATACACTATTATTTTAGGAAAAAATGTATTTACCACCCAAATATGGCAATAGGAAAAAAATAACAAAAAAAAAAATTGTCGCTTTTTTTTGCAACTTTTTCTGTTGCATTGTGTCTGAAGTCGCTTAGACTACCACCCGGCTTCGTTTTCGGTAGCAGTCTTGATATACCCTATATATATATATATATATATATATACAATCGACGCCAACCTGATAGTATAACTGCAAGTCATCAGCATACAGATGATACGCACATTGAAGGTTAAGAGTTATGAGGTTTATGAAGATAGAAAATAACAACGGAGAAAGTATACCACCTTGAGGGACACCAGACTCGATATTGCACCAGTTGGACTCAGAGTCGTTTATACGCACCGACTGCTGGCGTCCCTGAAGATAGGAAGAGAACCAATCCAGTCCCACGGGAGAGATCAAAAGATGGGAGAGGATAGCTAAAAGGATGTCGTGACTGACGGTGTTGAAGGCGTTTGAAAAATCCACCAAGGCCAGCACGGTGACTTTGCCGGTTTCCATGCCCGCCCTCATGTCGCCAGTCACTTTGAGGAGCGCGGAGACGGTGCTGTGACCTGGCCTAAAGCCAGATTGAAGTGGGCACAACAAGTTATTTACGTGCACGTGCTTGAAAAGTTGCTTGTGTGCACAGGCTTCCAGCACCTTGGAAAGGAAAGGGAGAATAGAGGTGGGACGGTAGTGATTAACAAGAGAGGGATTAGGTATTTTAGGGAGCGGAATAACAAAGGCTTTTCTCCACTGAGACGGGAAAACGCCAGTGCTTAGGGAAAAATTGACAATGTGGGAGATGGGCGAAAGAAGATGGTCAAGGACTGCGACTATCATCCGACGGCTAATGTTGTCGTAGCCAGTTGCGTTGGATTTGATCGCAAGGATAATCTTTTTGATCTCTCCAGGTGGAACTGGAGAAAACTGGAAAGAGTTCGTGGTAGGCCTCGGAAGATCAGCTATAAATTCCAAGGTACGACGCTTGGTTTGGTGATTGATTGAGGTAGAAGTGGAGAAATGTCGATTAATCTCATCCAGTCCAAGGGCTGCACCATGAAAATCTATGCTAGCTTTGCCTATACCCAGAGTTCTGAGGAATCTCCAGATATTAGCAGGGGAAGACATGGATATTTTACTAAGAATGTGTCGGCGTTTAGCATTACGTACCATCTGATTACACCGATTCCTTGCAGCCTTGAATAAGCACCAGTTTTCTTCAGTGCGAACATTGTGTTGAAGATGTAATTTTTGTCTATAGTATTGGTTGGTATCAAGTCGGAATTTAATATTCAACCACCAATACTACAAAATATGATTATATTAAAAAAGTACCATGGAATCAATAAGGTATTTGACTCCAACTTTTTTATTGTATTTATCAAAACGTATCCATTGTTTTATTTGATTCTCTAACAAACAAAGAATTTCATAAATCTAAAGTTAGAAACGTTTTAAATCTTGTAGTGGGAATAACAGAAAAGAAATAAAAAACAAATACAGTGACGTCACTAGGGTTAATATACATTACAGAATACATTACAGTTTACGCGTGTGAAAGAGACAGCACGATGACCCCACTACACCTACTCTTTAATTTTAAATATTAATATTTGACTTATGTTACAAGCTACTTTAATACTTTTTTGACAGCAAGTCCTTATTTTTGAAGTACTTGTGTTTATAAGCGAAATAATACTAAGTCTATAATAGTCAAATACCCTATTCTGACCTCAGAGTTCGGCGTCATTAATTGATTTAAAGCAGGTTGCAATCTAATTTTCTGCTTAAATCGATACCCTGGCTCGACAACGTAAAATTGTATTATTTTGCGCTGCAAATTGGATTCTGCGATCAGATGCGACGTGACCGGAATGTGCGACGTGTCGTCATGGTAAAAGCCCACCAGAAATATCAAACACCTCGGTATGGCGACTGTACGGTATACGTGAAAAATGTGAGTGGAGGGTGTTAACTTTTTAATGTTTTTTCGGTTCGTGGTGCGATGTTAGTTAGGCGTATTTGTTCAAGACTAATAAGCTTTTTGTTTTTGTGGTTTTAGTAACAAGACCAAATATTATTGTATGTATGAATATTGTGTTTCGGTTAGAATTAAACTGTAGCCAGGGTAACTACTGGACAAATTGAGATTTAAAATCTTATGTCTCAGTATGGCGAGTGCAGTAAAATCCCAAAGATTGCTTTGTAATTCAAGGTGTTATTTGGTTTTGCTTCTGTTGATGAGCCGTCGTGTCGCTTATCATCAGGTGAACGGCATGCTATTGCATATGCATTCATTACAATAAAAAAGTATTCTCTTCCTAACTATACTGAAAAGTATCTCGTAGTTTCTGGTACCTACAGCATAAATCTTGCAACGAGAGGTCAGGACTACGTATGTGACTGTTCGACTATATTAAGTTCTTGAAGTATACGAGGAATAGCTGAGGTTGATTAAGATATTTTTCTTGTCCGATAGTGTATAGCTCTTCATATTGTTGGAGAATCGACGTTTGAGCACCTATCTCAGTGATTATAATATAAATACTGTAGACAACCTTGTAACTTATGTAAAGTTCAGTGCCGTTTTGATAACTTATTTACAGGCTATCGACAACCGGACCTAATCGAATTGTAATTGATTGACATATGGTTAACATATTTGAACGATGGTTGCTAAGATAGCAACACTATCTAAACATAAGGAAAATGTGTACCTACACTAAGAATAATTTACGAAAGTGCGTTGTGGCCTGTTGGTTACGGACCAGACGCTACAGCGAACATGTTCACGGTGGTCGCGGGTTCAAATCCCAGGGCGCACTACTCTTCAGAGTCATGTGTTTATTGGTAGTTTATCACCACGCACAAAAAAGGTGAAGGAAATCATCGTGAGGAAACTTGCGATTTGTATTAATTTCTATATAAATTCTATATTATTAAAGTTCTCCAACACACACTAGGCCAGCGAGATGTACTATAATTATAGTTTAACCACTCTCAATCGTATCTTCGATTACAGAGTAGGCCCGTGCTCTCTGTGACGTATATGGGCTGATACAATACAATACAAAAGGAACATTATTTTCTATCGAATGTTTGAAGGAAAAATCGGATCTATCCAATTATTGGCCGCAAACAGAATTTAACATATAAATGATAGCAATCAAAGACAATTCAAAATGATAAAATACCATAATCACCGAACAGATAATATTATCTAATAAACTTTGTTTTTCTAACAAATTTCAGTCATTAATCTGCCACCATGATGCCGGATCTTTGGATTTATAGCAAAGATAACTCAGTAACTTTGCTAATTCCCAACTGTTAATAAATTTTCAGTTTTCATTAAAGCTTATAATTACAATGGCTAATTTTATGTTATTTACGAGAGGTCGTGAAAGTGGATTTTGAATATTTATTAGATTTAATTTGGTATAATTTATGTTTACTGTAAATAAAATACCTTATAGCTGATTTTGATTATTGAATCAAGATTGAAATTTTTTACGGATTCATTGAATTCTTTTAGCTTCCCAATGCGGCGTTTAGATTACTTAGCAGTTTTTGGGTCACGGGCGATAAATATAACCAAATTCCCGATAAAATTCGGAATAATGTTTTATTTCAATTTGTAACATTCGCGTTCATCTATTAAACTGTTATATTAAATCAAGAATTACCAGAAGAAAACCTTGGATAGAAAGTGGTGTGGGATTAAAAAGAAGATCATAGTCTCGCAATAGAATCGCATAGGCCAGGTGAAAATCGTCAAAACTTACAACGTTCCATAATCGTCTTGCGAACGTTTAAAAGTTACATAGTTGGATTTCGAGTCTTTTAAATATTCTTCTTAAATGTATTATATAAAGAAGATACACAAACAATTATATTTAAGTTCACAACATGAATTAACTCAACTCTAAACAAAATCATTCATAAACAAAACTATAAAATCAAATCATGTGAAATAATATTTGCTAGTTCGAACTATTTTTTGTACTGTTTTTTGTTCTGAATTTCATTGTTTTTACTTATGGTTTGTCTATTTCATAATATAATAGCTGTATTATCGCCACCTATCCAAGTATTATTTGTGAAGTACAAGCTTAGGGTTATAGTTAAGATAGTAAAACCTTATTTGTAACTATTATAACGGATTCAAGATTGTAACCTATTTGCGTAAATAAATAAATATATATACACATGAATAAATAAAAGAAATTAAATAAATACACTCAACAGTCATATACATAGTCCTGATTCCACACTATGATCGAATCTTGTGTCGTGGGTCTCCAGTAGAAGTGGGAAATGAGATATTTATGAGATATTTCGGTCTCACAAACGCCCAGACTAGAAACAAATACCTGTGGTTCACAAAAATATTTGTGTCGATGCGGGGATCGAACCCGTTGCCTTTCGTTTCACAGTCGACTTCTAACCAACTGCGCAACGGAGGATGTAAAAACATAGAGTAATCAAAGGCTGTGTTTAAAACAAGCGTATCTCTTTTTATAGCATAAGCAAACTAACGAGCTTCTCTAATGGCAGGTGATCATCGCCTGTACACATTCACAATTCCTAGGGAATCGTTGTCATTGAGAACAGTAGGGTCCTTCCCTATATAGGGGACAAGAGGGTTGTAAGTATTCTTCGACCTCCGACCCAATTTAAAAATAGCTTCGATACTATTATTACATTCCATATTTTTTTTCCATTTAATGGCGAGACGATCATAACGTTTGCCTGATGGTAAGCGATACGACCGCCCATGAACAGCAGCAAAATCAAACAACACCCTGAATTACAAAGCAATGCTTGGTATTCCACTGCGCTTGCCATCCTGAGACATAAGATGTAAAGTCTCAATATGTCAAGTAGTTACTCTGGCTACAAGGTCCTTCAATCCGAAACATAACAGTATATTTAAACCGCTGTTTGGCGAGAGAAATAGACATTGCGGTGGTACAAACCCAGGTGGCCCCTTACATATGAGACCTACCACCAGTGTATTATTTTAGTACGAATTAAATCCAACCTTTTTATATTATTAAAACATAAAAACAAGATGTGCACTCCACTTTCCACGAAGGTCTAATACAAGCCAATAAAATCAGTTTTTGAACATATACCCAAGCTTGGAACGCTGAGCACGTAGAACTCCGAATGTTACTGGCGCATAGGCCGGTTTCTTAAAAGAAACATAAGCTATATTTCATCTTGCTAGTGAGTCATGAAACAAGATAATATATCACAGAGCTATAGTACAAAAGTACTTGGCGAAGTTTGATTAGATTAGTTTTGTTGGATGACGCTAATTTTGATGTATGGCCCTGTCAAAGGCCTCAGTTTAATACTTAAAAGTTTATTGACGTTGTTTTAATGACCAAAGTTAATGGAAATATACAGGGTATCTCAAGACTGCTACCGAAAACGAAGCCGGGTGGTAGTTTTAGTGGCTACTAACACAATGCAATTAAAAGATTCGCATAGAAACGCGACAATTATTTTTTATGATTTTTTAAATATCGTCATTTTGGGGTGGTAAATCCATAGTTCTTGCTAAAATAATAATTTAAACTCTTTTATACCTTAGATAATTTATAAATAAAAGGGTATACACTATTATTTTAGGAAAAAATGTATTTACCACCCAAATATAGCCATAGGAAAAAAATAACAAAAACAAAATTGACGCTTTTTTTTGAAACTTTTTCTGTTGCATTGTGTCTGAAGTCGCTTAAACTACCACCCGGCTTCGTTTTCGGTAGCAGTCTTGATATACCATGTATTACGGCTATTATAGTAGAACTAATTTAACATGGTATATCTGTAAATGTAAATTTTAGAATAATGATGAAAAACTATTTATTGGAGTAAATTTAATTCATTCATCTGAAATTAGATTATTTGGACATCAATAAAAGAGATACGTATAATTGTACTGCAATTTCTTGGTGCAAAATGTTTAAGACACATTTCACAGGACAATATTTGGGAAACTGCCTTGGTGGGGTAGTTGTACTATGTTACGGTTACAAAGTCGAGGTCTCGGGTTCGAATTTTGAGTCGGGCAAAGTAATGTTGGATTTATCTATTCAATATGAGTCTGAAGGCAGAAATTTGTGCCCGATATGGCGATATTTTTTTTTTTTCCTCTATGGCAATATATGTCGTTGTCGACAATTCTGCCAGTGTCAGATGTGCGGTGAGAACACGTGTGTGATATTTTTAACTGGTGGCAAACTACCTACAGTATTGTTAATATTGTTTCGACAGTGAACTTTATGTATAAAATTATGGCAACGTAGTTACTATACTGAAACAAACACAATCACTCGTAATGTATATACTTAATAAAATAAAACATTGTAATATAAATAGATATGGCGATATGCTGACCCGCTGTCACATCGTGGGACGTAGCATAGAAGGAAAAATGTGGGTGTCATGGTAGCAGGTCATTATATTGACAGTTTCATATCAATAAACTGTCAATATAATGGTAGTGCGAAAAGCTGAAAATATTATCATATCAAATTATCGATACGCACTTACATATTTACCTTCTGTAAAATATGTCTTTAGTTTGATTCTCCGTAGTCCATACTAATGTATTTTTATGTGTTTACTAATGTGTAGTTAACGTTTACGAAACTTATTACCGTAATATTGACAAAGCATACAATCAAATGACGGCTCAATATTTGCACGTTTTAGTCAATGCCAATGATGTAATAGTAGCTTATTTTAATTCCGAGTAAACAATCAATGTGTATAAATTGACAAGGCATACAGACGATCACATAAATTTTGGACGAGGTCGCTTGAAACGGGCTGTTTTTTTCATTAATTGACATAATTATCGCAGTCTGTTAGAAATCTGATATGCACAGATTGAACCTAAAATGCGACATACTGCCGTGACCGGTATCGTGTGTACAATGCATTGGATAGTCTATTTGGAACTAGGATGCTCATATTCCGACATGGGACATTATTTTTATACAAAATATCGCAAAAACTTTTGATAAGTGTTCTGTTTATTCATCGAATGGCATCAAAGGCCCCAGATGACGATCTATACTTCAAGATGAACAAAGTTTGGTAAATAATTTCATAATAATTAACCTTTCCTTATCCTCATAGAGTAGCGACAGTGCTTATATTTTTAAAGCATGTGGAAGAAGGATTTGGGCAAACGTTAAAAGTTTGTTGTTTCACGATGTACAAACTTGGGTTGTTGTTCAGGTTTGGTGATACTCTCAAATCTTTAAATTCAGCAGAGAACTTAAAGGATATCCTAATAGTCTAGATAAATGTATTGTTAGCCAAAATTATATTAAAAAATATATACTAATGTTTACATAAAGATTCTTATAGTACAAAATTCCCAAAACAATAAATCCTTACCCTATAAATTGCCCAATTAGATAATGCAGAGCCGAATCGATTGCGTTATAACAAAGATGCCGTGCGCGAGCTCATTTCCAAATTGAACTTTAAGAGCGTCACAGTATGATCGCAGTGATTAAAATAAGTTACTAACAAAGCAATTAAGAAAACGACCGTAGGAAACTCGAGTTGAGCAGGGATCTAATTACAAAGACGCTCGCCAAGACGTTCACAGTTCTACTAAAATTATTACAGCAATTTTTCACTCAAAACTTTCGAGAATATAACTTTGAGAGGAACATGAAACCGGGGGAACTTCATTGAAGAATATTTATATCCAAATAAACAGCATTATAAACATGAGAACCACATCGCAGTTACTTTTCATTATTTTAAACTTAACTGTTCGTTTCTCGGGAACACATTAACTTCTTTACGTTCCCTTTTATTGTAAGACTCGCTGTAAAATTGCAACGGGTGTAATTCCGGTTTAACTATTTCTTGTAAGAGTGCAATTCTTTAGCGAATAAAAAGCTTATTTAATACGATTACATAATTACATGTAATCGTATCGTATGTGATGACTTACGGCACCGAGACGTGGCCTCTCACTATGGGCCTTATTAGGAAGCTCAAAGTCCCTCAACGAGCTATGGAGAGTGCTATGCTCGGGGTTTCCCTACGAGATCGAATCAGAAATGAGGAGATCCGTAGGAGAACTAAAATAACCGACATAGCCCACCGGATCGATTCCCTCCATGGTCGAGAGTCGGAGGTCGTGGCAGGCAATGCCCTGCGCCGGGTAATAACTGGCTGAACCGACGCCGTTATCCTTTACCCTGTGGTTTGGGGGTACAAGAATCCCTCCACGGTATCCTCTGCCCGTCGTAAGAGACGACCTAAAGGGGTCATCGGAGTCACTGGGCACACGGCGGGGGCCGTGCGTCCTCGCGTAGGACGGACTCCGAGACGTGTGATGGAGCCTCGTCTCCGTCATGGACGCCCATAACAGCTTTACGGGCGTCCAAAAAGGGGATGTAAATGGAGGTAATCTGGGCCTTCATAATGATAACATAAGGCCCAGCAATGGTTTTGCGCGGGGCGGTTCGCGGACGTAAATCGGGGCGCCCTTCGCCCTGGGATGTCCGGTGCAGCCCACAATGCGTGTGAGGGTTATCAAGAGGTTTTTAGTCAGTATGCTGGCGTAGGTATTGCTAGGGACCCAGTTCGGACACAATATCCGCGTGTGTACCGGGCTGGAAGGCCAGAGACACTGACATACCCCTTTCGGCCTCCCCCGGGGTACCGAAAGGGCAGCTTAATAGCTTTTCCTCTAGAAAAAAAAAAAAAAAAAAAAAATCCCACCGGATCAGGAAGTTGAAGTGGCAATGGGCAGGGCACATAGCGCGGAGATCTGATGACCGATGGGGTCGAAAAGTGCTCGAATGGAGGCCGCGTATCGGAAAGCGCAGCGTAGGACGTCCACCCACAAGATGGTCCGACGACCTGGTAAAGGTCGCGGGACGTCGCTGGAGTACGTGCAGGCTGCCTCCAACAGGTCTCTGTGGAAATCATTGGGGGAGGCCTATGTTCAGCAGTGGACTTCCTTTGGCTGATGCATGGATGGATGGATATAATTACATACATAATTTTTGCTAATTGATTATTATTAATAAGATAAGTAATCTACAATTGAATGCTTCCACTATTGCTTTCAATGGCGGACGAGCATGCCATGAACCAAGCCTAGCCTAGGGATACGACCGCTCATGATCTGTAGCAAAACCAAACACAACCATAAAATACATGGCAATACTTAACATTTCACTGCGCTCGCTATTCTGAAATCTAATATGTTAGGTCTTAATACATCCAAATTAATGGAAGTACTTACGATCTACTTATAATAAGAGTAATAATGTAATACAATTGATAACTGATCCTGAGCATGTAATCCTTGTGAACTCGTTATTCAAGAGGTATTTGGAACGAAATAGAATTTAAATTGAACAGCATTATCTTTAACATACTAAGAAAATGTATACCTTATTCAACATTTTCCATTTTACAGGCTCACATTGCTAATTGGATCTAATCAATCTTATTTGTGCTCTATGGAGATCAGTTTTGATCGATTAAGTTCAAGCATTTTTTATTTCTTTCATAAATTTATTTTATATATTGACAAAAAAAAACATTAAATAATTATGTATCAAACAACTAGGAAGTAACCATAGAAACCAAACATTTTCGTGTAATTTACTGACATCCTTTCATTTCCCTCATTTACGAGTAAATATTCATTATTTACCATTAATATCATGATTCAATATACGTTTATGAAATATTTTATTAAGTGATGAAAATATTAGTCAAATATGCAGAGCACTCGAGTTGCGCACATCAAAGGTTCAATATTGTGAAATTAAATTAGGCTCTATGCCACGCAGAGTTCGGCTAATTGACAATGAGCTGGTAATTAATCCACAAATTATTATTTATGAAACACGAAAATAGGATTCGCGTTGCAAATTAAGTAGGTATGTAGGAGATGATTAAAATTACTAAGACGCTTGCCGGTAGATGAAATTCCTCACTTAATTTAATTCTAGTCTGTTGAGCTGTTTGTTACATCATTCTGCTGGAGAGGTTTCTTCGAATTTGATTTAATGTTATATTCAATAAATACTAATGAATTCTCTAGAGTTTCATCAAGCTAGCAAGATGAGAAATTTCCTCGACGAATATTTATCTCGAATAATAAACACCATTACATCACATTTCATACAATCTAAACGCGTCGATCCTTTGTGATGCGCATACAGAAGCACCTTTGTCTACCCATTTTAAAAAAAAACGTGAGTTTTTGTATGTGTTTATTCTCTCATTAATTTAGTTATAGTACTAGTTCATGTGTCACTCCACATTCTAGTAATTAATATCATTTAATTTCTGAATTTTGTTTCCATATCTGACTCAACATTTATACGTCAGTTTATGTATGTAAAGCATAGACGAAACAGAGTGTACAAATAAACATTGCTTATTTTCCTAGTGATAATGTTAAATGGTTGGGAATTTCTATCCATGTCGCTATTTTGGGTTGATAGCTACAATATTGCACTCAATTCTTGAGACAATCGAGATTCCATATCGATGATATTGCAAATGGATTCTGTATTATTGTAATAGCTATTGAAGTTAGACGGTATCGTGCAGTAATGCAATACGGCATTTTGAAAGCAATTATTTAGTCGAACTAGCTTTCATTTGCAATATTATTTGGAATAATTTGTACGTAATGATAGTTTAGGGACTAAATTACATCGATATAATTACATCGATTATACATAACTTAATACCTATACCCATTGGGTAGACACTAACCTATTGGAGCGCTTGCTACAATAATTATCACTGAAATAAAACTAACATTTTTTTAGATAAGAGAAGTGATCAAAGCGTATCCTTGTATAGACGTGAAAGAAAGATGACCGTTGGGTAAAAAAAAAAAAATTTTTAACCACGTTTGAAACGACTCTAGTGGAAAAGTGCAGATGAAAAGATGTATATTTGATCGCCTTCAAAGCGTTTCGCGTTCGAGACAAATGTTTTGTGTGATCCATAAATATTTATTCCCGGATTATGTCTTGTAAAATAAAAATAGATATGTTATAGTTTCTGATGCGAAATGAGATTGTGTAATATACTTGAACTTCTTGCGGTCAGGATTATGAGTAACCGTTAGATGTGTTTAATTTATTTTATTCACTAATACAATGCTTCAGCCAGAACAAAGCGCCATTCTTTACTTTTCCTAGGTGGGGATTCAAACGATCTTATTTAAAAAATATATGCAACGGACCTACATTAGGACACATTTTCGTAATACAAGGAGCGTCAGTCAGTCCATTGTTACCATTGTCAGACTGGCTGTATTGTGTTTACTGCAATTAGATGTTGATGCCCTAATTTTATGTTGAAGAATACGCTTTTAACTCCTTCTATTCGGAAGAAAATTACAAAGACATGTTACTTACATTTATAGTGAGAAATGAAAATAATGGTATAGAGATGTTTTGGATTTTAATAGTATTATAGACATTTGACAACAAGGCGATATTGGTCGAAAATCATGAAACTTTAAAAAAAATTACTGATCAAATGAAACGTGACAGTAAAACCTGTACCTTTACAACTAGAGTCGCTACTGGACATATTGAGATTTAACATCTTATGTTTCAGGATCGCGACCGCAGTGGAATGCTGAGCATTGCTGTGTAATTCGTGGTGTTGTTTGGTTTTGCTACTGTTTATGAGCGGTCGTATCGCTTACCATCAGGCGAACGGCATGCTCATCTGGTCATTCTTAGCAATAAAGAAGTCATGCTGTATGTCAAACTTTAACGTTTTCAAGGCTATAAATAATCAAACTATAATATAAATCCCTATCAGCACATATAAGCTACAATTAAAACTTAAACTGCACTATTAAAAATTAAAACCGATTTATATTGAAAAGTGTGAAAACAAAAATGAAAGGTTATCTCAACTCGGCACTTTGATTACAGCAACAAACCCCGCGGGCGGGGAACTTTTATTTTACTTTGGCTAACGGGAAAACTTCGCAACAATTTTACAATATATGGTTTATTAAAATTTCATCGGAGCACGGTCAATATTTTGATGCCTCCGGCGTAATTAATCAACTGAGATTTTAATTAATCATACACATACGATGTGAGCATGTATTTTAATATGAAACTCTGAACATTATGCATTATGAACCAGAGAATACACGGGAGGGTTGTTTCGTGCGACAACATTGGTAAGGTCAGCTGTAAACAAAATGGGCGCTGTTATCTGGTTCATTATAATTACCATTAACACTGTATTAATGAGATGAACACCGATAGACTGAAAATGATTACTCATAATATTATGTTAAATCAAATAATGAATATTAAGAGTTCTTGGTTTGGACTCTAAGTGGCATAGTTGGTTAGTTGCCGCCAACCACATGTATTTGTTTCCAAGTTTTGGCCCAAGTATATAATAGGTGGAGACCGCAGAATCTAAGCCGATGTAACTGAATTATTTACTAACAGCCATTCTCTATATACTATCTATCTTTAAGGGGTTAAAATAGCTACCATGACTATGTCAGTACAATTCTACGCTTCATTAAAGAAAAATACATATATTCTCTAATTTATTTATGTATAAATATATACACCATATTTAAACCTCTCTGTTTTATCCATCCATCCATCCATCAGCCAAAGGAAGTCCACTGCTGAACATAGGCCTCCCCCAATGATTTCCACAGAGACCTGTTGGAGGCAGCCTGCATCCAGCGACGTCCCGCGACCTTTACCAGGTCGTCGGACCATCTTGTGGGTGGACGTCCTACGCTTCGCTTTCCGCTATGTGGCCTCCATTCGAGCACTTTCCGACCCCATCGGTCATCAGATCTCCGCGCTATGTGCCCTGCCCATTGCCACTTCAACTTGCTTATCCGGTGGGCTATGTCGGTTATTTTAGTTCTCCTACGGATCTCCTCATTTCTGATTCGATCTCGTAGGGAAACCCCGAGCATAGCCCTTTCCATAGCTCGTTGAGTGACTTTGAGCTTCCTAATAAAGCCCATAGTGAGAGGCCACGTCTCCGTGCCGTAAGTCATCACTGACAACACACAACTATCGAAGACATTCGATTTAAGGCACTGAGGTATTTTGGACGAGAAGACGTCGCGTAGTTTCCCGAACGTTGCCCAACCGAGTTGGATTCGATGATTGACCTATCTCTCGAAGTTGGACCTGCCTAACCGGACCACTTGTCCTAAATAGACATATCGTCAACAACTTCAAGAGTCGAGCCCCCAACACCGATGGGGGTGGGCACAACATGGACATTCGACATGATCTTCGTTTTGTCCATGTTCATTTTAAGACCCACCTGTTGGGAGACTCGATTGAGGTCTTCGAGCATAGTGCTAAGGTCTTCCAGCGATTCTGCCAAGACTACAATATCGTCGGCAAACCGAAGGTGAGTGATATACTCGCCGTTGATGGTGATGCCGAATCCTTTCCATTGCAAGAGCTTGAAGGCATCTTCCAGCGCGGCAGTGAACAGTTTCGGAGATATGACATCTCCCTGTCTCACGCCTCTCTGTAGTGGAATAGCTTTCGTATTCTGATCTTGTACTCGGACCAACATGGTGGCGTTGTTGTATATACACTTCAACACTTCGATGTACCGATAGTCGATATGGCACCGCTGGAGAGACTGTAGCACAGCCCAAGTCTCGATCGAATCAAAGGCTTTCTCATAGTCCACAAACGCTAAACAAAGCGGCAAGTTATATTCCTCGGTTTTTTGTATAACTTGCCGAAGCGTATGGATATGGTCTATGGTACTAAAGCCTTTTCGGAAACCGGCTTGTTCGGGAGGCTGGAAGTCATCAAACCTGCGTTCGAGACGATTTGTGATGACCCTCGAAAACAAATTATAGACATGGCTCAGGAACGAGATGGGCCTGTAATTCTTCAGCAAAGTGTTATCACCTTTTTTGAAGAACAGTACCACCACGCTCCCGCTCCATGCCTCTGGCGTTGAGCCCTCAAGGAGAACGGAATTGAAGAGCCTTTAAAGGACTTTCAGTATCGGCGTTCCGCCCGCTTTCAGAAGCTCTGAAGTGATTCCGTCCTCGCCCGGCGCCTTGTTGTTTTTAAGTTGCTTCAGGGCCATCTCAATCTCACACAGGCTGATGTCCGGGATATCATCGCTAAAGTGTCGGATCAACTCGGCTCTCGGGTCTTCGGCCGAGCTAACAACAGGTTTGGCAACCGAGGTGTAAAGCTGTCTGTAGAACCTCTCGATCTCCGTTAATACCTCTGCCCTCGTCGATACCACGCGGCCGTCTTCCGTCTAGACAACTGGCTTTGCCCAATAGACAAGTCTCTTGCAAACACTTTGGAGCCTCCGTTCCGCTCAATTGTCTCCTTAATTCTCACAGTATTGTGAGCACGGACATCGTGTCGCAAGGACTTCCAGATCCGTCTATTGAGCCGCCGATATGCTTCGGCGTCAACGGAAGACTGCAGCGCTAAAGATCGACGTTCGGCCATGAGGTCAAGAGTGTGGATCGAGAGTTTTTGTGGTCTATCTCTACGGCGAGGTCTAAAATACTTAGATCCCACCGTATGGACAGCTTCTACCAAACCGCTGTTTAGTTCGTCCACTGCAAGGTTTTCTCCTAGACAATCAAAGCGAATTGTCAGCTCGAGTTGAAAGCTCTCGGGGTTTTGGATATGGGCGCGAGTAGGTCAGAGCGTAGATATCATCAAGCGACACCTTTCCGATTGGACATTGATTTTCAGTGTGCCCCTAACCATTCGGTGATCACTGCCGGTTTTCACCCTGTTGATCACAGAGACATCTCTGAATATCCATCTATTCGTCGTCAAGATGAAATCTATCTCGTTTCTCGTAGAACCGTCAGGACTCAGCCAGGTCCATTTCCTGTGAGGCGGCTTCTGGAAAAATGAGTTCATCGCAAAGAGTCCCTCTTTCTCCAGAAAGTCGGCCAGCCTCTGACCCCTGAGATTCCGTTGCCCATGTCCAAATTGCCCCACTTTCAACTCTGCATCGCTTCCCTTGCCCAACTTTGCGTTGAAGTCTCCCATAACAACATTGAAGTAGGTTTTGGAAGTATGTATGGCCCGACTTATGTCCTCATACATTTCCTCCACTTCTTCATCTGGATGTGTCGAGTTCGGCGCATATACCTGTATGACCTTCAACGAATATCTTTTAGATATTCTGAGTATAAGGTATACTACCCTGCTCGACACACTTTTGATGGATACGATGTTGTTGATGAGAGACTTGTGGACGAGAAATCCGACACCTCCTCGGGACTGTTGGTCGTCCCCCCGGTAGAAGAGCAGGTTACCAGACTTCAGGGTTATCGTATCCTCCCCGATTCTTCGGACTTCCGATAACCCCAGAATGTCCCAGTGTAACCTGCTCAATTCTTCTTCCAGTTCGACAATCTTCTCGTCTGTCCTCAGTGTGCGTATGTTGTGTGTTACCAGGGCCTGTCGTCGTCGGGGGTGGTAGCCGGGGCCAACCCGGGGATTCTTAGCACCCCCTGCCCCACCGTAACCTTGACCGCTACCATAGCCAGGAATAGTGGGGCTGCCGGGGACTGGGGGCCTGGTCTCAATTTGTGTCGCCATTAAGGGGGTATTTGCCAATACTCGCCACGCTTGGCAGGCGGGTTGGCGAGCGCAGTAGGGGACTGGCGTTAATGACGCTGCTGCCCGCCATTAACCGGGGAAAGGAAATAGGATTTGTGGGTAGAGGATGTTATAGGAAAGGAGAGTATGGCCTGAAGGAGTGGATACTGCAGTCACGGACGGGAAGTTAAGGTGACTGCAGTAGCTCGGGGGCCGAGGTCGCGTACTCGTAGCACCTATATTAGGGCAGGCTATGACCACTAGATAGGAGCATCCCTAACCACAGGGATGTGGTCTGTGTGTGTGTCTCTGTTTTAACTGAAACATAAATTGGATTGAAATATCTAATGAAATCTCTTGCTAAAGATAGAACGGCTGTTGTTTGTGGCAGGTGAACTAATAATAATATTATTTTGGGTACATGACGGCTGATATAACTAAGTTTACTGTATCAACCCATATACGTCCCACTGCAGGGCACCGGCCTCCTCTACAATCGATAGTACGATTGAGAATGGTTAGGCCGTATATTCCACCACGCTGGCCTAGTGCGGATTGGCGGACTTACCATAGATTTTTTTTATAAATCGCTATGGTATGCAGGTTTCCTCACGATGTTTTCCTTCAGCGTTTTAGTGCGTAGTAATTGAATATCAATACACACATGACACCGAAAAGTCAGAGGTGTGCTCTGGAATTCTAACTCGCGACCACCCTGAACATGTTGGCAGTCGCATCTAGTGCGTTTATCAGCAGACCACTACGCACTTATAATAAATAAATAAGTTTGCATGCCCTTTGGTAATACATACCTACTCTTTGAAATAACGTTCCAATATCATCGCAGCACCAATAGGCGATTGAGCAACAAGTCCTTTACCATAAAATAATATATGCCTTGAACAATGCTCGCAAGTATGTAACAGTATATGTGCGTATCAAGTAACTAACAATGTATGTACACACGTACACCATGCAAGTCAGGTTAATGTGTCAAGCCCGACATTAATTAAGATTTATATTAAGCATCTCATTACATGGCAACACTATCTATATAAACCTAGGGAGGAAACTGCAAGCAACGTCGCAGGAAAACAAGATAAAAGTTAATTCTAAAACAATTCTTTATTACAAAGCTGAGGTCTCGGGTTGGGCAAAGTAATATTGAATTCATTATCAGCCCGGAGTCAGTTTGTATCCGATATGGCGATGGGCTCGCCACCTATCACATCTTGGGTCGAAACATACAGGGCGAAATGATGGTGTCCTGGCATCTTCTGGGAGAGGGGCGTAAGTTTAAGCATGCTAAAGCGTTTCTAACTTGTATAAAATGCACATTTTTTATAATAAAGATTATAAAAAATTGGCCCCGTTAAAATAAGAGTTTGCAGTTCATTAAAGCTAAAACAAAGAACAAAGGAACGGAGTAATTGAAGACGCACAGAGACTAACGAGAACGTCCAAAAAGTGCATTGGAATCCGCAAGTAGGGTGCAAACGAAGACTTTCGCATTGTTATACAGAAATGATTCTTATTACTGTGATATAAAGCGTAATTTAGCACCAAATGTTATGATAAACTTGTTTACTTGTACAAAGACGAAAAAGTTTCTCAACGCTTCGTTAAGTTAGACGCTTGGGATTACATACCTGAAACACTCGTTCACAATGTGTGGCGAACAATATGCTCCGCGATGGCTTGAAAGGAGTTCCTTTGGAGAGCTCTACATCGGTTCCTTTGTGAATATGATGCACAAAGCAGTCTTGTTACGTTTTTTTCCTGTTTTTAGGCTACACTATTATGAGGATTATGTTTCCGTGTATTTTGTGAAGCAAATCTATCGGTAACAGTTAGTAAATAGAAGTGATTCCGAAAATATTTTTATGTCGTAGCAAAAATGTTATACGCAATTATAAAAGTATACGAAGGTATGGACTAGTGTCAATTTCTATAAAAATAAATTTATTTTATTACTTAATATTCAAATAGGAATCCTACTTGAAACAAAATTAGAAAAATCTGAAATCGCACCACGGATTAATTAAAAAATATATATATAATATTAAAACATCTAATATGTAGTATTTGATATCAATCGATTTCTATAAAAATAAAATGTGAATTTATTTCCTAATTTTCAAGTAGTACTCCTTCTTTGGAAAATCCGAAATCGCATCTCGGATTAATAAAAAAAATTGACTGGTGGTAGGTCTCTCATATGTGAGAGGCCATCTGGGTAGGTACCACCGCAATGTCTATTTCTCCCGAGAAACAACACTGCGTAAATGCACTGTTGTGTTTCGGATTGAAGGACATTATAGCCAGAGTAACTACTGGACATATTGAGACTTAACATCTTATGTCCTTATATCTTATGTTTATATCTTATCTTATCTTTATATCTTATGTTTTGACAGCCTCCGTGGCGCATTTGGTTAGACGCCGCCTGTGAAGCGAGAGGCCGCGGGTTCGATCCCCGCACCGAGACAAATGTTTGTGAGGCCCACAAGTATTTGTCTCGGGTCTGGGTGTTTGTGAGACCGAAAAGTCTCTCGTAGTTCCCGATACCCACGACACAAGACTTAATTGATCTTAATGTGGGGTCAGGACTATGTATGTGACTGTTGGGTGTTATTTATTATTATTTATTATGTCTCAGGATGGCGAGCGCAGTGGAATGTTGCTACTGTTTATGAGCGGTCGTATCGCTTACCATGAAGCAGGCAGCAGAGCAGGCGAACGGCTTGCTCGTCTCGTCATTCATAGCAATAAAAAAAAATCGAACATTGAAAACATCAAAAAGTATATGGTATCAACATTATAATGAGATACATGTATGCAAAATTCTATTTATGTATGTATTTCATGAAAACTCCCAATATGTGTAAACACCATTATGTATTCGAAGACAAACCAAGCAATTGGTTTTGTGAGACTAAATACACGACTATTTTTAATTTTCTCTTAAATATAATAAACAAATAAAAAAACAAACAAAGCCTTTATCATTTTTTAAAACGTAATCTTTGATTAGTGCCAACAAAATGAACTATTTTACGCTCTTTAAAATTTCATTTACTTAAACATACATAATATGTCTAGAATTTATTTTTAACTCTTATACTTATATGGACATGTTGTTAGGAACGTAATTGTAAATACATATTCCGCTAGATCAAAAATATATCATGATTACCATCCCTCATCAGACTAGATCAGCATACTTGTAAAATCATTAAGCTAATGACTGCTCTTTTGTATTCTTCGTTGAAAAGGTCTATTCTAAGGCTCAGACTGCATTCACATTGGTATCACAGCTAAGTCTCTGTACGATGGAACGCGTTCATACAAGCACGCACAGACGGGAATATCAGAAAACTTGCCGTACTTACTATCCATCGTTTAAGTAGCCAATTGTGGCCATAACAAAGACAGCCTATCGTCAAGACAAAAGGCTTGATTTGCAGCTAGCCTCCTTTCCTTTTGAAGCTGATTGCAAGAAATGTGAATTATTTTTGTTCAACGAAGCTTACTCCCTTGAAATTAAAACAGTTATTTTGGGAAATGTAAGCATTAATAAGTCTGTAAATGTAGTTTTGCTATGAATATTGATGTTAAACAGATTTATAAACTAAATAACATGTCACCCAAGTAAATATTATGAGAGATTATCTTATAATGCGTTTATCTTAATATTACGAAAGAATACATCAAATGTAGCTCGTTATTTCACAAGAAAACAGCTTCAATAAAGCAAGCTTTTGTTTGTTCCCACATTTCATGTCACTAGATTCATTGAGTTATTCATGAAACGCCACGATTTAATTCTTAAAAGTTCAACAACCTCAATGTGTGCTAGCTTAAGTTTAGTTGCTTTGAATGAATGGGAATATTGCATTACTTTTATACAAAAGAATATAATAATTCTTTGATTTTTCATTTCTGGTTGTGTTTGAAATGGTTTGATCACGTGCTACTAAAGGCAAAATTTATGTTGCTGTGGTTTTTTTTATTTTCTTTTTCACAGCTACAACATGTTCCAAATTAAAAAAAAAAATCATGTCACGATTGCCATAGGAGTGCGTCGTCAATAAACACCTGATCTTCAATATCAGCAAAGGCCCGCCTATCCTATATGTGTTTTTTTATTCTTTTATCCTATTTTTTTAATAATTTATATTTATGTTTTTTTTTTACATCTTATTTATTTGTTACACTTGGTTTTCTTATATTTATCATGTTCGTGTTTATTTCAAAATAACTTTCGCCTTAGTCTACTTTCTTGCAACAATAAAATCGGCTTTTTTGTTTTCGTGTTTTAGTAGGTTGTAAATCAAGAATAAAATAAAATTTAGTGCGGCTTAATAAAACACGTGTTATGTTTGTTTCATACAACTTTCAGTATGGGTTTCAAATAAATTATTTCGATAACTTTGCCAACTCATAAAAGCAACGCTGACAATGTAATATTATTGTAACTATGTTAGGACATATTTCTTCATCGTTTTTGAAGATTAATGTTGTTTGATTTAAATGTCAATTAATTTACGATAATATATGTATTAGTATTATTATAAGTTAGTTTAGCACGTCAAGACAATAAATCGAATATATACCGGGTATCTCAAGACTGCTACCGAAAACGAAGCCGGGTGGTAGTTTTAGTGACTACAAACACAAAGCAACTAAAAATTTCGCAAAGAAACGCGACAGTTATTTTTTATGATTTTTTAAACATCGTCATTTTTTGGTGGTAAATCCCTAGTTTTAGCTAAAATAATAATTTAAACTCTTTTATACCTTAGATTATTTATAAATAAAAGGGTATACACTGTTATTTTAGGAAAAAATGCATTTACCACCCAAATATGGTCAAAGGAAAAAAATAACAAAAAAAAAATTGTCGCGTTTTTTTGCCACTTTTTCTGTTGCATTGTGTCTGAAGTCGCTTAAACTACCACCCGGCTTCGTTTTCGGTAGCAGTCTTGATATACCCTGTATATATATATTTTAAACACACATTAATCTTAAAAACAATCCTTATTCAATTCTAAGATACAACTCACGTCTTGTGAATATAAGAAATAACGATAGATTTTATTGTCTCAGTTTACCGTATTGATATACTTACCTATAGTTCAAGTCAACTTATAATCACATGAAAATCTAATTAACACATAAAGTAGGTTCTTATAAAAAATCCTAAAGAACATTTTGGTACCTGTGCAAAAATTATGGGTGAAATTAGAACTGCAAATAAACTCAACGTTGCAGAAATTGTAATACCCATACATTCATAATTGGCTTGCATGATTACTGGTATAAAATCTAGAATATTCCATTGAAACAGTAACCTGCAGTTGCAGCTAAATTGCGCTAAATGTACGAAACTAGCAATGTATTTTAATTGTAGTTTTAGCTTTAAATACTAGTATGTGAAGTTTGATGAAATTATAAATAGTTAGTATACCCGTCTTTGTCAATACGGTACTATGCGCATTTCTCATTCTCTCTTTCTTTCTCTCTAAGACAAGAGTCTTGTCTTGAGAGAGAAGTCCATTGCTGAACATAGGCCTCCACTAAGGATCTCCACATTCACGTGTTGATAGTTCAATTTTTTTTATGATTTTTTAAATATCGTAATTTTTGAGTGGTAGATCCATAGTTTTTGCTAAAATAATAATTTAAGCTCTTTTATACCTTAGAGTCCTTATAAATAAAAGGATATACACTATTATTTTAGGAAAAACAATGAATTTGTCATCCAAATACGACCATAAAAAAAATAACAAAAAAAACCACCCGGCTTCGTTTTCGGTAGCAGTCTTGAGATACTCTTTATGTATATAGCTGATATAGCATTAGTTTTGGTACCAAAATTGGACTGAGATATTGTATTTAATTATACAATTCTGTATAAGACTAATATTTTGACAATAAATTAATACTATCGTGTCAAAATATATTTTACTGAGAATAAAAATGAAACAAAATTACAATACGAATGTGTAACGTTCCCTTTTGAGTTATATTGACAAAATATAAAAGCATCATAAACAAAATAATATGACGCATACAATTAAAGATACTTTGTATGTTTTTTCATCAACGAATGAAAATAAAAATGTAACAAATATTTTGATTTCTTTTCATTATGATATTAAAGAACATTCTGTATCAGCTCATATACGTCCCAGGGTGCAGGGCACTACAATCGAGAGTACGATTAAGAGTGGTTAGGCCGAATAGTCCACTACGCTGGCCTAGTGCGGGTTGAGGGACTTCTATACCATAGAAATTCTTTCAAATCGCTATGGTATGCAGGTTTCGTCGCGATATTTTCGTTCACCGTTTTAATGCGTGGTGATTTATCATCAATACACACATGATTCCGAAAAGTCAGAGGTGTGCCCAAGGATTCGAACTCACGACCACCGTGAACATTAAAGGACATTAACAGATATTTATTATCTATCTATGCCTATATTATCTATGCCGTAAAGTATTATTGCTGTGCCAGTTATAATAATTTAAAATAAATCTGTCTAAACTAAAAGAAAACCGATTTACATATATCAAATGTTAGTGTCTGTAGACGCAAAGCACCCTACTTGGAGAAATATTCGAGCCATTAAACATGAACACTTTACAGCTCAAAAACAAAAGAGGTAAGTGGTTTTAAAAGTAAAGGAACTTTGTACCCTCTGTCTGCACATCAATAACTATATTTATATATAGTATGTAGTGATGTATCACTTTTCAAGTAGTCTTTATCGATATTTTTTTACATGACATAAGAGTAAAATTAATTAATAAATGTAATATGACCAAAAAATCTACAATTTCTAACTGATCGATGTCTGCACATTGGAAGATATATGAGGAAAACTGTTATGGAGGGACTGTATGAATGCAAAAGAACCGTAAGAAAGAGTTTTTTTTTTGTTTAGCTTTTAAAGCTACCTCAGTAAATACAATAAACAAAAATATAATAAACAAAGAACAATATTAGCGGGATCTAAATCGATAAATCATTCGATGCTGGTCGTGAAGCACTAAGACATACCTCGATTGCCATCTTGACTTGTCGTCAGCTATACCTATATTAATATTATTTTCAAAGTTACATACAAATTTCTGCATTCAATTATAAAGTTATTACGAAATTTATATGCAGGTATAGGTAACTAGTCTGGCTGTGTTAAAATATAACCTTAATATAAGGTTTTGATATTTACGGCGAAATTAAGGGTTTTAAGAATGAGGTTTGTCACGCGATTTGAGGCTTGTTTTACATTGCCCGTTTATTTCAGAAGGTAATTCATTACGAAACATCCACTACGCAATGCACAGATAAATGACAATGAAATATCGGCACTCGTCTATATTAAAGGTTGTTAAAAGGAATGAAATATTCCCTGGAGCAAGGAAAGCCAATAAAGCACAAAGAGACTACATATCAATTACTCAATTGATGTCAGACGGAGTAATAGATCAAGTTGGAGGGTTCGATGACAAGCCGCGGCTTTTACCAACGATTGGGGCGGAGTTAGCAATAACACTAACTTTATCAATGTTAGACAGTATTCAACTTTTGTTCAAAGAAAGTTCTCATTGTGTCCTCACTGGATTAATGTATGAACTTTACAAAGGGTTATCTAAGTTTCGGGGACCGCGTTTCTATTAATTACCTAAGTTTCAACGCGATCGATATTAATTAATTAGAAAGTTCGGAGGCGCACGGTGTCTGTTAACCTTAATGTGTTTTTTTTCATTAATTTGTTTCGTTAATTGATTTCTGTGTGCTATTTGTATCGAAAAAGGTTTAGGGTTTATGTTTTAAAGAAACGTGACTTGACATTTTTAGGTATACATTTTCAGAGACATTTTGTTTCGCTTAAATAAATGTGAGTGCGAACGTTGTTACATCTTTTGCACTCGTTGCATTGTAAGTAGCGTCGCTTTGAGCACATTAACTTTGAGTTCAGACTAAATGTTCAAGTAGACAAAATACATCGTAGAAGAAAATACGATTGTTAAAAAAACAAAAGCTTTTACACTATAAATTGTTATCAATAAATTCTAACACATTACCTAACATAAGTCAAAAATATAACAGGCTGATTACTTCCGACCTACAACATTCTTTCGGAAGTTCAGTAATTAATAATCAAGTTTTCTCTTCAAAAAACACCGGACGTTCTCAATTTTACCATTTAGATATGAGATAACGTGAAATGATGTTTCACACCTAAAGAATTCATCGCATGTTCCACATTTAATTACCTACAATCGATCATTTAGCATATTTCACACTGTAGTGTCCCTAATACGTATTATTACCAGCTAAATACGTGGCGGTAATTATTCATTTTAAAAAAACGGGTTGTTATGTAGGGCGTGAGAGCGTGAGTGTAGCACGCTAATACTGCCAGTTTCAAAGCACGAAAATTGACTGACTCAACGAAACTTTCAAATTAAGCCATTAAGTAAGCGACGTGTCGTAGTTCCGAGTAAATACCGATTTGCTTTCAAGTAATCGACGTTGATGTAAAGCGTGAAGTTTTACGCGACATTTAATTCCTACCTGTTTTTGTTATGAATTTCGCGAGTCCTTTGGGGTGCTCATATGAATATTTATGGAAACGGGACGGAACATTTAGTTGGAACTGTTACGAGTGATTTTGTTTGTTATTTTGCATATTATAATATGTTGTTAGATAGGTTTTTGATTTGATAAACAGTTGTAATAAATTTCAATTACAAATTGAATAATAATTACATGTATTCAGTAAATTTCCAAACATATGATGTATTCTTATGTATTTTTATAATCTTGGCTCAGTAAACTGCTTGTTTTTTTATTGATCGATATTGTCAAGGTTAGACTGAACATTAAACATATATACACATTACATAGTTATACGTATATTAATATTCCTATCATTGGAACTAGCTGAATAATACATACAAATGAAAACTACCAATGTTATTAAAAATATTAATCGATAAAGTAATTAATCGCTCTTTATTCACAATTATCACGACTGAAATCTGCACAAATACTTGTAATTACATTTAGTTATACCTCAATCGCGGTGACGAATTAAACGCTGTGGCCTTAGTATTTTACATTTAAATTCATATTTGCATATGCATGCGCTGACGATAAAGTAGGCTACACCTGCATAGCAGTAATATAATAACTTTCACAAAGTGCTTTCGTCCATAATGAAATGGCACTCACCTATCAGCTGTGGAAAAAGGGCGATACATCAACGCGTACATGTTTTCACGTTATCACATTGTCTATTTCACTACATTTTTATAACATAGGTGTGACAAACGAGTAAACTTGATAATGTGTGATCATTGCTGCCATTATCCAGAATATTTAAGGAGTTTTATCAGTAAATGTATGGATATAAAAGTAAGAAGAAACATTTTTTAACCGACAAGTCCATTTGATTTTAGGACTTAAGATTGTAAGGGGTGCACAGTCTAGAGAGTGTATCAGACATTTCTTCTCTTATTTCTTTTTTTAAAGTTAAACTTTTAAATAAATAATTATAATGGCTTCCTCGAAACTGGATATGAATAGATCGAACTCGAAATTCAACGGAATTGTGTGGATCAAAATGCACATTTATAACTATCGCGTACAAAGAGACCACCTTTGACTATTTAAATATTTAAATGCTATTTACATATTTATTATACAAACGCCTTTGGTTTGGCCCTCTATAATATTTTATTATCGTAATTGTTGAATGATGGAAACGCTTAGGCAACCAGAACCGTATATTATTTTCTTTTGACGCCAATCAAACTTGATCTTCTTCTTCAGCAGGAGTTATACAGTGGATTAAAATGTCTATCAAATCTTTCTTCTCATAGCCACTCAACAATGTGATTGATTGAACTTGATTCACTTAGTTGCCACTTGTGAGCTGTGGGCGGATGCTCTTGTTCTCACCGACCATAGCAATTACTCTATATCAGCCCATATACGTCCCACTGCAGGTCATGGGCCTCCTCTACAATCGAGAGTACGATTGAGCGTGGTTAGGTAATATAGTCCACCACGCTGGCCTAGTGCGAGTTGGCGGACTTACATACCATAGAAATTCTTATAAATCGCTATGGTGTGAAGGTTTCCTCACGATGTTTTCCTTCAACTATTTAGAGCGTGGTGATTGATTATCATTACACACATGAGTCCGAAAAGTCAAAGGTGTGCCCTGGGATTCGAACCCGCGACCACCGTGAACATGTTGGCAGCCGCGTCTAGTCCATTTACTAGCATGCAACCACGCACTTACTCATTACGTGATAAACGATTACATAGGCCCTATAGTGTGAGCTGCTAAATTTGGGTCTAATAATAGGTATGGCAAAAGCACTGGAAATCAGAAAAATTCCACAACGTCTATACAGGGTATATTAAGACTGCTACCGAAAACGAAGCCGGGTGGTAGTTTTAGTGACTACAAACACAATGCAACTAAACATTTCGCAAAGAAACGCCACAATTATTTTGTTCATCTATCATCATCATCATTTAATCACAATTGTTTTTTTTAATATCATCATTTTTGGGTGGTAAATCCATAGTTTTTACTAAAATAATAATTTAAACTCTTTTATACCTTAGAGTATTTAGAAATAAAAGGGTATACACTGTTATTTTAGGGAAAATGTATTTACAACTCGAAATACGAATATAGGAAAAAGTAGCAAAAAAAAATTGACCCTTTTTTTTTGCAACATTTTCTCTTGCATTGTGTCTGAAGTCGCTTAAACTACCACCCGGCTTCGTTTTCGGTAGCAGTCTTGATATACCCTGTATAGCATGGCAACAAGAGATGTTAATTGCATATTGTTGAACATTATTTCACGTTCAAAGGACCAACGATCACACTACAAAAAATATGATGTGCACTTTGTTCGTACGCCAAGTTAGGTGTAGAGTATGGACACGCAGGTGAATTTACCATTCCTGGAATTTGGCGTCATGTATTCACCACGCTTTTTAGTTCTCTCGATAAAATCAAGAAACGATCCGCCGGAGCAACGCCCTATAATAATTATCGAGACGAAACAAATGAATGTTTAATCGATTTTTCTTTGGAAGATATAAAGTAATATAAAACACGTTATTTGATACGTCACGAATACTTCATTTCAACGTCAAGTTAACATCCGTCGCAAGTTTAATAAAGAGCGCGTCACGCCTCGGTCTGTCGGTCGGCTGCGGACTCTGGCAATAACATCAACTCGATTATACAAAACAGGGCTTTGAGACCATTCGAAAACCACCCCTATTTTACGAATAATAGGGCTTAAAGTACTAGCAATTATAACTTGGTGCCAATGTACCTGTGTTATGAGTTGGACAGTTTGACGGGCAAACGCAACTTTAAGTGGGTAACTAGAATGAATTGATATGGGTATCCGATATTTGTTTGTATAACGTTAAGTTTATGTTTCCTGATATCGCATATTGATGTTGCTTTCTGTTTGTGTTGGCCGTGTTTGTGTTAAAGGAAATTGTAGGCAAGGTTATTGAGGTGATTTATCGGTAAATAGATCGTGATTAACGATCGTGAATCGTGAGGTCTTGGGTTATGTTACCGAGATGGGCGGTTGAAGAGGAATTAATGAAAAATTGATTTAATATTTCTTTTGATATGATTCTTATATTTTACACAAGGGAATCATTTTCATTAAAAATATGTTTGAATAATATGTCATTAATGTTCCTTTTCTTTTTCTATTAGAATGTAAATGGGATAAATTTGCAAGATTACGTAAGAGACACGTAAACTTGAGCCATGTAGATCCGTAGCCGAATTATTCGCAAATAAGAAATACAAAAGATATTTCCGATATAAGATAACAATCGCATCACATCACGAGATGGAATCGTCACAAAAAAAACAATTTGGAATCGAAACCCGACTCGATAACAAAGACGTTCCAAAAGTGAAATATGAGAAAAAATTACTTCCCCACAAAACCATTCGCGTTGAGGCTTTAAAAATCATCCTTTTGTTTACGACGCAATGAATTTCGAATTTTAGACACCTGCCTGAAAAGGTGGGCGCCGCTTTTGTTCCCGTGAATAATTCCAGAGCGGAGTCCTCGCTTTTATCGGCGTAATTCGCTCAAAATGAAACAGGTTAGGTGAAATTGATAAATGTTGTAGAACTCTCACGGCAAATGTAGCGATCGGTACAGTTTTTATATGTTTAACTGAATAGCTGTTTGGGGATTAATTTCAACGTCGATATGAAACGACTAATATATGTTTTATATCGCTCGAAGTATTCGTTTTTGCCTTATGTGTAATTTTATGGCTGAAAAAAAAATACTAACATAGTTTCATCTTACTCTGATTTTCTCATAATTTATTTAAAAAATAAATCAAATTATGTTGAAATGTTAATCTATCTACTTCTAAAAATCTATTCAATTCAATGGTATTAATAATGTCTCTCTGTGGCCTCTTCAGCCGCAGGAAGCTCCCTGCTAAATATGAATTGTGATGCAATATTATACTGTAATCATTTTATCCCGTTTCGTTCTTTGCATATCATATTGTAAAATAAAACCTATACAATTATCAATTGACCTACGTGTCGTATTGTTTTCACATTACTTATACGCAACACAATTGAATTTTCTAGAAATATCGACTCCCTATAACGGAGTGCCTAAAATAGAAAGCTTGTTTAATGTTATTATAACTTTCCTGTATTTCTGAGAACCGTATTTTGTTTTTTTCCATTATACCGCAAATACAAATATAGTTTTATTCTTCGGGGTAAATAAATTTCATCGAACTAGTTATCACGGTGTAGGCGTGTAATATTGTGTATTTTTCAATTTCTAACGTTGTTTTTTGTTTGTACGAGTATATTATATTGGGCCCTCTATAAATTGAGTAATATTTTATAATTCAATTTCAATTTCATTTAATCATCATTGGCAATTTACTTCTATGTATGATTAAAAAGCGTTTGTAATGCATTTTTTATTGCATCTATTATTGGCGAGATGAGTGTACCGTTCGCCGGATGGCAAGCGATAAGACCGCTTATAACAGTAGCGATATCAAACGACACCTTGAATTACAAAGCAATGGTTGGCATTCCACTGCGCTCGTCGTCCTGAGATATAAGCTGCTAAGGCCCTATTCAGCACAGAATACTAAACTCACAGAAGTCAAGCTTCATACAATGCGCGCTAAATCAACGCACACATAGACAGCGTTCACCGACACGACATTCGAAACCAGTTGAGACTAGTGCGAGCGCGAGTGTCACCCGCTTCGGGCACGCAAATAATCATATTTTTTGTGCAAAGATGGAACAAATCAATAAACGTTATTGCACTTGTATATAAAACACCAGATTACAATAATACAATGTAAATATCATTTAAAAAACATATATTATACAAAAACAATAAAAAAAAACTTGAAGAATAATACATACACATTCTCAATGACTTCATAAACGATACGTGTTTTCGCATACGCCAGTGTTAACAACCCTAGCGCGAACGCCGAGCGAAGTGTGAGTGCGGCAACAAAAGTGAAGTACATACACAAGCTTGACTTCTGTTAGTATTCTGTGCTATTCAGTGCAACGCGGACGGTCCGCGCGCGGATTAGTGCTTGCATCCGTCGCGGATCAAATCATCGTTCAGTTCGACGCGGAGCGCGGTTGAGAGTGGTACAGTTACAACAGTAAGCCTATGGATAAAAAATTGAATTTGGTGGCTGCTGCCTATTTATTAAATAGCAGAAATCGTCGCCATGGTATAAGAAGATTTAATGAGCATCCAATCGTTGCGAAAAGGCTTTTTAAAGGAGAATTTGTAACTTTTATTTTCGGAATTGCAAGAAGACGAAATGAAATTCTTCATGTATTTTAAAATGACCATCAAGACATTTGAGGAGTTACATGCGAAACTATAGTCTTCTATTCTGACGGCGATAGTACTTTACATCCGCGTCGCACGACCGTCCGTCACGCACTGAACAAGTCTGTACAAGTGCATTACCGACCACGCGCGGACGCCCGCGCCGCGGACGAGCGACGCGGAGTGATTTCGATCCGCGCGCGGACAGCTCTCCGCGGCGCACAGTGGGCTGAAAATCGCGTTTCATAGACATTCAATTTTTTTTCCAATTTGGCGGGTTTTTAATTGGAATCTATTAAAACATGCTTGTTCATGATACCTTTTAAGTATGAAGACATAAATCACAGGAAAAGGTACACTTTCGATTTTTTTTTTCAAAAATGTTGGATGGAGAAAACCATAAAATAAGCTATATCTCGGCTGGCACAGGAATGGCCGTTATTTCCTCTCGCATGATTTTTGCTCTATATTTTTTGCAATTTTTTGATGTATCACACCACAGGGGGCAAAGCGCGGCTTTTGAGAAAAAAAATCATATAAAAAAAAAATATTATTTCCGTTGACTTCAATCTTGGTTGGCAAATTTGAACCACATGTCTCTAAAAATAATAAATAGCGGTCACAAAACAACTTTATTGCTGGTTAACCCTCCCAATTTCACAATAATAAATAATACGCGGCTTATATCAAAGAAATATTTTTTTACCTGACTTGTTTATGACACACAAATCGGTCTTGGATACTCGAACTTTTCCAAACAATGGATAAATTTTCACCTGCAAGTACTTATTGTTTTGTTCCTAATTCACTTATTTAAGACCCAATAAATAAAAAAAGGCAGCTGCGTAATTATGATGGGTCATTATAATGGCACAGGTGCCTAATGATTTTGTTATTTATTTAAGAAGTATAAATAGACATTTGTTTGCTGTAATTTTTCAGTTTACCTCGATTTGTGCTTGTGTAAACATCGATTATAAACACGGAAATGGAAAGTTTAGCAACTTACTTAGACTTGTTTATGATTTTGAAAAACACGGGTAAGTACAGTGACTTCCTTTCGTTATATAACAATGTCGTTTCATGTTTGAATTTAAATCTTTCAGATGAAGACAGTCTTACGTTGAAATTATACTGTAGAAGATTTACTCATACCCTTGTGAAAAAATGGAAGCGATCTCATCGAAAATTAGAAGATTTTTTGAAAGATTATGAGGACTGGCTTCAGGCTGATATCGATTGGCCAAGTTGCATTGCAGAACCGAAGGCATCAGATGTTGGGGCATCCGAATCTCATATCACCCTCGAAAGTCCAGTCCCTTCCACATCTTCGTCCGGTGCACCACACACAAGTAAGAAGCGTTTGCCACGAAAACCATTTCAAGATTTAGCAATGAAGCAAAAGAAGAGAAGGACTGAAAATCAAATAGAATGTGAGTCCAGTGAACTTGCATACGCTACTGTGCGAAAAATGAGACAAGAAGGTTTGGACAGTATAGCTGCTGCTATTGAGTATATGATAAAACATCCAGAAGCTGCTGATAAGTTTAACGCAATTACCAAAAAATCATGCCCCAAGCCTGTTTTTAGACCGGAGAAAGCACTTGGTCTATATTTATCATTAAAGTTGTCTAAGTGGCAATATATAATATTAAGGGAAACAGCAATTCGGGAAGGTGCGATGGAATTGTACCCATCATACTATAAGATTCAGCAAGCTAAATCTCAGTGTTATCCTGACAAGGAGACAATTACAGTTACAGATACAACAGCCAAAATTTCCCTTCAGGCTCTTCTAGATTTAACAGTTACCTGTATGTGGCGATAGAAAAGGACTTATTTTAGTGTCCCAAGTGGGGTTTTGATGGTGCATCGAACCAGAGCAGGTATAAACAGAAAATAGAAGACGAATATAATGATTCCAGTGTTTTCATGACCTCGTTAGTTCCGTTAAAGCTGACCGATGGTAACGAAGTCGTATGGCAAAATCCAAAGCCCTGTTCAGCACATTTTTGTCGTCCAGTGCAGTTTAGTTTAGAAGTATAGAAAATAAACTTGTGGTTACTGAACATTTGAAGGAAATTGAAGACTAGATCAAGTTGCTAACAACTACAGACTATAACGAAATAAAAATTTGTCATAAATTAATGATGACTATGATAGATGGCAAAGATTGTACTTACATTACTGATGCCCGATCTAGTGCTACGTGCTATCTGTGCTTAGCATAGCATTGTTATATTTTGTTATGTTATGTTTTGTTCCTTATATTTTATTAATTGGCAGCCATATTCGAGCCAATAGTTATTCTGTTTGTTAAAACCCATTTTCTATTAGTCCTACCCACATTCATGTTTTTGTTTTGTATTCAAATACGGCTAAAGTTTTGATATTAGAATTAATAAATACGTTATTTATAGTTGAAATTATACTCTGATGTTAGCTTTAGTTATTAGTGTACTTATCTCATAAAGTGAAATGTAAATTTATTTTGAGAAAATAAAGTTCTTTAACCACAATTGTTTCTGAGTAGTGTAATTGATTTTGTATAGTCGTACTATTCAAATAAATTAATAAATAAATTACTAAATTTTATTGATCATTTTTTTTTCATTTATTTAACATATTTATAAAAAGATAAAAACATTTGTTAGTATAGATAACAATGAGAAAAGCTCAAGTATCTAAGACCGATTTGTGTGTCATAAACAAGTCAGGTAAAAAAAAAATTCTTTGATATAAGCCGCGTATTATTTATTATTGTGAAATTGGGAGGGTTAACCAGCAATAAAGTTGTTTTGTGATCGCTATTTATTATTTTTAAAGACATGTGGTTCAAATTTGCCAACCAAGATTGAAGTCAACGGAAATAATATTTTTTTTTATATGATTTTTTTTCTCAAAAGCCGCGCTTTGCCCCCTGTGGTGTGATACATCAAAAAATTGCAAAAAAATAGAGCAAAAATCATGCGAGAGGAAATAACGGCCATTCCTGTGCCGGCCGAGATATAGCTTATTTTATGGTTTTCTCCATACAACATTTTTGAAAAAAAAAACGAAAATGTACCTTTTCCTGTGATTTATGTGTTCATACTTAAAAGGTATCATGAACAAGCATGTTTTAATAGATTCCAATTAAAAAACCCGTCAAATTGGAAAAAAAAAATTGAATGTCTATGAAACGCGATTTTCAGCCCACTGTGCGGCGCGGGCGCTCCGCGTCGCTCTGAACGCGTTGTATAGGATTGATACATTTTACCGTCCGTCGCGGACATCCGCGTAGGTCGTCCGCGTCGCACTGAAGAGGCCCTAAGTCTCAATACGTCCAGTACTTACTCTCACTACAATATCCTTCAAACCGAAACACATCAGTAAATTTACACTGCTGTTTGTCTGTAGAAATCGAGATTTCGGTAGTTACCCAGGCGGCCTCTCACATATGAGAGACCTACCACCAGTTTGTTGGAGATGTTAGATTTGAACAGTATGCTGGTGACTTATACACACGTTTCGTGCGTGACAAAAACGGCCACATTTCGGGCAATAAAATCCAAAATATCTTATAATGTAAACAAATTACAGTTTATTTCATAGATCCAAGTAATAAATATTTGATACTCTAATTTGATTGATAATGATTTCGTATAATATTCCTGAGTCTAAACTTATTTATTTATACTTTATTGCACACAAAAGGAAAACAAATACAAACAGAAATCACATATACAAAAAGTACAATTGGCGGTCTTATCGCCGAAAGGCAATGTCTTACAGATAACCATGGGATGGATTTAAAAATAGGATAAATAAAGGGCAGTCTAAAGTGTAAAGGATAGAACTTGCTTAGAAAGGAAAAGTATTGCAAATAAGTACAAATAATTTAATGAAATTACAAGTAATACAAATAATAAATACACATATTATATTATATAAACATATATATATATATACAAATATGCATACATAAATAATATAATAACAATACATATATAGGAAGATACAAATATACACAATATATTAATATATATATATAAATACCAGTACATACAAATAGGTAAATTATCCACAGAAATGTGTCAGTTCAGTGAGAAAGATAGTAATCTTTGACAAGTTTTTTGAATGATGATAGTGATCGTGCCCGTCTTACCACAACTGGTAATGCGTTCCACAGTCGAACAGCCTGGACAGTAAACGATTTATCCAAGAATGTGGTGGAGTGCACGGGCATTCTCAACTTCAGGCTCTCTGACGACCGCAGGGATCTAGTATGTGAGTCGTGGAGAAATACAAATCGATCTTTTAGATAAGAGGGGGTAAGAGGATTAAACAATATGTTGTACAGAAGATAAAGAATATGAGCATTCCGACGAAGTCGTATAGGCAACCACTTGAGCTTAACACGGAACTCTGAAACATGATCATATTTGCGTAAACCAAATATGAATCTAATACAAAAGTTTTGAAGGCGCTCAAGTTTATTAAGTTGGTCCTCGGTGAGATCAGGATAGCTGACATCGGCATAATCAAGGATAAGGATAGGGAGGGTTTGCGCTAATGAAATCTTTGTAGCAACAGGTAGAAGGTTGTGTAATCTTCGCAAGGACATTGCCGAGGCGAACAATTTTCGACTAAGTTCCTGAAGCTGTGGAACCCAGGTGAAGGATTTGTCCAGAACTACTCCAAGGTTCCTAACTTTGTCACTATAAGGGACGGTAGTACCATCACAAATTACAAGTGGTAGCTGGTCCCTATCAAGTTTAGAAATCGTTCTGGGGCTACCGATAATAATCGCCTGAGTTTTGGATGGGTTAATTTTTAAGCCATGAGTCTTGCTCCATACACAGATGTGCTGGATGTCTCTGTTAATGTTATCAATCGCCTCAATAACCTTATCAAAAGGTACCTGAGTATAAATTTGCAAATCATCTGCGTAGAGGTGGTAGGAGGAGCGAAGATGATTAGATATAGAATTGATAAAGACAGCAAAGAGTAGAGGAGATAGCACGCCGCCCTGCGGAACGCCAGCAGATAAGGAGCACCACGAGGAATAACTACCCTCAACACAGATGCGTTGCCGGCGCCCATACAGGTAACTACGAAACCAGTCAACTGCTGTTGGAGATATGTTGAGAGAACGCAGCATACTGAGCAATACATCAAAATCAATGGTATTGAAGGCGTTACTGAAGTCCAGCAATGCTAAGACTGTTAGCTTGCCTTCCTCCATGCCGGATCTTATGCCATCCGTAATATGAGTCAAGGTGGTGGTTGTGCTGTGCCCAGGACGAAACCCCGACTGGAGCGGGTTTAGGAGATCATTTTTGGATAGAAAATCGTTCAATTGAGTGTGGATTAGGCGTTTGTGTGTGATTGTGGTTTAAACTTGTTTTTATTTTTTACAATTTGATAGCTTTTGTCCACGTCATCCATCTCCATACCAAAGAATAAAAGGGATTTGTCGGTGTTTGTGTTTTATACCGCTTATTGATTTAAAACCAACACGGTACACGGATTAATTACTCTTTAGTAATCTTTATAGTCAAGAGTTGCTGGATGTCTAGACGAGTAGGCGTGCAATTTCACGGGGTGATTGAAACACTATCTTTTTGTGACCAGCCAGGTGGAACTAAAATTGTTTCGTCTAATTATAGCACAAGTGTCCTTTATTTGCTATTTGATTCGACACGACTTAATATGTAATGGATGTCCTGGGCAACCACCTCTGACTTTTTAAACTTACCTTGGTAATAAGTCTTGACTTTTTTTATGTATTCTTATTTTGAAATAGAAAATAGTTGGAGGAGGCCTATGTTTGTCACTGGGCTTCTTAACACTAAAGATTGGAGAAAATTCAAATGTTTGCTTTTATTTTCCACATTGTCGGATGTGTGTAATATATTTTGTTTTATAAAGTCTAAGTTATACTATTATTGTATTGTATTGTATCAGCCCATATACGTCCCACTGCAGGACACGGGCCTACTCTACAATCGAAACTACGATTGAGAGTGGTTAGGCCATATAGTCCACCACGCTGGCCTAGTCCGGGTTGGCGGACTTACATACCATAGAAATTCTTATAAATCGCTATGGTATGCAGGTTTCCTCACGATGTTTTCCTTCACCGTTTTAGTGCGTGGTGATTGACTGTCAATACACACATGACTCCGAAAAGTCAGAGGTGTGCCCTGGGATTTGAACCCACGACCACCGTGAACATGTTGGCAGCCGCGTCTAGTCCGTTTACCAACAGGCCACCAATATACTATTATAATATCATCTTATTAATATCATAATATAATATAACGTACATAAACTCGTATCTTTATTTTTTTGAGAAGTGCAAAGCAGAGGTTCTACCAGGACGCCTTGTATGTTCCTTCCCAAGATTTGATAGGGGACGAGCCTGTCGCCATATCGGGCGCAAATTCCTGCCTCCAGGCTGTTAATGAATAGAAAAATCTAATACCACATTACCCTACCCAGGATTAGAACACGAGACTTCAGTGTTGCAAACATATTTAAATAGAAAAATCCAATATCAATTTTCCCTATCTGAAATTCGAACCCATCAGCGTTGTAATTATACCGTAGCACAATTGCGCTACCAAGGCAGTCAACTAATAACAAAGTAATATAAATACAATAAGTACTATATACTATGGACTATATGGCCTAACCACTCTCAATCGTACTTACGATTGTAGAGTAGGCCCGTGCCCTGCAGTGGGACGTATATGGGCTGATACAGAAATACTATATATAAGTATAAAGGTAAAGATAAACATCGTGAAGAAACCTGAATACCATAGCGATTTACAAAAACATAAATGTAAGTGCAAGCCAACGTGGTTGACTATAATATGGCCTCGCCACTCTTAATTGTACTCTCGATTGTAGAGGAGGCCCGTGCTCTGTAGTGGGACGTATGTGGGCTAATACAGAATAAATACAATACTTAGGAAATAGAATGTATCTACTACAGACTAAAATATTAGTCGAACGGATTAATATCATCTATCTGGACACACAACCGTTCTGCCACGTACCACGGAGCGTCGGTCATAAATTAAAACCAATGCCACCGGCCCGCTGTGAGTTTTATTGTGATTTATGTATTCGATTATCGAGTGAACGGCTAAAACTGGAAACAATATTGGCAATGTAACAACACCATTAATGTTTTAAAAGTGCTTCACATTTGTTATGTGTTTTTGCATGGCGTAAGTCAAATATTTGGAGATGTGCTTTCAAGACATGTGTTGTTTAGTGTTAAAAATATGTTATGTGTGGTATATAATTAACTGTATAAGTACCATCTAGAACTCATGTAATATATACGGAAACATTTTAAAAACCGACGTAAACGTCTCGGCCTTGAATAGAAAATTTTAAAGTGCCCTAGATTGAATATTGATTAGTGATCAACGGGGCCTATAAATATCCATAACGCTTACTGAATTGTACTTATGATGCTAACACTAGATAACAGTCGGTGGATAAAACAGAACAAAAACGGTTAATGTAGGCAATATTGAGCCATCAAAAATACTATTGTACGCATAAATTGAAATAGCAAATATGGTTTTTATGAAATACTAGCGGTTCGGCCCGGTTTCGCTCGAGTGCAGATACTTTTTAGGTCAGTTTATAAATATAACAACTATTTAGCGTGATAATTATTTTAAATATTTAAACTCAACGGTCATGCCGCACTTTAAACTGCATATCTCATTCGTTTGAGTTTGAAAGAGTATAGAATATATACATATCAATTCCTTGTACATTATCATCACATGACATCCCAAGGGATCATTACATTTTGTCGGGATAAAATTAGCCTATGTGTTAATCCAAGGTATCAGCTAGCTCCATGCCAAGTTTCATCAAAATTAGTCCAGCAGTTTGAGCGTGAAGAGGTAACAAACACACAAACTTTCGCATTTATATTATTAGTAAGATAAGTGCTATGAAACCGGTCGAGTATTATCTCTTTACTAATAACATTACAATATTATATTCAAATGTTCCAACTTAAGAATTCAGCCTTAAATACTGTCTAAATCAATAAAAGAACAACAATATAGTATATTTAAAAATAAGTTTCGCAATATCATTTATATGCAAATACTGTTTATTTTGCTAAAGGAAGACATGATGGTACTGTGTTCAGACAGACGTAGACAGATGTTCTACGTTCAGATGCTGCAACTATCCGTAAAGGCTAGGGGTAACGTTGCTATATTCCATTATTGTAGTCTAACTTACATTTAAACTGAAATAAAGATGTATTGATACACGAGAAGAAAGGACTTAGAAACATTTAATATTTAAGGGTCATACACAAAACGAGGCGAAAAATTGTATTAAAAAAACATGGTCGGGATTTTTACAAAATCAGTCTCATTTAATATGATATTATCAGAATATTAAAATTAAAACATAAAACAACATCGTTTCCTCGATTAGGCTAAAAAATGAAATTATAATATTTTTTTCGAGCACAGGAGGGTCTTGTGTCTACACAAAAGAACAAACATATCAAAAATAGTTACAAAAGCAAGCGTCTTCATCGCTGAAATTAAAAAATGAATTTATTTTTTGTTTTTTCGATGGTGCAATTGAGTTATCTGAATCACTAAAGTTAAAGAATGATGAACGGACATCACATAATTCGCTATCATATGGAACATGGTTTTATTCCGATACTGAGTAATAATTTAATATTATTATAAGCTAAATACATTACTATCGAGCCCACAGCACTCCACGTCTACGTTTACAGGCAAGAAAAATACTGCGTTACTTGTTAAATCATTATTACAAATTAATTTTTTCTGTAGACATTGTCTTTCGTGTGGACTTATAAGTCCACAGAAAAGATGTCCACAGAAAGGACATTCTTTAAAAAAAATTGCATGCTAATTTAGTTTTGAGGATAGCCAAGTAGGTAAATTTATTCCACAACTTAAGCTATTTCGGCAGCATGTGAATTAATAAAACTAATAATTATTTACTCAAGTACACAAGAAACAGAATAGAAGCACCGATCTTTGACCATAACACTATTAAAGATCTCAATATCTTAATGTACAACCTACGCTGGGCTCAGTCATTAAATCCAACGTGACCGATGCCACCCGTCAGTGTGGCCAGTTTTTTTTTGTAAAATATTATTTTATTCAGGCCAATTTATTCGGTTGAATTTAAGGTCCACAGAAAAGTCACAGTACCGTGTAACCAACAGTTTATTGAAATTTTTGTGGAGTCACTTTAACATAATATATTAATTTACTCAGTAAAATTTTAATAGTCAGTATATATACTAATGATATTTAATATAACTTAAATATATAACGCATATCAAGTATGAGAAATATCTATCAAAATATGCCAAGTGCGTTACGAACAGTCCACACATTTGAGGAAATTTTTGTTGTTATATTAATCATGGCTGAAGATAATTCATTATTTGGTATATTTCTTAATAGTAATACTTGTAAGTAATTTACCAAAATTAAGTCAGAGAATCAATCCAGAAATTTGAAGATAATATTCATTCTGAACATGCGTATGTGTATGACCCTTAATGACTTAATGTCCCGATAGGAAAAAAGTGGTACAAGAAGTCTTTCAGACCTAGAAAGACGCCATTTCATTCTTTAATAGGAAAGAATAATAAAATAGGAACGACTTATGCAAAAAACTGACTGATTTACGAGTACTATCAAATATAAATCAGAGTTACTTTTTCAAATTACCGAGAAAGCAAAAACGTTTTAGCTTGAAGAGTCACCATACAAATAGGTAGTATACAAGTCTTGAATATACAATATAATGCCAATTTTAAATTACTAGGTAGAGGTAGATAAACATATCAAAACGTACACTTATTTATCTTTGTTAACGGCCCGCGGAACGGAGGCCGCAAGGAAATAATTCTTTTCAATTTTTCACTTAAGCTTCTTTCTGTAAACACGGTCACGGTTTGTTGGATTCCAGCTTTATTTTATTAAAAATTTCGGCCTACGAAAATTTGGCACATGAAATAAAAACGAGTTTGTATATTGTCAACAATTGTCCTGTTGCTTATTACTTAACAATAGGTATTGTTTTTTCTTAAGCTAACTAGTGCCTTGGCCTAAATTAATCGAGAGGCTCGGTAGTCAGTATTATTTGTCCTACAATCTGTTTTGTATTATTTTTTGGAGCAAAATGAGCGAACAAATTACGTTTTTTGTGTACAGAAATATGAAGATAACTTTTGGGCAAACTAACGGATGATTTTCATGAAATATGAAAAAAAAAAACGTCTTTATTTTTATCACTCACAAAGAAATATAAATTCCAACAGAATTTTGGAAGGTTAGCAACTAGCATCACAGCTGCATTTTACCGGTATCCTATATTTAGTGAACACTTGCACAAACTCAAATTCCCGGTACATAGGTGTTCCACAAATATTGGCCCCGGGAAATTAAGAGAATAACACGTCACACGTGAGCGTGTTCGCGCATCTTTAGTTCACGGATTCATTATAAATTTAAAGTTTAAATTGCTGCCCCGAGCTACAACTCATCAACATTAAAAAGTTTCTGAGAAAACACTTCTATTTACAGCGGGCGCACACACCCGATTTTAACTTCAGGGGCGGTTTTGTATTACAATATATGGATATAACTTTGACGGTAATAAAACATTGTACGACGGTATGGAACATTTTAAGTCTTTAGTAATATCTCGCACTTGCGTCTTAGTGAAATAGTTTAATCGACTGTTCTAGGATTTTATACCCTTTCAGTTCGTATAATCAACGAAATTTTTAGGCTCAGAAAGACTAAAATCCTTTGCTAACAACGTAGGTTTTTGTTATCTTTTCAAAACTATCCCGTCTGATAAGTTAGGTTTCTTTTATAAAAATACCTTAAAAATCCCTTAAATAAAACAGGTAAACATCAGATTTTTTATCATGTTTTTTTTTGTAATTGGACAACTAAGTCTCAAAAAGATAACAGTGATGACGACATTTTAAAATAAACCATTTTAACCCATTGCAAGTGTACAACAAACCTTACATGACGTCTTCTGTCACTTTGTGTAAAGTGTTATTAATATGCAAAGCCTAATTCTACGAAATGCGTGTTTAATGTTTTAAATGGAAAAAGGAGTTTGGGGAAGAGTTCAAAACTTCCTAAAAAAGTGCTCGTTATATTTCCTTTATAAAATTGTAAGACGATATTTGTTTCAGGGCTTAACCATCGTTTTCGAAGTAAAGCAGAAAAGCTGATATCTATTCTTTTTAATTTCACAATTTTAGGAAAACTTACAGAATGATTGCTTACATATATAAATATATGATTATTACGATTTTCTCCACTATTCGATTTTCTGTCCCGTCATGATGCTGTGTCAAAAGTATAGAATATTCTACTATTTAATAAAAAATAATAATCCCCTTATGAATATCCCACTATATGTCACGGGCTTTCTTTACCATTGATTTCATTGATAGTAGTGAAGCTATAGTGCTGGCAAAATGCGTTCTGGCGAATTTCACATGCCATATATTATATATATTTTAAATCTCTATGGTATGCATAACGATAGCTCCATGATGTTTTCTAACCCTTGTAGTGAGTAGTAATTCACTACCAATACTGTACCAGAGACTGTCCCGCCCTCACACCCACCACTGTTACTCCTGTGAGCCAGGATCAACAGTGGCACGCAAAGTAATGACACCGAGCATTGAAGCTCGGCGAGTCTCCGGGAATGTCTAACTTGTCTTTAACCCGCAACGAAATTAATCAGAAAGTTAAATTAATAGGAGGAGTTGGAAATAAATTATTGTCTACTTCCCTCCGTGCAAAGCGGGTGACAAAACATTGAACTGAAGAGGTAAATAACCTCGCAAAAAGACTTTTACAGCCGGAGAAGCCAGCTGTAAAGCACCACGGATCAAATCATTATTACATTTAAATGACCTATTATGTGAACTGTTATGCTTGATTCCAGTAATAGGTATGGCAAAAACGCCGGAAAGCACGGAAGTTCTTTCTAGTCTCTACAAGGTCCATGTAGTATACAACTCCAGATGATATTTGCATACTATCAAGCATGGTCAAGCTCATTTTGCCAAAGACTACACTCCCAAAGTATATGATGCGCGGACTGCTCATACTCGCAATTAGGTGTTAAACATGGACACGCAGGCGACGCAACAAGCTTAAAAGTTAGTTTAGACTTAAAGTTACCATGGCCCGTGAGAAATTGTGATACGCAATAATCGACATCTAGCCATGTCTTTGTTAAACGATCACGTACGCAAGGAAAAAATTGGTATAGATGCCGGCCCTTCAAAGATACTTCCCATCTATTTTGCCATTCATCTAATAACATATAAAAACAAAATCGAGCAATTAGTTCTGTCGACCCAATATTAACTAAATATGGATAAGTTTACAATCGGTCAGTTAAACCTTCATAACGATAAGGTAGCGACGTCAGAATTAGACACGTTAATTCACGATTATAAATTAAATGTCATTCTAGTTCAAGAGCAATACCAACATGCGCGATTACGCAGTAAGGTAGTACAACTCGATAACAACTCACGAGCAGGTATTTTTGTATCGGGTTCAAATCTTACCGTTACTTCAGTGCGTAACCTTATGACGTCACACTGTGCTGTCGCTGAGGTGTCTAGTCCGATTTGTAAGGTTTATGTTGTGAGCTGTTATTTTCAATACTCAGATGCTGTGGGTCACCTGCATCACCTCCGCTATGTCTTGCGGTCCCTCGCTGGACATAAAATTATTATAGGTGCTGACGTTAATGCATCATCTGTCCTTTGGTATGGCAAATATCGCTCCACCGATACCGAGCGACGTTGCGCTGTAGAAGATTTCATTGCAGAAATGAATCTCGAAATACATAACACCCCCGATGCACCACCTACTTATAGTAACCCTATGGGCGAATCTTCTATTGACGTCACACTTTCTAATGGAGACGTCCGTATTGATAGGTGGCGCGTCCTGCCGGACGCGTCATGTAGTGATCATCGCCTGATTGTGTACGAGTTCTTGCCTAGATTGACGCAGGGTCCGAAACATAACAATTTTAATTTTAGATATAAATCTAGAGGCGCCGACTGGGATTTATTTAGCTCGATATTTGCTCGGCATGCCGGGGACTTCACTCGCAATGATTTGTCAGCTGAAACCTGTGCTGAGATTATGTCGAACACGTTTACTTATTGCGCAGACGTTACCATCGGTCGAGGTTCCATCACAAACACTCGGAGGTGCGATTGGTGGAATGACTTATTAGTCCAACTACGTCGAACTTTTCGCAGAGCGCGTAGGCGTTTTAACAGACTTAAAAGACGTTGTGTTACAGGGGAAGCATTAACATCTGCTTTAAATAGACTGAGAGTTGCCAGATCTCATTATAAAGCCGCCGTACAAAAATCGAAAGGAAATTTGTTAAGAAAAATTGTGGCTAGGTTAGATAGTGAAGGTCCGTGGTCTCCTTTATACCATGAATTTAAAGCAAATAGGTCGATCAATTTGGCTTATATTGAAAATTTAAAAATTGACAACAACTTCACCACTGGTTTTGAGGAGACAACGGAAGCTCTGTTACAATCATTAATTCCGGATGATAATGTTGAAAATGACACAGAATACCACAGGCAGATTAGGATGTGGGCCGTAGAACTGCCGAACTCTTCAGATTCAAATCTCTCGTCCTTTGATGAATTTAGTGAAATCGTACGATCTTTGCCCCTAAACAAGGCTTCCGGTGACGACAAAATATCCAATAAAATGATAAAAGAAGCGTGTAAATCGGCCGGCGATGCATTACTTACTGTTTATAATAGATGTATTGCTGAAGGGGTGTTTCCGCGAGTATGGCGTACCGGTTTCATTCGGATAATACCCAAGAGTGGCGATAAATCACCGCATGATCCGAAGTCGTATAGACCTATTACACTCTTGCCGTCGCTAGGGAAACTTTTAGAACGTCTTATCGTCCCTCGGTTGCTACCGGGTGGACCAAAATTTCACGAAAATCAGTTCGGATTTACTACGGGTAAGTCAACCATCGACGCGGCAGTTTCGGTTAGAAGAGCGGTAAGTACATCGGTGCGCAAATATGTACTTGGTATTTTCCTGGACATCTCCGGTGCTTTCGACAACGCTTGGTGGCCAATGCTGCTTCTTAAGTTGAAATTACGAGGTTGCTTTAAAAATATATATTCACTTATTTACTCATATTTCTCGCACGGAACAACCAAACTTAAACTTGGACACTATGCCGTGTCGAAACCACTGACGATGGGTTGTCCACAAGGCTCAGTCTTAGGTCCTTATTTGTGGAATTTAGGCTTCGACGATTTTCTTACGATTCCCTTACCGTCAGGGTGTTCTTTGACCGGATATGCGGACGATGACCTCTTGCTCATAGAATCAAACAGTAGGTCGGGACTAGAAAATAGTGCAGACGCGTGTTTAAAATTAATATGTGATTGGGGCCATCGAAATCGCTTAAAGTTTGCACCACATAAAACGTTCCAATTACTTTTAAAAGGAAGTTTATAATCACCGCCGCGATTTAAATTTAATAATATCACTGTTAAGAAAAAAGAATCGGTTTGTTATCTTGGTTTAATTTTGGAAAGGAATTTTTCATTTCTTGAACATATTAAAAACGTCGGGGAAAAGTCGAAAAGGAACTTTTTTGCTTTGACAAGAGTATCAAAATCAACATGGGGGCTATCTTTCAATACACTAAAAATCATCTATGGAGCAACTTACTTAGGATGTATTTGTTACGGATCTCCCCTATGGGCTGATAGGGCTACTATCGGCGCTGTGCGAAGAAAACTGCTCCAGAGCCAACGCTTGGCCTTGATATTCTTGTGTAAGGCATATAGAACTGTTAGTACCGAAGCTTTGCCTGTCCTGGCGGGTGTACTTCCAGTCGACCTGGAGGTGCAACGTCGCGCCGCCATGTATTACTCTACTAGGGAGAATATGGATAAAAGTTTTTTTAACCGCACGTGAACTTTTAAAAATTGATAGATTATTTAAACCGCTTTCAGTGGTATATAGCGAACTATTAGATGAATGGCAAAATAGATGGGAGGTATCTTTGAAGGGACGACATCTATATCAATATTTTCCTTGCGTTCGTGACCGTTTGACAAAGACTTGGTTGGATGTCGATTATTGCGTATCACAGTTTCTCACGGGCCATGGTAACTTTAGGTCTAAACTTTACTCTTTTAAGCTTGTTGAATCGCCTGCATGCCCATGTTCAACACCTAATTGCGAGTATGAGCAGTCCACGCATCATATACTTTGGGAGTGTAGTCTTTGGCAGAATGAGCGTAAAACTATGCTGGATAGTATGCAGATATCATCTGGAGTCGTATACTACATGGACCTTGTAGAGACTAGGAAGAACTTCCGTGCTTTCCGGCGTTTTTGCCATACTTATTATTGGAATCAAGTCTAAAAGCTCACATAATAGGTCCCATTTAAATGTAGTGATGATGTGATCCGTGGTGCTTTACAGCTGGCTTCTCCGGCTGTAAAAGTCTTTTTTTTTTACGAGGCTATTTACCTGTTTAGTTCATTGTTTTGTCGCCCGCTTTGCGCGGAGGGAAGTGGACAATAATTTATTTCCAACTCCTCCTATTAATTTCACTTTCTGATTAATTTCGTTGCGGGTTAAAGACAAGTTAGACATTCCCGGAGACTCGCCGAGCTTCAATGCTCGGTGTCATTACATTGCGTGCCACTGTTGATCCTGGCTCACAGGAGTTACAGTGGTGGGTGTGAGGGTGGGACAGTCTCCAAAAATTCATCTAATAGTTCGCTATATACCACTGAAACCGGTTTAAATAATCTGTCAACTACTGTACCAGCCCCACTGCGGGGAACGGGCCTCCTCTACAACCTTAAGCACGATTGAGAGGGGTTAGGTCATATAGTCCGCCACGCTGGCCTATTCCTTGTTGGCGGACTTTACAAACCATCTTTTTTTTTACCTATCGTTAAGATATGCAGGTTTTTTCGCGATGTTTTCCATCAACGTTATAGTGCGTGGTGATTACCAATATACACATTATGAAAAGTCCGAAATACGCCCTGGGATTTGCACTTAGAGTCGCCCCAAACATGTCAGATGAGTCGAGTCCTGTCTTTTACCAAGTCAATTAATTGTATTAGTTAATTTCATTTTTTATCATTATTTCCATCTATAAATTTGAGTTGATAAAAATAAGAAAATGATTCCCTCATACCGTGATATTTTTGATTTTATAATATCACAAAGCAGTGCAATAAAATATTTTCCTTTATATTTTATCCGCCATGTCGATGACGACATGACATGACGGTTACATTCACCTGATATTTCTTAGAAAGGAGCAAATTACTTGATTCGAAGGTTGAAGCCTAACTTATGCAAAATGTCGTTCTGAGAAATGGTTTTCACAAGAACGTTGGAAGTCGATCAAATGACTATTAAAACAGATTTTTAATAACTTGAACAAATCGAACACTGGCTGACTTTTTAATGAAATTATAATATTTATTATTGTGTACAATAGTCCGCCTGTGGGTTTGTACACAAATAAATACACTTAAAATGAATTCCATGTATAGTTTCTCAAAGTAAACATGTAAGTACATTGGAATAAAGCTATCAATAACTGATTTTATAATGGATTTGGTAATTTTTTTACATTTTAGATTCCTGAGTTTACGATAATCAAAACGTCGTGAAGTGAAGTTAGAAACGTATAAATTAAACCAAACGCGCGATAAAATCATTAAATAATAGTTTTATTTCAATGTGTAATATTGGGGTAAATATAAGAAATCGTCGTGTAATCACGGTATATAAACATGCTTCAACAATTTTTCAAACTGTTAAAGCAAAGCAAAACACTTTTATTCTAACAGTGGAAACAGTCTTATTATCTTTATCCCCATCAGAGTATTATTTTTCTGTACATCTTATAAAATCTTATTTTTTCATGTAGATACTAATGTAATTGCAATGGGAAGTTTTTGTACCACAAACTAAACAGCAAGAGAAATACGCTACGTCGGAAATCGAATACCTATAGAATAATAATACTCTGACTTCATACCGGGTATATCAAGACTGCTACCGAAAACGAAGCCCGGTGGTAGTTTAAGTGACTACAAACACAATGCAACGAAAATTTCGCAAAGAAACGCGACATTCATTTTTAAGGTTTTTTTATATATCGTCATTTTTGGGTGGTAAATCCATATTTTTTGCTAAAATGATAATTTAAACTGTTAATACCTTAGAGCATTTATAAATAAAAGGGTATTGGGTACACTATTATTTACGAAGAAAATGTATTTACTACCCAAATATGGCCAAATACGAAAAAAAATACAAAAAAAATTGCATTGTGTCTGAAATCGCTTAAACTACCACCCAGCTTCGTTTTCGGTAGCAGTCTTGATACCTTGTATAAGCTAGCATTGGCACCCATGAGGCACTTGATCGTTGTATTGTATACTGTATCAGCCCATACATACGTCCCACAGCAGGGCACGGGCCCCCTCTACATTCGAGAGTACGATTAACAGTGGTTAGGCCATATAGTTCACCACGCTGGCCTAGTGCAGGTTAGCGGACTTTACATACCATAAAAAATCTTACAAAATTCGCTATTGTATGCAAGGTTTCTGCACGATGTTTCCCACCGTTAACTTCATAAAATATTTATTTGTATTTTTGTTTTGATATTGCAAAACTATTTCGGTTCGAATCCCAGGGCACATCTCTGACTTTTCGGAGTCATGTGTGTATTGATAGTCAATCACCACGCACTAAAACGGTGAAGGAAAACATCTTGAGGAAACCTGCATACCATAGCGATTCATAAGAATTTCTATGGTATGTAAGTCCGCCAACCCGCACTAGGCCAGCGTGGTGGACTATATGGCCTAACCACTCTCAATCGTATTCTCGATTGTAGAGTAGGCCCGTGCCCTGCAGTGGGACGTATATGGGCTGATACATTGCAAAACTAAAATATATTCTAAACAACTTACATAGAATAAACAAACTAGTAATGATATTGGAAACTTTGCACGTAGTTACTAAATGTTCGGAAGTTAGAGTCGCTTTCAATTTAAATTACTAGAAAACTTGCCTCTGTTATGAATTTACTTACAACGCGTGTTTTATGAAAACCTTTGTATTACTAATTACAGGTAATTTGAAATTTCATTAGTCTCACACTATTAAGGTAATGACTTAATAGCTTAATTATTAATTATTGTGCAGGGAATAAAGTGGTCATAGTTTTGTTAAAAAAATATGCCTTTAGTTCTTATGTCGCTTTATTTTAGTACAGATTCGATATTGAAAAACACTGGAATAGCTAATTCCAGTGTACATGTACTTAGTCATCAACATAAATTACTAATTTTTTAGGTCTCTTCAAAGACATCACTTCTATAATTTTCTACAGTAACTTCTAAGGAAAAATAGTGTAGGTAATCTATAATTTTGAATACTATTAACTATTCAAAATAATTGGTAACACAATCAAATGTATTTTACATTAATTTACCATTTCCATTTGTAAGTGGTTTAATCCATTAAAAATTCATCGCAATATTGCCTCTAGTCGTCGGCCATTACTAAGGCATCCCGGTTATTGGCGCCCCAGCAGTTCATGCCGTCTGCGTTTAACTTAATAGCTCTATTACTTTAATGTGGGAACGAATGCATGCGATTCAAATAACTTTATAAACTCAATTCCACGTTTATAAGCGGTTTTGTGATTAAATTACAAAGGCGTATAGTGTGACGCTGTTGCAGTAATATCGAAGTGCGTAATTACTAGTTCTGCCTTTTGATTAGATAAAAAATATTTTCATTAGAGTATTTAGAATTTGACTGTCGTATCTGGTCTATGATAAGTATGAAATAAACTCTCAACGAAACAAACATAATATGTGTATTTATGACTTTTATTACTTGTTATTTGTACGTGCAATACTTTTTCTTTCTAAGTAGATTCTATCACTATAAGTAGATTATGACTTTAGACTGCCCTCTGTTTATTCTAGTCCTAAGTCCATCCTGTGGTTGTCTGTAAGACATTGCCTTTCAGGGATAAGACCGCCAATTGCACTTGTTATGTATGTGATTTCTCTTTATATTTGTTTTGTACAATAAAGTACGAATAAATAAATGTATAAATCTAAAATGAACATTTGTGAATCATCACAACGGTGGCTATAAAGACCACAATTGCATGAAAGTGATAATAAAATTACACTGCATATTTAAAACGGTCTCGCCGAGATACAGACTGTTGATGAGGTGAATTGCTCTCAGTGCCAGACGTCTCGCTTTGTGTCCTTCCTACAACACTTCGCTAAAAGCAAGGTGACTGTAATGTTTAATAAATTGGGTAGGAAGGTATTCTGAGCGCACGGAAATTTAATCACAGAACTAGAATTAATTTTGCAGTACTGTAATGTATAGTGATGGAGTGGAGCGAAATGAACTGCGAAAACTTAGCTAGAATATGGTGCAAGCCTATTTTTATATTAATCTATTAGAATCTACATTAATACATTATTGAGTATTAATCATTTTAATTGTGAATGAAAATAGATTCGCGAGTTCTTCGTAAGCGATTTGGAATTATAGAAATTGTACCTTCTCGGGTCTCAGGAAAATTTCGAGGTGGGTTCCAATCGGAGTTAAAGGAATTTTACCTCCTCTGGTCTCAGGCTAATTCAGAGGTTAACTCCAAGGGAAGTGAATATAAGACAAGATTATTGTAGATATAGCGTTGATTATCTTCCTTGAGCATGATAAATATATGAAATAAGAAGATGACCCCTTTTTTTTAAAATAAGAATTGAGTTCAGAGTTATAAGATTTTTTACATGTAAGTAAAACATAGAGACGTATAATTTAAACTGGTACACCTACTGCAAAAATAACGCACAAATACAAATAATTAATAAATTATTATTAATAAGTATAAACAGTAAAGTTGGTATGAATTGTCATTAAATGTTTCCTTTATAAACTAAAAACAGATAAATGGCATGTGTACTAACATTTGAAAATATAATTTCCTTACATCCATGTGGATTTTATGTTAGTTTTATCTATGCGTATTTGAGTTGTCACGACAACGTTATTATATTAAAATGTAATATACAAATTGTCACCATTTATTACTTCGCAATATACCCCGAAGTACGTATTTTACAATCCACAATCACATAATAACCCATAACGGCAAAATCCAATTTTCAATATACGTATGTAACAAATACCCTGCCACACGGAAATAGTGCGTCGCCACACCCACCAATGTGTCAATTCACTTTAAAGGAGGAAAGAGTAAGGTGTTCCACAGGGACATTTTCGCCGGAGAGCGCCATAGATCAAAGTGCAAAAGTATCCAGAAAGCATTACTCTAGCTGTCGGTGACACCGCGGGGATTCCTGCTACAATGTGAGATGGTTCCTCAACAACTCAATATGGATGTTGACTAATTTTTGGAATTGTTTTTATTGATTTTATTTTATAGCTAGACCCTAAACACGAAAACACCCTAAATACTAAAATATAGGACGAATTTTAATTATATAACAAATACGTGAACAAAAATAGTTCACAAAATTCCCTCTAAAATGATCCGAAGTGTCTCGTGGTTATGATTTACGTCAACGATCGGTAACAGAGCGAATGAAATGAATTTTCATCATGCCTCCCGAGGAGGTGATGGTGTTTACACAACACATGCCATTCTCGCCTTATGATAAGCGATACGGCCACTCATGAACAGTAGCAAAACCAAGCAACCCCTTGAATTACAAAGTATTGCTTGGCATTCCACTGCGCTCGCCATTCTGAGACATAATATGTTATGTCTCAATATGTCCCAGAGTTACTCTGGCAATAATGTACTTCAATCCGAAACACAAAAGTCCATTTGAACTGCTGTTGGGCAGGAGAAATAGTCATTACGGTGGTACCTACTGAGGCGGCCTCTTACATATGAAAGACTTACCAAAATAGTTTTCTAATTCCCGCTAAAATGATCCAAAGTGTCTCGTAACTATAATCTACGTCAATGATCGGTATCAGAGTAAATGAACTGAGTTTTTATCATGCCTCCCGAGCTATCACTGTTTGCAGTCACGTAATAATGGATAATGAATTAAATAATTTAGAAATATTCTAAATTTGTCTATTTTATTATGAACAATTAGGTTCACAACATTTTATATTAGGTTTAAAAATACTGTCTTTAATGTGTACATAAAGTTACGCTAATTTGTAACATATGTCAACATCCCTATTCTACCTCGATCTATTCAGAAAGGACTTGCCGAATTCAATATTCTGGGTGGTTATTTTTGTAATTCGGTACGGGTCGGCTGAAGGTGACCAATCTGAGGTAAGATTTTATGTATGTATCATTACATACATATTTTGAAGTGCGTGGTGGCCGGTTGGTAAACGGACCAGACGCGGCTGCCAAGTGCCAACATGTTGACGGTGGTCCCGGGTTCGAATCCCAGGGCACACCTCTGACTTTTCGGAGTCATGTGTGTATTGATAGTCAATCACCACGCACTAAAACGGTGAAGGAAAACATCGTGAGGAAACCTGCATACCGTAGCGATTCATAAGAATTTCTATAGTATGTAAGTACCAACCCGCATTAGGCCAGCGTGGTAGACTATATGGCCTAACCGACAGCCTCCGTGGCGCAGTTGGTTAGATGCCGCCTGTGAAACGAGAGGCCGCGGGTTCGATTCCCGCACTGAGAGAAATGTTTGTGCGGACCACAAATATTTCTTCCGGGTCTGGGTGTTTGTGAGACCGAAAAGTCTCTCGTAGTTCCTGATACCCACGACACAAGACTCGATCTTAGTGTGGGGTCAGGACTATGTATGTGAATGTTGGGTGTTATTTATTTAAAAAAAAATATTTAAATAAAAAAAACCACTCTCAATCGTATTCAAGATTATAGAGTAGGCCCGTGCCCTGCAGTGGGACCTATATGGGCTGATAAAAAAAAATACATACATCACTCTAAAAAGGTCGTAATATAATATCATGAAGATGTAACAATTGATTAGATACTTTATTAACAGAATCTTATGAAAAGTACTTAAATTTCAGGTGTTGCTTTGTCATAAGCCTACTTTGTAATATGATCTAATAATAATAATAGGGATATCGGAACTAATTGGATTGGAATATTAGCTTCCAATTCCAAGTAATAATGCTTGGGCTTCGAGTCAGTCTAGTCTATTTAATTAAAAAGTTAGATTTGTTATATAATATACATACATACACACATATTTTTCTCAAAAGGGGTAGGCAGTGGTGCTACCAGTGATAGGGGGCGAGCCTGTAGCCATATCGTGCACAAATTTCTGACTCCGGCTGATAATGAATAGAAAAATCCAATATCACTTTGCCCGACACGAGATTCAAACCCGAGACTACAGTTTACAATCATGCCGTTAACCACGCCACCGAGGCAGATATAAAAAATCCAGTGACTTTAAAGGTGATAATGACAACAGTGGAAATTAAATGTTATAGGTGTCATCATCATGTCGCTTTAGAATTTACAAGGAAAAAGACAATACCAACAACGTACGCCGATTGCAACGTCAATTAGAAGTAAACTAAGCAAATCTAGGGCAACAAAGCAAAAAAATGCAAATTACAACAATGGTACAGGATTTCAACAGTATTCATAAAAAAGTTACCGCGCCGTGAACTTACCCTTTGCATATTCATAGCAGAAACTCACTCGGAAGTTTTTGGTGAGAAATTATGATAATAATTTTATACTAACTCCATCCGTCTTGGGTCTTTTATAAATTAGGAGTTGTATTATAAGTCGCGTTTCATGCGGTCTGACGCGCCGCCCTTGCTACTTAATAAATTAATTTACATATCCCTGAATAAAATTTCTACGTATTAATTCATATTATTTTAAATGCTGTTCTTTGATCTTCGCTCCAAGTTTTATTTTTCTGAACGTGAGTTGTAAAATTTCATTTTTCTTATACCATCGGGGGTAATATTTCTCAAATCTTTCTTTTTGCCTTGCCACTCAGGTGAACATTACGCAGATGGAAATCTTACGCTTTATTAGGTTTGCAAGATTTCTCAGATGTGGTTCAGTTGATAGTATATATTATTTTTCTATTATTATGTACAGGGTTCTGGTGACGTCAGTTCAAACTAAAAAGGCATCTTATAAGGCGACAAAATTTTAAAAAACTCAATATTGTATTTTTTTTAAGTTTATTTAAATATTTTATAGCCACATAAAGCCTTATCTTTGTTGATTTAAAAATGCATATATATATATATATATATATATATATATATATATATATATATATTTACAGTAATAATAATAATAAACTTAATTGCTCCTCACAAAAATAATAGGAACATAAGTTGCCTTAAAACTATTTTTACTTATAAATGTACATATTTTGTGAGAAGCTGGTGTCTGCTATAAGTTTTAACCTGCCATGCAGATCATCAGGCAGTCAGTCTCAGTATGGTCATTAGTCATTATCAAAGTCTTAATTCCTAATCTTAATGGAACTCAGCATTTTTAATTTAAAAATGTAAATCCATTAATGGCCGTAAGATAAGTACACTAGTCGTATTATATTAATATTAAGGGCTACGGATTTTCAATAAATAAATAAATAAACATTCCACAGTTCCAGAAACCTTTGCCTTCCGAACCATTACGCGCTGTTGCTAAGTGATTCCCACCTCGATACAGTTGCAAACAAGTATTGTACACCTATTCCCGGTCCGTTTAACAATAAACTAAAGAGGGATTAATTTACGTGGTGTGGCCTCATACATTATTTAACTACGCGACGTCCCATACCGTCCAATTTCAGTGGAGTACAGGCAGGGATTCGAATTTGCCTAAGCCTCCCAGGAGCAGTGCCGTAGTCACACTATTTGGGCTGCGGCATTAATAAATTACGTGTTAAAGTTTCAAACGAGTCCTCTTTTAGTGTGTAACGTCCTTAATTAACCTTTGGATTATGTTGGTAATGTGGTTTTCTGTTCGTTTTATTTAAAGGGTAAAATGTAAATTGTGAGTTATTTTTGTTTTTATCTCATTTGGTTAACTGTATTGTAATATACGGGTAATAGTAAATAATGGTGGTAAATGCTTAGACCTGGCAATCATATTAAACTTTGCGATTTTTTTCTACTTAGTTAAATAATAAGAGATTAATAACTTATTTAATAAAAAGTTGCCATCACCAGGCCGTAGGATTTTTCATGTTTCTAAAACTGTATCTGTATCAGCTCATATATATCCCACTGCAGGGTACGGGCCTCCTCTACAATCGAGAGTACGATTGAGAGTGAATGAGTACGATATTTTAAACACTAATAAAATTATGTGTTAGACGACGCTTGCCTTTATATCTGGTTACTATAAACAGCCAAGACCTTTTTAAATTAATTAAAATTAAATAAATAAATAAATATTTTTAACACTAATAAAATTATGTGTTAGACGACGCTTGCCTTTATATCTGGTTACTATAAACAGCCAAGACCTTTTTAAATTAATCAAAATTACGACCAATTTAAAAAAAGGGCATCACCACAAACCCAAAACTAAGTGAAAAATATATCAGGCAAATGGCGCTAAATATCCAGGCTCATAAATCCACCTCTGGCTGGGTTTGTAAGGGCATTCACTCTGCCTCCGCGCGCTAAACAAAAGACGCCATACACGGAGATTTATGAACAATTCACGACGCAATGATATGGGGTATCTATTCAAATCTACTGAATTCGAGGGGCAGGTACTCTCGGAAGATGTACGTCCACAAAGCACAATGCCCATGTATTTTAGTTTGCTTGTAGACTGGTTTGATGTATTGTGTTACTAAAGGTATTATGCATTTGATGTGTTCACTTTAATCAAATTCAAAAACGAGGTTTTAAATTGGGCTGATTTTTGTATGTTATACCGATTTTGATGGTTATTTTACTGGATACAATGTAACAATTTCATGGATTTTAATTTAATTTAATCACTCCTGAATGGAATATTATCGTAACGAAATAGATTATTCAAATGTGTTACTCATGTTTAACCCGTTGGCCGATAGACAAACATTACCTTCTAAAATTTTAGAAATATCTGTATTCCACGAAATGTGGTCGTAATTGAAATATTCGTATTACAACGAAACAAAGAATATCTAATAAGAAGTTCCATTTTCAGTTCGGTAACTTTAATTTATTATGAGCTGTGTATTTTTACATAAAGTTTACAGTACATAAAGATACAGCTGTGCTTGTGTTAGCTTACAAACAAGTCTATAATATTTGTAAAACAAAAGTATTTGCAAATTTATCCAGCAAATTAGGTTCTTTGAAACTTAGAACAATTTTCGTACTCCACCTTGAATGAAATTTCAAAGGCATTGAATAATGCAGACAATTTGTTTTGCCGAATACATCTATTAATATTATTCAGTAATGTTTATTACAGTGCGCACGCAATATTGTGATTCTACTAAAAGCGTCTCAGAATACAGCCAATATGGTAAGTAGAAATTCAATGATGGCTAATGTTTGAGCTGAACGAATATCAAATACCTACATTTGTCATGAAATTAATGCATGAATACGACAATGTACATGTAACTGTACTGTGTATGGGGGTGACGTCACGGACGTTAAGCTGACGGGTGCTAAGTCTATGTTAATTCGGTTTAAAAAATAAAACAAGTGTTTGTTTCGTAGTCATTTACTCAAAAAAGTGTTCCACACAGTGGAGATATCAAGGCTTATCGTTATAAAGTCTAACAGTGGTGTACATGTTCTAATATTAACAATTTAAAAATCGAAGCTAAAAACAGTGTTAAAACTACCTTAGGTTACATGAACTATCGTAAAAATTAAACATTTTATGCAAAAGTGCAACAATCAGTGCGTCCCGGTGTGTGTGTGTTCTCCCTGATCGCAGTACAGCTCTTTATGGTGTTGTACACTATAAGATAATCCTATAAACATTAAATAACAAAAAATAATAATAATAAAAGCGACATCTATCGTCATAAACGTCAAACTACTGGAGAGATCGATAGCTACGTACGGAGAAATGCCACCTACTAAGTGCGGCGGTTGCGCAAAATATCTGTCGCCGCTAGGTGCCGCTACTTGCAGTACATGTAAGACACATTTTCACCGGACATGCGGCTCATTACCATCTTCAGGTCCCGTAGCTCCCTCGTGGAGTTGTACCGCCTGTACCCGTAAGGGGTTACGAGGCGTGACGGGAGATGCAACACCGACAGCTGTGCCTGTGAGCGAGGAGTCCATGCAGACTCTGGATACAGACGGTAATGCTGATACGGAGGTACTGAATCTACTGCATACCTTTAAGGATGAGTTGCGAGCGGAATTACGCCAGATGTTCAAGGAGGAATTCGTTTTGGTGAGAAAGGAGTTCCTAGAAGAACTATTAAATTTGCGCCAAGACTTCGCAAAATTGCAGACAGATAGAGACCAGCTAAAGGAGTCTTTTGTGTCCTTGAGAGAGCAATGCGACACCTTGGACGCCAGGATGGCAGCCCTGGAACAGAATTTTGGCACGTCAGTGTCCTTTGAAGAAATCAGGCTTATAAAAATCCAGTTGAACGATCGTGATCAGCAATTGCTCTCAAATGACCTAGATATTTCCAACTTGCCGGAAAGCGGCAACGAGAACCTCATCCATACGGTGAAGCTAATAGGCAGCAAATTAGGAGTTAATCTCGAAGAGCGCGATATAGTGAGCGCGGATCGTGTTGGTGGCAAGCAACTAAACGCTACGAGTGCTGCGGGCCCGGTGGACTCTAGGCCGCGTCCCATCGCTGTGCGCCTGGCGCGTCGTGATCTACGCGACGAGTTACTGCGTGCCGCTCGGGTGCGCCGTGGCGCCAATACTGGCGATCTCGGCCTGTCCGGACGTCCGCAAAGATTTTACTTAAACGAGCGCCTAACTAAAGTCAACCGCCTGTTATTTCGGCGCGCACGTGAGGCTGGTCAACGACTGGGTTGGAAATATATTTGGACCAAACATGGACGTATACTTGCGCGACGAAATGCGGATGACAAAGCTTCTGTCATTAGTAGTGAAGCAGACTTATCGCGTTTATTTGGACCAGACGCATGATCACATTCTAAATTTGTTTTCTTTTATTTCGCAAGGAATATTTTTAGTCATAATTATTAATTTATACAACTTAGTTTACGTCCTTTTTTTCGTATATATTTCGAAACCTTGTCAATTTCCGTGTGGTTCCGCACGTCGTGGCTGTGAGAATAATGGGTATGCTATTGAGAATATTTTATTATACACATTACTTACTTTCTCTACTCAGTTAAATCATTATCCATTTCTAATTTCGTTTATGCATCGGTGTATGTTAATTAAACTAATGTATATTAATATAGGTGTCGGTTATATAGCTTTTATTTTGATAAGTATACTTTTATTTAAAAAAATTATGTGCTTATCACTCTCAATCGTACTGTCGGTTGTAAAGGGGGCCCGTGCGCTGCAGTGGCCCTTACATGGGCAGATACAGATACAGAGGTGTTTATCGTTCGTTCTAAATGACACATAATAAGCATGTGATTAAATTAGGACTTTTTAACGCTGGATCTTTAGCCACGAACCATGACGAATTTATAATTGCTATGATCCGTCACTCATTTGACGTCATGGCAATCAATGAAACATGGCTACGTGGGGGAGAGGAGGGCAGAGCGCCTATGGTACCTGGATATCGGCTGCGACACACACCGCGTCCAGAGAATATACGTGGAGGACGGGGGGGAGGTGTTGCGTTTTATATAAAAACAGGGACCAGAGTCCGTATTAACGCTCATCCTCATCACCCACAAGTAGAAGAAATGTGGATGAGTATCACGGCAAACTCAAAAAAATTATTGATAGGTACTGGGTACCGGCCTCCTTGGCTTGACTTAAATGTCTTTTTGGATGCGATCACTGATAGCGTTTGCGCACTGGCCCCCTATGACAATATAGTGTTGTTGGGTGATTTTAATGTCAACATGTTGGAAATTAATAATTCAAAGTTCAAAAAGGTAACAGAGTTTCTGAAGTATTTCAATTTGGTTCAAATTGTAAATGCACCTACACATTTTGTCGGAGAGAGTGCCACCTTAATTGACGTAATTTGTACAGATGCGCATTTCCGAGGTACCAACGTGGACCATATACCGGAACTAGGCCACCATTCCCTTGTTACATGCGAAATTATTTTCAAAAAAGAAAAGCTGCCTCGCAAGCTTGTTACCTGTCGTCCCTTCAAGAGCATACGATTCGATGACTTTAGGAGGGACCTAGAGTCTATTCCTTGGAACGCAATCTGTGCGCTGGAGGATGTAGACGATATGGTGCTTTCTTTTAATCATCACGTAACGAAAGTATTTGATGTTCACGCGCCCAAGAAAATTAGACTCTTTAAAACCCTGCCAACACCTTGGATAACAGATAATATTAGATTAATGTTTGAACTAAGAAATAAGGCACGACTTCGATATCGCCATACAAAATTAGAAACTCACAGACAATATTATCTAAACCTCAAACGTATCGCAACAGTCGGCTTACAAAGTGAAAAGAAGGCGTTTTTTAATAAGTATATAAATGACAATATTCGCGACTCCAAATCACTATGGTCCAACCTTAAAAAACACGTTCTACCATCAAATAATAACGACTTCTCAGGGCAGTTTGACGATCCCGACAGTTTGAATTCGGCATTTTTGGAAGTCCCAGGGGACCTTAATGTGACAATGTCACAGTTAACATATTACGAATTTAATCGGTACGGTTCGGAAAAATTCGTTTTGAAACCAACAGACTCAACAACAGTGTGTAAAATCTTAAATAAGATTTCTACAAATGCACAAGGCGTTGACGGCATTACCAAAGAAATGTTGGAACTCACTCTCCCGCACTCTCTGCAGACCATCACAGAAATTGTTAATAAATCTATATTGTCACATAAATTTCCTGATTTGTGGCGGGAAGCAGTGGTGCGGCCAATTCCGAAAATTACCAACCCACAAAATTGTAAAGATCTCCGCCCCATTAGTATATTAGCCTGTCTGTCCAAGGTGTTGGAAAAAGTGGTATATTTGCAAGTTACCGAGTTCCTAGAAACTAATGGTATACTACCGGACTTACAGTCAGGGTTTAGAAGGGGTCGTGGGACTGCAACAGCTTTAGCAGACGTTGTAGGGAACATCCTTGAAGCCCGGGATCGCGGGGAGGGGACAATATTAGCGCTGTTGGATTATTCACGAGCTTTCGACTCAATTAATATTCCTCTGTTACTGTCGAAACTCGCATATTATGGATTTGAGCATAATACAATAAGATGGTTTCAGAGCTACTTAACTGGCAGGTCACAGCGGGTTGAAATTACTGAGAAGGATGGTTCAACATTGTCTTCTACCCCGCGACCTATAGGCAGAGGTGTCCCCCAGGGGTCGTTGTTGGGCCCTATTATTTATATATTATATAGTGCTGATATGATAAATCATATTAAATCCTCGAATTACCACGTGTACGCAGACGACACTCAACTGTATGTGTCGTTTAATGCTGACAACACAATTTCCGCAGTAAACAAACTTAACGCTGATCTTGACAGAATTGCGGCATGGTCTACATGTAACTCCCTAACACTGAACCCACAGAAATCTAAGTTCATAATCTTAGGGAGCAAAAACCAAGTGAGTAAAATTATTTCAGCGAAACCAGATATTAAAATAATGGGTCAGAGTATTCAGAGGGTAGAAACTGCGTGTAATTTGGGTTTGGTGATCGATCCGGAACTACGTTTTGAAAATCATATTAATCTTATTGTCAGGAATTGTTTTTACCGGTTAAAGTTACTTTACAGAATAAGGAAATATCTCAATATTGATATTAGGAAACGACTGGTAGATTCACTAGTATTATCTAAATTTAATTATTGCGACACTGTATATGGACCTTGCCTGCTATCACGTACAGAAAAATTAATTCAACGTGTCCAGAACGCGTGCGCGCGTTTTTGTTATGAGATACCACGTCGGAGTCATATTACCCCTTATTTAAATGACAATAAAGTACTGAAAATGGCGGCCCGTAGGAGGATACACCTAGCGACTTTAATGTTTGGTATAATAAAAACACACACACCGAGATACCTGTACACGAAATTATCCTGGAGGCACGAACATTACGCTTACTCCACTCGTTCAACATCAAATCCGCTGTCGATGCCCCGCTACAAAACTACAGCCTTTAGAGGGTGTTTCAGGTTTGCGGCCACCCGCTGCTGGAATGATCTACCACCACCCATGAGACTCCTGAAAACAAAGGAAACATTCAAGTCTCAGTTCAAAAAAGTACTGCTAGTCCAACAAATATACAACTGAATTATAATTTAAATATGTTTAAATATGCTTTTTCAAACAATATGGCGTCTTTAATAGTTGGAAGACGCCATTAATACAGTATAAATTCACTATCGCGCGTAGTGGCAGATAGGTACTTACCTAATGTTCGCAAATCTTTTGCGTGATGGGACCATTTCCTGGCGGCTGGTGGCTGTAGCATCAATCGAGGCGGATAGACAAGCTGTAATTACTCTTGGGATGCGTTGTTGAGTGGCCTCTTCTCTCATTGAAATCGTCTTAAAATAAACAAATACTTCCTTTTATTACCAATTATATTTACTTATCAACTTTTTATAATAATTTGCTACTTACCCTGGACAAGCGTATTAACATTGTAGCACTGTTTGTTATAATTTGTTTTTAATAATGCAACGTATAACGCCATGACCGCGCGCATACAGAAACTCTGGCGCCGGGCGACTGCGCCCGCAGAGTTGCAATATGCATTGTTGCCTGTTGGTTTGCACGCCATAGTGCGATATGGAATGCGGGAGCGGGATGGGGCGCTGCGCTGTTGCATGGCCTTGTTGACGACTGCTCCGGTTGTTTTTGTTATATTTAATGTTTTAATTAATTTATAGTTTTTTTTTTGTTATTGTTTTGGTAAGGCTTTTTATATTTATTGTACAATTATATAAGGATATTTATTTAAGGTTTATGTTAATGTTTAGTTTTTTATAATAGGCTTAAGTTTGCGTTAGCTTGCGTCTGCACGTCATCCAAGGTGATCACTGAAAATCAGCGTTGTGCTGCGGCCTGCACCGCAGCGCAACATAATTGCTGAGTGATCACCTACTTGTCACAGCCACGACGTGCGAACTTCTTCTTTATTTTTATTTTTTAAATAGACCTTTGTGTATCTGTTTTTGTACGTCGTTTTTAATGCTTGTGGCAAATAAAACTATTTTTCTTTCTTTCTTCTTTCTTTCTAACTATGTGAATTGAATGGTGGTGAAACAATTTATTAAAATTATATTGCATGTTGCTTATGTTTTATTAATATTATATATAATTTATTGCTTGAAAAAAGTTCTTATTACTTAAATATTTATTCAGTACTAGACGAACAAACAAATACACTTCTCATCTTGGAATAAAATGAAAACTTACTACTAGTATATTGGAAATAGAAGATGCGTTTAACGAACTAAATGGTAGAGCGCTCTTGGAGTAATGATTATTGAAGAAGATAAAATAGCAAGAAAATTTATAAAACATACATTGTATTACAGTCTACTCCCTATTTAAACAAAGTCAAGGGGAGTCACTCTATAAAACGATACGAACTTGGAATATTCGGATATATACTAATTTGCCTAAATACTCCACAATATGTTGGAAGTATCTATTGAACATAGACCAAGTTCGGAGAAAATGATCAGTATAATAGGGAATAGTTTTGATTTTCAGAAGTGGAAAACTTATATCTTACTCCAGACGTCGAACATCCGAACATTCGAAGTTCGTATCGTTTTATAAAGTAACCCCCCAGGTGAGAGAGATTCAAGTCAGCGTCTGGAGTAGAAAAAAAACTTGTGTTTTAGATCACTATACCGTCCGCTTATTAATCGTTTTATGTTTTTGTCATACTTAATATGTAATCGATAAACCAAATTAACAACCTTTTTTTTTCAACTCCGTCTTTTCAATTATGATAATGTACACCAAAACAAAATATTCGGTAATTGGTTCTCTTAGCAGCATTTAGTTCCGCAATGAAAGGTACACATACTGAAATCCCTCCATAGTTGCTCGCTTTCACGTATCGTGTTCCGAGATAAGCCTGTGTACGTCCAATTACTTTGTAGACACGAAAATTGCTGCCGACAAGTACCGTACATCTCGTCGTGTATACACTACACCAACCAATATCAATGTAAAACTTATACAGGGAGCTTAAGTGAGAATTCCAGAATATGTCGAGCTGGAAGGTCATTGACACTCATATATCCCATATTTCCTTCCCCGAGGTGGGTGAAGAGATTGAGTTTTTTTCTTATAAATTACTGGTAGGTCTTTCATATGTGAGAGGCCGCCTGGGTAGGTATCACCGTGATGTCTATTTCTTCCCCCAAACAGCAGTGTAAATGCACTTCTGTGTTTCGGTTTGAAGGTCATTGTAGCCAGAGTAGCTAATGGACATATTAAGACTTAAGATCTTATGTCTCAGGAAGGCGAGCGCAGTGAATTGTCAAGAATTGCTTTGTAATTCAAGGTGTTATTTAGTTTACTACAGTTCATGAGCAATCGTAACGTTTACCATCAGACGAACGGCATTCTCGTCTCGCCATTAATTGTAATAAAAATATCATCACACAATTATAAGTCTGCGCCCTGCAGTGAATTCCTCTGGATGCTACAGATATAGATGATATATCCGGGAAATTTAAACTTTCCCGGGAATGAAACATCCTGATCAATGGGTTCTACACACATATATATACCGGGAGTGCAGGAAAATGGATCACTTGCTAAGTTGGATACAAGAGCATAATATTAGGCATGTTAATAAGGAAATAATATTTGGAAAATACCTATTCGATTTGGAGTTACGACAGTTTCAAGTTTTAAGTATTATTATCACTTTTTCGCATAAAATAAATTGCAATGGGTAAAGAACAAAAATTTTACACATATACGTATTATTTTGTTTCGTAGTTACTTACATGGTTATCAGAATATACCGTGAAAACGATTTTTAATAATAATAAAACTTTCATGGACTTCACAGATTTTTTACCATTAACAATATCATGTACTCATCTCATCACACAACTTTGGCATAATTTTTTAAGGGAAGCTTGTTAGATGTTAATTCTTGATTTCGCGTCATCTTTGTTATGGTCAGCGTAAAACGAAAATTCATCCTAATCTAGACGCAATTACGATTAATTAGAATGTATATTAGCAGGTGTACCATTTCTATGGCCACTGGCTGGCATTTGGCACTTGGAAACTGAACATTTCACTAACTGAAGCACAGAAAGCCAGCTTTCGTTTAGACAATCCTTTACCAAATTCAAGATGTACCAAATTGTATGAAACAAAGCAATCTATAGTAAATTATAATATTTCAACCCCTATACATAAAATTACAGGAATTGGTTAGACGACGCGACGCTGTCTCAAAGACATTTGTGACTAAATCACAAACAAATAAAGCCCTGGTCTGTCGAAGCTACGCACAGCGTTGCGTTGCGCGGAATGCGGTGCCAAACTCGGTTTTGTATGAAAAACATTGACATTGACATGACGTTCCGCCGCAGTATGCGTCAGCCAGCGTCTGCGGTGAGGGGTCAACTAGGTGACGGGTAGACTGGTCTTTTGTGCTGTCACAGTGTGCGTCGGTGTAGAGGGAAAAGTGCGGTGAAGCGCGGGGCGGTTACACCGCACAACGTGCCGTCACTCTCGTCATTTCGTCGCGGTAAGCGTATTTGCGCAATGGAATTGTTTGAGGACAATATTTTTATCAATTTTCGTTTGGTTTAAACTTTCGTTTAGGCTGTGGCGCGTATATCGACTATATGCTGCCGCACAGTACGTTCAATACAGTTCACGCACGTTCCCAATGACAATGGCACAATATCACACCACGTAGGAATAAAATTTTAAAACCTTGCTTTGGTAAAAGATACAATTAAAAAGTAAAAATATTTTTTATTTAATAAGTACAAGATATAAATAAACCAATAAACTGGAGTCAATTACATTTATTTTATTGTTATAAAAATGGAGAACGGAATTATATGTTAATTGTTCTAAGTACCTAGTACCCCATGCTTTTTAACAAAATATAGCAACGGAATTAGTTCGCAACTGATCAGGGTACAATTGGAGACGATTTATTAGTAGGTTTCTATATACATTCAGTCTTTATCCCTATTCGCAGGGCACTTTATCAGCCCATATACGTCCCACTGCAGAGCACGGGTCTCCTCTACAATCGAGAATACGATTGAGAGTGGTTAGGCCATACTATAGTCCACCAGACTAGCTGACCTTATCCCTAATAAGAAATACGAAATACAAACAACAAACCCAATAAAAACATCAATCGTTTAAGTGCACGCAATTTTTATATAAGCCCGAAAAAGCAGCTACAAAAAATCTTATGATGAGTTTTGAATCAGCCCATATACATACATTCGTTGTATAATGGTTGTATATTATCGTCGTAGTTATTTACAAAATTCACCTGCAAGATATAATAAACTATCGCCGTTCGACACAATAAGCAACACTCTCCTAACACCTGGAGTGCATCATCATGTGATGCAATTGCAATTTTAAATATCTAGTTCCTCAACGTAGTATCAAGTTCTGTGTTTTCCCCTTTTTTCCATTCCCATTCCATTAAAACCCCTATATATATTGTAATTTGTGCTACTTACACCTACGCATATATATTTTTAGCTCTGTGTTATGAATTCTGTTAAATACTAAAATCAAATTATTATTGTAAAAAGTGTCCATCAATGTTGTTCCAGGTTTTGCTCGTGACAATTTTATAGGAAAATAATTTAATCGTTATGGAATTTATTTTTTCCCAATTACGGTACGATCGATAACGATAATTGAAGAAAGGATATATACATAAATCCAGTGAAATTTAATTTGATCTGACAATAAGTTGTTTAACCGAAAAAAGATGTATTCAGCAGACGCGTATTTCATTAGAATGATACGAACCACTTTTATCACGTATCAATATTGCGAAAATTGTCTCGTAAACATATATACCCAGTTTATTTAAAATGACGCACAAACGTTTTTTTTGAGTAATTATATATATTTTCGAACATAAATGATTATTATTTGTTGTCATGGAAATTCAAGTAAACTTCAATGCGAAATTGCCATAGTAACGTTTGTTTTCAATGAACGGTTCTCCCATTGGTCAACGGTTTTACGCACAGAGTAAAACCTATATGTGAACCACCTTTTTTGTTGTTATGTGAACTACGTTGCATGACGTCATGACGTTGCCGCTTACCGCAGTGCCGCGCGTATCCTTCGACAGACCAGGCCTTAAGACGGTCTGCGGCGTGCTTCAACGTAGTTGTTAATAATAGTTCTATCTGTTCAGAATATAGTCATAATTCTATTGTAGAAGAGGAATTATATTTATATTTATAAATCGATAGAGCGTCGGTGCGCGATTGATAAATACAATAATTGTATTTTATTGATGTATTGAAAAAGGTGACGTATGATAGGCGTATACAGCATTACAGTTTAAATTATTTTAAAAAAGCATGACGTAATCTAAAACTAAATATGGTACAATATAAAAAAAGTTTACGTACGCGTCGTAGCGGAATCTAAGAACCTAGGACCAGCCCAATTATTTTTTAGATTTTCAATAAAAGCGTATGAAATAAAAAAAAAATCTTGTTTACAAGCTTTTAGTTTCTGATTTTATTATGATTAGTGTACTACTTACTATATTATTAGTCAAACCCTGTCTTTTGATACACATTTTTAGCTAGATAAGAAATGCGGCATCTTCTAGCGGCGGCCATCTTGAATTTCCAACAAAACTTAATTTATAAAATTGTATTGTCTTCAAAACTAAAGGTGTACCAATTAGCGTTTGTCAACAGGAAGGGAGCAAACTTCAATTATTATTAAATTTGACCCAAAAAAAAACAAACAAATTAATCGCGCAAACCAAATGATGAAAAAATACAAATTATGATTTGAAAACTAGCATACGTCTAATATGATACATTATAACCACTTAAAGTGAACGGCCATAACATTAAGTGTAATGATGTGTTTTTTAAATAAAGAATATATACACACACAATACACGGCAAACCTCTTAATACCACCCACATCACCTTGGAGGTTGGAAATCCCCCATAGTACGTTTTTCCAGACACTTTCTCTCACGTATTACAAATCTGTGCAACAATTCCCAGCGACAGTAATCTTCAAAAAACAAAGGCTGGGAACTCTCTGCAGATGTTCATGAGCGGCAGTGGTCACTTACCATCAGATGAACCGCATGGTCATTTGCCCCCTATAATAAAAACAAAAAAATAAACTTGAAAAAGAAATGGTACAGATAACAGAACTCCTGATTTGTTGGTTTTCTGGAAAAAAAAATTACTACTCCGATTAAACCAATCAAAACTGTATTTGTTTTTGGTTTTATTCCCAATTTTCCACTTTAATACACACGTCACAAATATATAAAGTACACGTCATAAATATACCTAAAAAGTATAAAGTATGTGTATAAAGTATTTTAATAAAAGCTTTTTAATAAACGCCGAGTCGCTGTTGATATCAACCAATCAACAAGTCAAAAGATATGAGGTATTTCAATTTAGGTATATAATTTCAAATAGCACTTTAATATAGCTCCGATAAAATCCAGTTGGATATTTCAGCGTGCATTTTGTATAGACGCTCAATCCAACCAGCTCATTGAATAGTTTGAAAAGAAATATTTTAAAACCGGCAATATTACCAAAATAACTTCAAAGTTCAATATTCATCGAGTTAAATAAATTGGGCTGATTGGTACCACCTTATTGCACGTGAAATGAATGTAAATTGGGTCCGCAAAGACATCTTTGTGACTCAGGTGGCTTTTTTTCTATAACAAAATGTAATGAAAGCCTTACCGTAACTTACATCTATTTTCAGAGGTATAAGATAAGGTATATTTTTGCGAGGGTATGTGAGCGAGTGTGTCACCTTATCTTTAATATTAACAAGTAGTGATGGGCTTGCAGCTCTTTTCCATGCGTTCGGGATACCGAAGCTGAATAATATGCAAGTCAGGTATCGGAATTTGGGAGAATCTTTTTGTGTCTATATTTCAACTATACCACGTTTGATGGTAGTAGGAAATTCATATCTGTATGAAATATTATATTGAATTTCCAAAACAACGAATAAACTTGAGACTTTTTAATTGAATTTCCAAAACAACGAATAAACTTGAGACTTTTTACACTAAATATGATGCTTTTTCATGCCATTCTGCTACAATTTCGCTTAAACTTATGGTAATTGAGGAGTAAGCAACCGAACGCGTAGCTTATGATTTAACCCTTAATTTGGCAAGATATATTTTTCTTTAAATTATTTGTTTTTCTTAAATAATCGTTATATTATATTCCATTAGAGACAGAAAAAAATAGGAAATAAATTATTCATCCGTTATATTTTTTTATACCCATAGTATAATATACTATACATAATCTTATGCTTAGAATTGTACATATCGGATATTATTATTATGATAATTGTAAAAAAATATCTCTTATTCGGTATACCAAGCCCTAACTGATATTAATTGCAAAATAAGGTAAAAGGTCTGATTTTCAAACATGGATTATGTGTCTACGAGCGAATTATCTATACAAAATGTAGAAACCTATGAACTTGTTGGTATCTTCTTAGAGTTATTATTCCGGCAATGATGGGTTCATTCATCTCGTTGTAGAAGAATATGACGATATCTAAATATGACGGCACGTATTTTTGCGTTATTAACATTAGTATAACGACCAGTCTCTTGTCCTGAGTATTGATTAGAATTATGAACAATGTCATTAATTATATAATCTGAGAAGTAATCAAGAATGTAGTTCAAAGAAGGTTTATTTAGATACATTTCTGCTTAAACGTTATCTTCGAAAACAATAGCACATTGAAGGTATCCTATATTTTTCCTAAATATGGACAGGATAGACTTTAATGATGTGGCAAACATTCGTTTAAATCTTTTGGTGGGGGTTTTTATTGACTGACGGGATTAATTTACAATTAAGTTGGACGGTGTAGAAAAAAGATCAGAAGGCAGAGAAGAAATATTGGTGGAATAGACGGTAAATCTCCTCTCCTGGAAGAACACGAAGGCATTAATGTAATTGGTGAATAGGTCGCCTAACTTGTAGGGGCTGATTCAACATTTTGTGAAATAATCGGAGGTGAAGTAACTACACAATACTACCAGATACTGACAATGAATGTTAGTATCTGGTAGTATTATATGGGGTAGTAGGGAAGTATATGGGGTTATACATTCTTGGGGTATATGCGGTGATAGATATTCTTCCTCTGAATTTGACTCCAGACCACGATAGGTTTGTTTACGTCAAAATATTGCAGTATTGTCTTCAGAAAACGAATTTAATATTTCAAGAGACGAGTGATTCAAGTGATGAATGAGCAGGCTGTCCGGAGTGGTACCGCTGTCTCACAGAAGATCGACATGAAGATATCATCTTTGCCGTCGCATTTCAGTCAGTGAATGAGATTGCCGGTTTGCCTTATTGGGCATCCCTTTCCTCTTCCCACCCCGTTTTCCCGTTTCGATTTGTGGGCCGGCAACACATCTATGATCCAACGGTTGTGGACGTTCTTGGGTGGCAGTGATCACTCACCATCAAGTGACATGTTTCCTCGTTTGCTGGGCCAATGCAAAAAAAATGACAATCGAAGGAGTATCAGAAGACGTAATATCACGTTATTTTCAAAATATGAGATTCGTCCTTTTCTTCTCCTGAAAAATCACCACCAACGTCGGATCTACCATCTTCAGGCGGGATCAAAGCAAGGATGCGGAGCGATCTGGTTATGGAATTCCGCTGTAGAATAAAAAAAGACATAGGACATGCAAAAAATCTGCAGTTTAAGTTATTAAAAATAATGAAAATTAAAAAAAGAACAAGTATTAAGAAATCATGCTAGATGCTTTTAGTTAGAAATGTATAGTATAATATAGGGATATTTGTTACTTGAGTATAGTGAAATGTATAGCCTACTAAACTAATGTTAATAAGTTCACTTTGTAAAATATAGCGAAATGTATAGCCAGCTATACATTGACCTTTAGCGTCAATTATCACTGAAAATATTGCAAGAAAGTTAGTTATTAGTTAGTGATTCCATTTATCAATAATTTTGCAACATATGTAAAAGCAAAATCAATATGTTTTTACATAAAAAACAACAAAAATATGGTAATTACCGAGAACAGACGCTGGGGATTCATTTTCAAAAACTTATACGTGTCAAATGTCAATGTCATTCCAACATTTAAACTAGAAAAATAGTTTTATTTGACAGATGAAATGTTGCCATATCGTATAGTAGAAATAAATTTATTATATTTTCAAACGGAGTGACTCAGTAATTTTTTAAAGTATACGCATAATATCGTATAAAAAGTGCGTGGTGGCCTGTTGGTAAACGGACTAGACGCGACTGCCAACATGTTCACGGTGGTCGCGGGTTGGAATCCCAGGGCACACCTCTGACTTTTCGGAGTCATGTGTGTATTGATAGTCAATCACCACGCACTAAAACGGTGAAAGAAAACATCGTGAGGAAACCTGCATACCATAGGGATTCATACGAATTTCTATGGTATGTAAGTCCGCCAACCCGCACTAGGCCAGCGTGGTGGACTATATGGCCTAATCACTCTCAATCGTATTCTCGATTGTAGAGTAGGCCCGTGCCCTGCAGTGGGACGTATATGGGCTGATACAGATACGTATAATATAGTATACGTTATGAAATTAAGGGTTAAAGAGACTTATATTCAAGTATTTTATTGGATCCAACTTAATTCTGTTAACGCTTTGTTGACATATTTTGATCGGTGAATGATCATTTGCAATCCACGATAAATTCCTGATTATGGGTATAAAAAACAAATTTCCGGACTTCAGCCAAAACCATACAATACTTAGCCGAATTTCGGGTTCGAGCAGTTCGCTCAAGCTTGACGAAGTCTACCCCCTCACTTCTAACGAGTTACAAAGAGCTGTAACTAAAACTGGGTACACTTTAAGGTATACTATGGGTTAAAAGCGGTGCGGTATCTTTGGAAATATTACTTTCTGTCTACCGGAGCCGGGGTGCCCTCAAGTCTATTAACCGTAAAACACCTTGTTTATCTTTGGTGGAATTGAAACGTCTGTGTACTCTGTGTTCTTTTCGTGAATGGATGAATGATGACTGAAATTATTTTGAATTGAGAAAGTCTTATACATACATAATATAGTGGATAGTATACTGTAATTAGTCTCAAATGTGAATATAAATTCTTAAAGAAGGTTTACGTTCAGCAACTTCTCGCAGCTAAAGCTGATTCTAAATAGCAGTGCTAATACATGATCGTGTTCCGGATCAAAAGTCATTGTAGCCAGAATAACTACTGGATATATTAAGGCTTAAAATCTTGTGTCTTAAGCAATACCAAGCATAGCTTCGTAATTCCTGGTGTTGTTCGGTTTTGCTACTGTCCAGGACTGGTTGTATCGCTTACCAACAGAATGGCATGGTGGTCGCGAACTGACGAATATTCTAGAATGGAGTAATTTCTAAAGCTTGTAGAAGTCAGGGAAGTCATCGTCTATACATTATATAGTGCATAAAGTTGAAATTACCCCCATAAATGTAAAACAAGGTCAGGTAGAAACTATAAGTTATGTCCTCAATTTGACGCAGAAGGTTAAGCGATGCTAGAAACGAGCAAATTACATCCATATCAATCATAATTTAATTCCTATTAACCTTTTTACATTACAACAAAGTAAATAAAACGTATTTTACTAGTTCTTCAAACTTCATCAAATTAGTATATTAAAATCAAAATTTTGTATTAGTTTGTCCTTAAACTCATGGACTTTAAACATGAATTTCCTTTGAGGGATAATTATGCTTTTTCCGACTTCTACTAACTTGGCATTAAAAGCTTTTATAAATTAAGTAGTAGTAAACTCCAATACAGACTGAGCGGTTTTCATAAACATCGAAGTTGAACTTTGACTTATGGTTATGAAAAGAAAACTAATAAAATTAGTCGAATGACCGAGTGGAGAGTTTTGTTATTTCTTGAAGAACCAAATTCGTAATGAGTGAACTAAGCCTTATCATTTTTATGAGAAAAAGAGTCTGAAGGCCCAATTATCGCAACATTACGAATACTTGTTTAACAAATTAATCGATTTTTGCGCAACCGCAATTGTGCTAAAAACAGTACGGGCATTTAAAATCTTAAGGTGGGTACTGACCGTTGTTAGATGGCGTAACGTATAAAGCGAATTACAAAGCAAGATTCGTGCAGTTAGTACTTGAACGTGGAATCAATCACAAAAACGAGAATTGAGTAAAATAACTCAGATACACAGCACATGAAACGCACACGGCGTAACGTAACAAGCTCGCTGCGAATGTTACACTACGGCCCATAATACGCCCACTTTATAATTCCATCTGTTTTTTGAAACGTGTATAAATATGAATATTTGTATGCAAATCTACTGGGTGGAATCGCTTATCGTCACGAAAAAAATTGTGCATAGCAAGTACATGATTTAGAACCCTTTGGCATACTTATTTTAATTTTTGTTTGTTTTTGTTTATGTTGTGTCAAATTAATTTACCACTACTAGTTACTAATTTAGAATAAGTTATTCATAAAAAAACGTTGTTTAGAGAAAGATGATATAAATGAAAAAAATCTTCATAAATACACATCATTGTTACCCTACTTTATACAATATGTTAAACTTTTGCAGTCACTTTACAAACTTGATTTGAGAAATAAGTCAATTCACTCGCTTATAGAACTTTTATTGCTGTTCTCATGTACACTGTTGAAATTGAAATCAGAGGAGGTTCGACCATCGCTCGGTTTTTATAGCAAATAATGACAGTTTCCCCTCCTTTAATGCTATATAAAATCAATACATTTACTGTTCATAATAATAAATAAATAAATAACACATGAAATATTTAAAAATGCTTATTACACTAAAGTAACTAAATTAATGAAATTAACAAATACATTACACTGTTTTTGAGTCAAATGAAAATAACATTGTTTCCTTCCATTACAAATATAATTATTTTATACTACCTCCTAATATTTTATATTTATTTACATAACATTACTAAAATTATCAAATGTTCACAATTATTTATTTTGTATGTCTAACAAATATGAATTCGAGTAGAAACTTCTAAATCTAGGTAATAAAATCCTTTGATGAAGCCGCCCTCGCCGCCGCGCCGCCGCAAGCGCAAGTACAAAGCGTGCCGCCGCGCCGCGCCGCCTCCTCCCGCGCCGCCGACGCCTTCCAGTGACGTTGTTACTTTCTCAGTCACGCGAAATGCGGTACCGAGTGACGTTGTACGAAATTATTTTGGTTATTGGTTAGTTTCTTGCGGTCAAAATGAGTGATTACACGAACAGTGAGTATGTGGCAATGATGACATGCTATGTCCGATCCAATGAAAACTTGGGTCATGCAAGAAGGATGTATGCAGATCCAGAACATCTGCAGTCTTTGCATAGGAATGGTATCATGAATGATGAATCCACGAGTTCCCAGCACAAGAACCATTTTAAAGACTCATCCGAGGCTACTCGATCATGGTAAGTTCAGACTTCCTAATCATGCAACAATCCGTGACCTTCCACAGCGAAGTCGTCTATTCTCAACTTTGATAAAGGTAAGGTTTAAATAAAAACATATGCAGCTTTTTCTAAGATATTAGGAACGTTATGAAAATAATATGTTCAATTAAAATTTAAATCTTAACAAATTACCAACATCTACATTTACTTAAATGATCCTAACACACTAAAATTCTAAATAAATCAAAATGTTATATGGTACTATTTAGAGTAATAATACCGATAAATAGGCGCAAAGTAAGTTCAAGGTCGATGCTCGATAGTCAGCTGTGGCGTGGCGTGACTCATACAAGCGCGCGTCTGTGTATTGAGTATTGACATGTCGTTGCACTTTTAATTGTAGGGTGATTTAGATAATATGTGTTTTGGGGATATCTTGTAATGATATTGTTTATGGGGTAGTTTGTAGTTTTTAATGATCAATATTGTATATAACGTTAATTTCACATACACAATACACTATGAAATTTTCAGGACGATAAGCGATTCCACCCAGTATATATGTGTATATATCCAATTATATCCTACTTCAGACCCAGCACGTTTAATTAAAACAATCACATAAATATATAGCAGATTGTAAAATTTCAAACAACATTTCTAAAAACAGATTATATATTTCAAATTATTTAAATATCCTGAACGCCTTGTTTGGTAAGTGTATTACAGATCCCTTTTAACCGGTTATTTGTTCATTCGCGCTTTCACTAAATACAAATAACGTACGTAATTTATTTATAGCCCGAAATGTCGAGTCTGGATTCCTAATTAGTTAAAATTAAATTGAGTTTCTGACCTTTTAGTGCTTCGGTAATTTAATTTTATCTCAGAATTTTCTTGCTCTTGTGAATATTTGCATAAAACGCAAATTTACTTCGTTATATGTCCTCCGAATGTTTATTAAAGCAGAGATATTTTTATTTTTAGATGAAGACAGGTATAGTGGGATAATCAAGATGGTTCTCATGTTTGACTATGGAGTTCGTCTGTAAAATATTGTATGAAATTGAGACCATTTTTGTTTTACTTTATACTGATTGATATTCTTTATAACTTTTGTAAAGAAGAATAAATTGCACAGGTTTGATGTCCTGACACGTTATTCAAGAATCACACGTATTAATAAATATATACATTTCGCTTCTACGTGTTGTGTGTTCTAAAAGTTCATTAGTTTTTTTCTTCCCACGACAAATTACTATAGAATATAGGGATTATCAAGTGTATTTATATATTTTCTATTTTTATTCATTTATTTTCAAATCCATTTATGCCGCAGGGTGAATCATTTTGAAGCCGTATCATGAACTTTGATGTTTCGATTGGAAATAGTTATAGTTAAATCGTGTGCACTAGTTTGATAGTAACTATTACCCGTAACATAGTCGTAACAGTAAGCTATTTCCGAACGCCATCGAAATAAAACATCACAAACACTATTCGGGTTTTAACTTTTATTTGCCGCATGCCATTATCGGTTTTGTATTAGAAACATCGGTGCTATATTTCACAGCTATAAATCACAATATACTAAACCGGTTCACAATCGAATCCTCATTCGAAACAAGATAAACGTGGGCCGTCGTGAATATCCACATAAAACCGCAAAACATTCGAAAATGATTTATAGTAGCCCCCGATCTGTTAGGGAGGATTCGCGAGAGCAAAAACAGATTATCGAAATCCCAGCCATTCCCAACAATCGGTATGGCACGTGGACGTACGAAATGCATAAATAGAGCGGTGTTGTGTAAGCGTTTGCTTATCTTTTTAATGTCGTGGTGGCTTCAAGAGCCGACACTTCCCCGAGTGGAGATTTGTATTTGTCTACAGACATTAAAAGCACATACGTTTCCTTTTATTCTCAATTTGGGAAGATTTTTTTATCACAAATAAATTAATTTCATTTACTCATACTAAAAACAATTTTGATACATCTTCGATAAACGTTCAAAAATCAGCGAAAGATGTATTTTTTTTAATATAAACCCAATACAGGTCAACGACCTGTTCTATAAATTGCTAACTCTATAATTATATCAATCGTATAAAAAGGATACCCATAAAATATTTTTGATTGAGTAGCGTGCAGATAATTAAAATTTGAATTATTGTCGTCACCCACAACATATCTTACTGCCTTAAAAAGCAGCCAAATTGCTATTCATTCTGTTAAATATAATTATTTCAACTATTATATATACTCAATATCTTTATTGAACCACAGTATTGCTACATCTTATATCCAAAATCAACCCAAAAACTACGCTATTACAAGCATTTTTGTCTCACACAAAAGAAAAGCCTCCCTAAAAACAATACAACATTCGTAGCTCAATAATACGAACATCTGAACACTCGCGTCATAAAAGAATCGACTCGTATAAAAAACGGTCCGGCCAAATCTGGCGGGACAAAAAATGTAACGACGTATTTAGGCTTTGTTTTTATCGTTATGTGATCGTCGTGTAGATGTGCGAATTTGATAACATTTAATGAGAATTCTTGGCGAAGTTTCCATTCTGAACACAGACGTAATCTAAATATATGATTCAAGTTTCTTTAAATGTATGAAAACTGAGGTTGTTAGTTTTTTTGCTATCTATGAAGCCCCATCTACAAGGGGTTTGTTTCTCGCTTCGTGGATATGATTATCGTAAGAATATAATAAGGTAGGTCGTGTAAACGTTGTCAGAACACGATAATCTAGTGCGGTTATGTACAGCGATAATGGTACATGATTCTCGCCCCGAGGAACTCTCCCATGTAAATGAGGCCTTAAGAAGTTACAAAAGTATGTTAATTATGAAATAAACACTCTGTTTGCGCGAAACCTTTAATCGCATTCCAATTAATTATAAACATTTAACGTGCTGTAACGGACCAGACGCGGCTATCAACATCCTCACAGTGGTCGTGGGTTCAAATCCCAGGGCACACCTCTGACTTTTTGGACTCACATGTGTGATTGATAGTCAATAACCACGCACTATAACAATGAAGGAAAGCATCGCGAGGAATCTTGAAATGTGCTTTCCATAACGATTTGTGAGAATTCATACCGTATGTAAAAGTCCGCCAAACAGCGTGGTGGACGATAGGCCCACTCTCAATTGTACTCGAATGTTAAGGAGGCTCATGCCCCTGCAGTGGGACGTATGACATACGGGCTGATACAGTACATCAAAATGTCAAAAACGCCTGAAAACATTGTTGAAGTGAGTCCATATGATTACTTTAGACACAATAAGCTAGAATGACTTGAATCTTTTCTGTATAAATTGTTGTTTTAGAAACTTAAGGTATATTCGATTATGATAATCTGAAAGTATCTGAGGGAGCACGTTTGAGCCATCGGTCGTGGTTGTTAGCAAATGGCAGGAGTCGTTAAGGTAAGGGAGTATAGCCTGCATGAAAATCTGACACTAGTCCGGCCAGTTTAGAAACTCAGTGTAATCTTCCCACGTTGTCAAATTTGCACATCGGGGCTTAGGAATAGCTTTTAAAAATTCTAAGAAAGTAGGATATTTTACACTTTTAAATAAATACACGGAATACACATTAAGATCACTACTCAGTTCCTACACGCAAACAGATAAACTCACTCACGCCTTTTCCCCAGAAGGGGTAGGTTGTTTACCTTTCCTTTTGTATTTTCCGTTCGACGTTGTGATATGAGTTGAGCCTATCGCCATATTTTGCACAAAATCCTGACTCCAGGCTGATAAAAATAGAAAATTCCGATATCACTCTGCCCGATCATTCAAACCCGAGACTTGCTTTGCCGTCATACCGTGTACAACTACGCCACCGAGCCAATCTATATGTTTCGTTCGTTATTAAATACTCTATATGTGATACACTCCACCCATAATCAAGTAAATAATAGTTAAACCGTAATATAACCGTATAAAAATACATGAAAATTATAGAATAACTGGTAAATGAAGTATTTTCCACTAAACATTTTCTTAAATAAATCTTTTCTTTAAAGCGTGACAATAAATAATCAGCGAATCAAATAAGCAACTCTTGAAAATAACAAATAATGCTAATAGTCGCCTCGACAAAACTATTTTTTTTTTATTTTTATTTTATTGCAATGAATGATGAGACGAGCAAGCCGTTCGCCTGATGGTAAGCGATACGACCGCTCATAAACAGTAGCAACATTCCACTGCGCTCGTCATCCTGAGACATAAGATGTTAAGTCTCAATATGTCCAGTTGGTTGCGCCATTTTATTATTAACCGCAAAAATAAGTAATTTTATTATATTTAAACATCCGCTGTCATTTTTCTAAAATCAAATCAAAAGCATGTTAAGTTGCACGGCATGCTTTCCTACCCGCATCCCTTTCCCGCACTACCGCAACAGCTAGGCGTGAGCGAGACCGCATCGCCTCCCGCGCTAACCTGGATCAAACAAAAACATTTCCGCAAACCGCCGCTCGAGGGCGCCATAAATACTTTTCTTCTTGCGCGCGCGCCTTCGGAGTGAGAAGCTAATTAATGTACCGCTCCGCATATTAATGTGTTATTAAGTGATTATCAGTGTCTCGTCGCATTATTGGTGCTTGTAACTATTCAGTGTATTTCCGCCAAGCAGCAGACGAGCCGCCAACTACAACACCGCCGCTGACGCTACAAGGTATGTGCATCCATTCCTTGTAGAACTGCCTAGTGAACCATTATTCCTGAAGGCAGTTCATCCCGCCCTCCGAGTGTGCCGTGCAACTCGCAAAATATAGTCCACTAAAATTTATTATCATCCGCGCCACCACCAGTAGTTACTCTCGCTACAATGTCCTTCAATCCGAAACACAACAGTGCATTTACGCAGTGTTGTTTCACGGCAGAAATAGACATTGCGGTTTTACCTACCCAGATGGCCTCTCACATATGAGACCTACCACCAGTAATTGATCTAAGTTGGATAATCCACTTCCTACCCTCGTGCGTAACAGCGTCAATATTAATTTGTTAGAGCTGCGCGCTGTTACAGATAAACTATAACATAGCGAGAAACTGGAACACTCATTTGATCAGATAGAGATCTTAGCACTGGTTAATTCATGGAAACAATAGCCCCCATTTATAATAATATTTAAATCAAATGCCGCTAATATGAGCTGACTTAAAAACTTTATTTATATACGTCAAAAATTACTAATCAGCTATTTAACAGCTCATTAACTTTAAAATGGCCGAGACCTTTATTTAAGCCAATTTAAGGAAACAAATGGCGAATGTCTGTCAGCTGGACGTTTGATATTAGTATAAGTGAATGAAATTACATATTTTTTTGTACATATTACATATTTTTTTGTACATATTTATGTGTGATTATTCTGTAAATTGTGTGTTATCTTGGTGTACAATAAAGCATATTTTAATTTTAATTTAGTTTAAATTACTTTTTTTCTAAACTGGCAAAATTAGTTTCAATATGTAGAAATGAACTAAATGGACGTTTTATCTCCTTTTAACATAATTTACCCAATATACGTTTATGCGATTGATAAGCCGTTTCTAAGGAATAACCATACACCCCCATATGTTTAATAATTATAAAATGTTATACGTATCTAATGAATAACAAGGAAAAAAATATGGCTAAGTACTTGATCACATAGACAGTTTATTAATTGTAATAAAGTTGAATAATTTTTTTAAATTGTACGGAAATAATTTATGGGTATTAAAGAATCGGTAAATACATTAATTAGTCCCCGTTAAACTTATCAGAGTCTTTTTTTATAATCTTTTGAAGATTATTGTTAAAATATAAATAAACAAAATATTAACATATAAAAATCAAAGATTAAAATTTGATATTCAATAGTAAATGCTATATTACTATTGAATATCAAATTTTAATCTTTGAGAACTTAGATGTCATGCTTGTCATGCCGATGTCGGCTTTTGTATTTTGGTTGTATAAAAATATAATTCTGTAGCAGCCCATATACGTCCCACTGCAGGGCACGGCCCTCCTCTACAATCGACAGTACGGTTGAGAGTGGTTAGGCCATATAGTCCACCACGCTGGCCTAGTGCGGGTTGGCGGACTTAGTACCATAGATTTTTTTTTCCACCATCAACCACAATCAAACACCGTGACATGAATGACACTTCAACTGAATATAATGAGCAAATATCATTCACTTTGGGTTATTACTGAAAGCAGAGACAAACGGCATACAGGGTGATGTGGGTACGAATGTTTCGCGATGGCAACAAATAGTTTTAATGACAATCAATAAATCAGGTTTAGATATATTCTAAAATGAAAGGAAACCAGACAAAATCGAACGGGTCGTTTTTACCATTTTCAATTTTCACCAACTTCGAAATTAATATAATAAAACACCATGACATCAAGGACACTTCAACTGAATATAATAAGCGCGTAAACATCATTCGCTTTGGGTTATGGTTGAAAGCGGAGACAAACGGTATACAGGGTGATGTGGGTAGGACATCGGTGGCGATGCTTTATTCGGAAGTCACGTCTCGTCACAAATGCAGAGGCGTCGGGCTATTTCGGCCAGTCAGCCAAGGATTTATTAGCCTTGTTTGGTTGTTTTTTTTTGTGGATTATGATTCACATAAAATGAAATGCAATTTCGAAAAAAATATTTATAAGGAATTAATTACAATAATATATTTAATTTAAATTAAACGCAACAAACCATTTACTGAATACTTTGTTTTGTCAAAGAGTGCTTAAAAAAACGAAAAAGTTAAAACTATTGAACAGTGCAATAAATAATCTTATAAATAACGTAAATTACACTTGCAGGAATTATTTTGAAAAAGCATAAGAATTTTTTGAACAAAGATAAATAAACGAAATACATAAACTAACGGAATATAACGAAGCAGATTTATTTAGCTCGCGTACTGATTTAAGTGGTCGCAACCGTATTAGCAACCGCTGAAAATGCAGAATTTTAAATAAGGTATTATACAGTATTATCCGTTTCGTTCTATCTGGTATTATTAAATACAAAGCTTACATAATATTAATTAGAACCAGTTGTTCAACTGGTCGTATTATGTCTAAAGCCATAGCAGTTACTAAGAATTTATTTACGTATATAATCTCACGATTAAAACTACAGCCATAAAAAGTAAGCCAGTTTATGTCCAGCCTTAAATGACTTTGTACGCCGGTGCTCGGCTGTTTCCGCCTCTTGCCGGAGGACTTCGACTATCTTTATTTCCAGTCGCTCCTCGCAACCGTAGCCATCGGCGGCGTAGCGCGGCAGTTGCGTCGTAGCTCTCGTAGCGCTAAGGTCTACGCGTAGCGGCTAGCCGTGGACGCTAATTAATAGCCTCATTATTTGTCATAAAATATTAAATTGTAGTCTTATTTAGTCATTGTACTTTAACGATTGTAGCTTAATGGTGTTTAATTAGTTAAGGTAGTTTTAATTGGTGTTTGGATAATCTGCTTCGCAACAGGTAAGTGAAATTAAATAATATGTATTTTGTATAACACGTCAAACTTTTGTTTTTCCTTCTTGTTACTTTTTTTTTGTTTTATTTTTATTACTTTCTAACACTAAAGCACTTTTAGTGTATTAATAGGATATGTAACAATATGTTTAGTTATCGATATTATTTTTCACATTTGTCTATACGCCATCACTAGTATTGTATAACAAAGCGCAAAAGTCAGTAGTGCCGAAAGCCCAGTAAGTTAGGTTTTCCCGTTCGTGTAGCACCATCAATTATTGATTCAATACAAGAGGAAAAAACCCGGAGCACCGCCACTCGGAAAGATTAATCACGTTTTGTTGTTTCTATCGTACATCGGATCTATAAGGTCCATTTGTAAATCAGCAATATCAAGGATTATAGGAAAAGCGTTCTACACTCCAAGTCGTTAATATTCAATTATGCAGATTTTTTTTCTGCAATGTCTGTAATACGGAATGAAATTATAATTTCAGTACGATTTTTTGTTATGACGATAGCTTAAATAGCGCTCATTAGCTGAGGCTAAATGAGTTTTTTTGTTTTTGCACCTCAGCGCGTCAAGTCGTGGCAAGAAATCTTTTCTCGTATTATTTCTCCATTATACGCTTTGTATTTCCCATTTCGCCCTAAAAATTGCAACAGTTGGAGGAAAATGCATTTTTATCATCATAATATGTTAACAAGAAATTGTTTTTTTTAATTTAGCTTCAATTATTATTCTCACCTAAGCGCAAATATTTTTAGTACGATTACAATTTTTGTAGACTCTATTTTGTATTCTCTTTCGTTGTTTTATTTTTTATACCCATTTCAAACTGTCCACAAATGTTTTTTGGAAAATTCGACCGACATGCCTAATAGAGGAACGACTGAACATCAGTTCAGAAAACCATTTTGTGTGGTTTGCTGTAAAAATAAAAAATAAATTCACTCAATTTCGGCTTTCAGACGCGTTGGTATATTTCGTTCGTGAACTGCAAATGTATGTGTCGCATTATGAGTTATGTGGAATGATAGAATTCCCTTAGCTCCGACCCACATTACTTCTACTATATTCCCGTCTGTGGAATTGTGTATTTATCGTTTCTCACCCCCACCCTTGGAGACAAGCATGCCATACAAGCACTTCAGTTAATTAATAAGTCCCTTTGAGGCCGACATCGGCAGCTGCTCCGTAACGCGATTCACATTAAACAATGTTTTTTTTTCACGTTGTTAGCTGGTATGAATGCTCGTAATGAAGTTTTCTACGACGCACTTGTAAATGTATGTCTGCAGCGAGTTAATTAATACTTTTGTTGTTTTCTGTTGTGGTTGTTTAGTCTACATTGTGAGTTATAACCCTTAACGATGTACTTTGAAGCGTATGGTTTAGTGTTTATTTTTTATATTATAGGCAGCAAACGAGCTTGTGGTGATATGAAATGAAATGAAAATAATTTATTGAATCCACTAAAATGTACAACATCATTTAGATTCAGTCATTTTTTTATCTACCACCCGGTTCGGAAAGCGGTTTTCACTAGAGAAGAACGGGCAAGAAACTCTAGTGTTGCTCTTTTCAAAACCAGTTTACAATGTAGTGAATTATTAAAAAATTTAGAAGTTGGTTTAAATCAGAGCAGTTTAATAATAATTTGTTGTAAATTATGATACCTGATGGTAAGTGATTACCGCCGCTCATGAACATCTGCAACACCATAGGGCATGGAGATGTGTTGCGGCCTTTAAGTTGGGAATACGCTCATTTTTTTACATCATTTTATTTTATCGTCAATTGCTTTATCATAGCTATAATAGTATCTTTTTCAAAGCAATATTTTAACCAGATTGTAGCAGTTAAGGAAAGGATTTAATAACTTAGTTTTTTGAATGATTTGATTTCTTTTTGTGAAAGGTTTTTATTTATCCCTTTTGAAGTTCGCCGGATATGTACTGTGAGAGATAAGAAGAACTTCTAAAGCCTTTGATGTCACATCACACAGTCAGAAACGCTGTGATACATTCGGACGGTTGTTTCATTGTGCTCGAGACATATCAAATTTTATTTTATTTCGTACTGCAACATTTGTCACCATTCGTTGTACATTTTGCATAAAATATTATTATTAAATTCAGGCTTCTTATTTTGAGGAATATCAATTTACTAATTTGCTCATGATACTCTTGCTTTAATATTTTTAATAATAATAATAATAATAAATCTTTATTCACTCAGACAATTACAGTCCATTTGATTAGTAGTACAATATTTAACTTACGAGCTACTTGTTAGTTTATTTTTAAAATATATATTTTATTATTTTTTAACATTCATTTACCTATACATAAATCCACATATATAAGAACATTTTTATTATTGGAAAAATAGTTATGGATATATAAATCCAACCAAATCGATCAAAAATATATATTTTTGATCTCGTATAAAAAAATGGAAAATATATTTTCCCTTAACAAAAAGGTTTTATGCAGAATCGATTGTCCCTGTTTGATCTGTCGTTGGCTCTTTTAATACCAAGCGATTTCTCTTAAAACTTCCTCTGTTGCAATTGTTACTTCTTGTTGCAAAGAGGATTGATGAACGGTAAACTTTCTCTAAGTATCGCTTCTCCTTGGATAGGCTACAGTGACGTCACAGTTTGACAGTAGCAAATATTTGAACGAGTATTCCTCAAGATTATTCTCAGAAACGGCAGCAATGCTAATCTTGGCCTTACTGATTATTAGAAGAGCTATGATGAGATTTGGTTTATTTCCTTGATTTTCCATTGAAATCTATTCAAAAACAGTAGTTTAAGAATATTTGCTATATCACATTCAATCCTTTACTGGTTTAAGGAAGGAACTTATTCTAGTTAAATGAAAGACTGATTATTAAGTATTAAGCCGTCTTTTATATAAATGAAATAATTATATTGTATAGATTTAAATTATTTTTCACAAATTAAAGCAATATTCATTCAATTACAGTCAGCCTTCGGATGGAATTTAGATTCAATATGAAAAATGATGATTAAAGTTTAAAAAAAACTGCTAGACTCGCTTACTGACAATAATATTCATTCTGTTTTTATTAACAGGTAAATAAGTAAGAGTGCAATAATGAGCTATTGGCGTAATATACTTTTATAAATATTGCAGAAAGACATAGCAACTATAAGAGTAAGCTCTCATCTAACCGCAAAATACGACTAACAAACAATAACAACATATTATTATTAAAAAGGTGCCAAATAAATCTAATATGAATTGATTTGTAGTTCTCTCAATTTGTAGTTATTTGAGTACAAAGTGGTCAGACGACCTGGTAAAGGTCGCGGGACGTCGCTGGATGCAGGCTGCCTCCAACAGGTATCTGTGGAAATCATTGGGGGAGGCCTATGTTCAGAAGTGGACTTCCTTTGGCTGATGGATGGATGGATGGATGAGTACAAAAGAATAAATTTATTGCATAAGCCCATATACTTACCACTTTAGAGCGCGGACCTCCTTTACATTCGAGAGTACGATTGAGAGTAATTAGGCCATATAGTCCACCACGCTGACTTAGTACGGATTGATGGACTTTACATACATACATATACTCACGCCTTTTCCCAAAAGGGGTAGGCAGAGGTGCTAGTGCACCCACATTTCGCCTTGCATGTTCCGTCCCACGATGTGATAGGTGGCGAGCCTATCGCCATATCGAGCACAAATTCCTGACTCTGGGCTGATAATGAATAGAAAAATCCAATATCACTTTGCCCAACCCGGGATTCGAACCCGAGACCTCAGCTTTGTAACCGTACCTTAGTACGATTTAGCATAGATTTTATATACCATATAAATTCTCACAAATCGGTATTGTATGCACGATTCTTCGCGATTTTGTTTTCCTTCACCGTTATAGTGCATGGTGATTGACTACCAATACACATAGTATGATTCCAAAAATTCAGAGGCCCTGGGATTCGAACCCGCGACCACCGTGAACGTGTTCGGAGTTGCGTCTGGTTCGTATGTAGTAATTATATATAGATATTATTTTATATTTTTGTTTTATGTACTGTGTAAAAACAAGCGTCAGCAGATTGCGTGCCACAGATACGTCAACAAAGAAAACTACTTGGGCCGTAATACCTCGCAGTACACATAAGTAATGCTTTCTTCATTGAAAAAGAAACAACTCAATGAAGAACACGCAAATAAAAAGCAAAGAACAGAATATATAACATTAAGTAAGGTTCTTTATAAGGAGTAAAATATATAAATATACATAAATGTTTAGTGAATGTAGTTTATTCATGTTTTATTCCTTTGGATTTGTCATTAACTGTTTTAATTGTCTGTTTTACTTTTTTAGTCTACAACATGATTGTAGGTTTTTTATCGCATTATTTATACGGTAAAGAATAACCATGCCTAGGTTTTTTTTTCCAAATATGAATTAAGTTAACTACAAGAGAAACCACCCTTATTCCATAAAAACATATTTCAAAAATTTATAAAGTAATCATCTATGTATAAATATACGGCCTAGCCACTCTTAATCGTACTCTCGATTGTAGAGGAGATCCGTGCCCTGCCGTGGGACGTATAAGAGCTGATACAGATTTGTAAAGAATTTTGGCACTATGCAAAGTTACAATTTATCATCATCATCATCAGCCCCTCCTCGTCTACTGTTGGACATAGGCCTCTCCTATGGCACGCTACCGAGCTCGAAAATCAGCCCATCGTCTCTAACCGCAAATATCGTCACTCCATCTGGTATCCAATTTATAATTACGAGTATTACTCTTAAATCATAACATTAAATTTTGTCTTCATCAATCCAAATTTTGCTATCGATTATTAATATGAGAACGTCGTTAAAAGATTCCGTCCACTTAAAAATAATAAGAGAAATTCGTCTATCATTCATCCAATTATCTTTAGAGCCAGAAAAATTACATCAGATTACGAGAACGAATCGCATTACTGTTCCATCCTTATCTCATTAGGGGACATAAAGCGAAATATGACAGCGGTAAAGCGATATAAATAAGAGTAATACAGAAAATAAAGCATTATCGTTCATTGTACAAGTGGTAATGGATTTTTTATGTCGACTGTACTCTAACGCTTTATGTCTGATTGCGTCGTTTCTTACGGGTACAGTCAGCGTACACAGTTTCATTAATAAATATTCTCAAATCATTAAATTAATCACGTGGTGGCCTGTAGGTAAACGGACTAGATGCGGATGTCAAGAAGTTCACGGAGGTCGCGGGTTCGAATCCCAAGGCACACCTCTGACTTTTCCAAGTCATGTGTGTATTGGTAGTCAATCACCACGCACTAAAAACGGTGAAGGAAAACATCGTGAAGAAACCTGCAAACCATAGTGATTTATAAGAAATTTTATGGTATGTAAGTCCGCCAACCCATACTATGCCAGCATGGTGGTCTATGTGGCATTACCGCTCTCCATCGTACTCTCGATTGTAGAGGAGGCCCGTGCCCTGCAGTGGGACGTATGTAGGCCGATACAAATACAGAATTAGATATGATATAAGTTTTATTATTTGATAACTTACTGAGCTCGAGTGTAGCTGTATATCAATGAAGCCCGTTTTAATTATTTCTTCTTCATTCTGTTCCTATTGTTACTCTTTCATATCATAGCTCGCGAAATATGTATTTTGCTAATATGGTATAAGACTTTGGGTTTTTTACATGCTATGTATCTAGACTTCCGAATTGAAACTAAGAATTATTAAAGCCTAAATGCGTTGCCACGACGACAATTAAGGATTAAACCATTTAATAATAAAAAAATAAATAGACCCAAAAGATAAATACATTCATATTACGAAATCTTTATTTATTGATCAACTCTTAAGCCCAAAACATATTGTATGTACTTTTGGATCACACAAATATTTATTTCAGTAGTGGGTCGAACCCATTAAATCTTTTTCACATCCGAAATCTTTACCAAACCCGACAAAAAAGCTGTCTTATTCTCTGTAATTTCTTTGTGTTCTGGAGCAAATATTATCCTCACTGTATTCCTGTCGTCAAAATAATATATTTTCAATATGTTTTACTACCCACACAAAAAGGAAATGGGAGTACAAAAAGCGATATTCCTTTTCAAAAGCTTTTGTTTCACCCACAAAAATTTACGTGACAATACGTGTCGTGTTTCTGTAAGTATTAATAAAATTATTGTCAACGGCACGTGTCTTTGACAAAGTACGGAGTCCTTGCAAATAACTTGGAGTTGGTGACAAAAATAATAATATGTCACACGTTGTACATATTAAAAATATGTATTATGGTACGTTTTTATTGAAATGCGAGCGTGCGGTTCCCATGATAGCAAAACCAAAACGTGAATTTCAATGCAGTGCTTGTCATTCGACTGCGCTCGCCATCCCGAGACGTAAGATGTTAAGTGACAGTATTTCTAATAGTTACTTGGGATACAATATCCTTCAATCCGAAACAAAACAGTGCATTTGCACGGCTGTTTGCCAGAGAAATAGACAATACTGTGGTACCTTTCCAGGCGGCATCTCCTATATGAGACCTACCAGTAAAGCTAGTCTTTTGGGCTTCAATTAACATTTCCTACTCCAATAGTTAGGCCATATAGTCCATCACGCGGGCCTAGTGCGGGTTGGCGGACTTACATACCTATATAGCCTAACCACTCTCAATCGGACTTACATACCTATATGGCCTAACCACTCTCAATCGTATTGTCGATTGTAGAGGAGGCCCGTGCCCTGCAGTGGGACGTATATGGGCTGATACAGACAGACAGACTCCAATAGTATTCAAATAAAGTTCATACCAAAATGGAATTTAAAATATAAAATTGAACTGTTTCGAAAATAATAGAATGAGTGAATAACGGTATTTAGAATATATTGCGTGTCATTACACATCGGGTAACCCGTAATTAGAAGTAATAATTGTCATTTAGAACAGTACACGTTTTTGAATAATAAATACTTCCTAAAATGGTATATAATGTACGGTCGTAGTTCAGTTGGTATGTTTTAATGAGATAATACGTAAGTGACTACCGCGGGTGCGCAGTTGTACAACGGTACGCTTCCAACGCTGAGGTCACAGGTTCGAATCCCGGGTGTGACAAAGTGATCGTGATAGCTATAATGTAATCGAAATATCGGGAAGTTAAAAAATTTAGAAATTAAAACTATTCCGCGATCAATTTCGTAAAGATTTGTTTTATTTCAATGTGTAACATTCGCGTAAATCTAAAAAAATCATTATAGTAATATTGAATTTTTCAAGTAATTATAATTCCGGCGAAAGAAATTTGTGCCCGATATGACTATAAGCTGATTCCATATCACATCATGGGACGGAAAACATAAGGCGGAAAAAAGGGTGTGAGTATATTATGTAAAAACAGACACAATACACAGTGGAAAACCCGACATTGTGACTCACGTATGTAGGTGTGTCGCATTTCGTCAAATCTATGCACGTACACGTACATAGTCGTGGGTAAAAAGTAAAATTTATGCTGGATTGTATTTGCGTATTTGCAGATTTCACTTTAAACTCGTACTATGTAATTGTTTTGTTTTGTTAATTAACCACATGTTTAAAAAAAAATCTGTTTTGTATTCATTATGTAGTTATAGTGTTGACTTGTTGTATTATTAATATTATGCACGTCTATAAATGGTGAATTTATTTTCTTCACCAATTAATGTATCTTAAATGCCATTGATGTGTCTGCTGTTGATGTACTTATTTTAAATAAATAAATGGTGGTAGGTCTCTCATAGGTGAGAGGCCGCCTGTGTAGGTACCACCACCACGTCTATTTCTCCCGCTAAGCGGCAGTATATGTGCACTGTTGTGTTTCAGTGTGAAGGACATTGAGGTCAGAGGAACTACTGAACGTATTGAGGCTTAAAATTTTATATATTAGGATGGTGAGCGCAGTGGAATTCTAAGCATTGTTTTGTAATTTAAAGGTTTATTTCATTTTGCCACTGTCTAAGAGCAATGTTATCACTCAGGTGAACGGTACGCTCGTTTCGCCATTCTTAGCAATAAAAAAGAAACAATTTGAGAATTGTTTAACAGCTTAGACGACCATGTATGAAATATTTACCATTTACTATACTCATGAACAGTAGCAAAACCAAATAACACCTTGAATTACAAAGCAATGTTTCGCCTTCTACTGCGCTCGCAGTCCTGAGACATATTAAGATGTTATGTCTCTATATGTCAAATAGTTACCCTGGCTACAATTCCCTTGAATCCGAAACAAAACAGTGCATTTACACTGCTGTTTGATAGTAGAAATATAAATTGTGTTGTTACCCAGGCGGCTCTCACATATAAGGGAACTACTACCATGATTTTAAAATAGGCAAATTCACCATAATTATGTACTTGTCATCTAGGTTAGCTGTTAACACGCTTCACGTGTGATCATTGGAGTCGACTTCAGTTTTCACGGCTCATTGATTCCATGGAGAAACGAAATCCCAATGATCCGTCGACATGGAAACATTAATCGGGGCGCTCCGATTGCCTACCTCCTGTCATTATTAACTTTAAAACCACGTTGGTTTTATGATAAGATAAACTCTTCCGGCAATATGAATCCAACGTTATACTACCTCACAGTACAAAGATATTAAATACGGTTTAATGTGCCTTTTTGTTGTTTACTCTCTGCAGTGAATTTTTAACAGTCTAATAACATTTTCATTTCTCAAAATTTTTCCCTAACATAAAAACCTTAACAAACGGCGTGAAAAGTATATTTTAAGACTTTTATATCTCCCTTTCATTGTACAACGTTCATTTGTCAAGAAAACAGGTGCGAATAATTCTAAGACCTCATTATTACTAAGAAACTGACCCGAAAATCATAAATAACACCAATTTTGCCAAGAGCCGGTCTAATTGTCTCGGTTGCTCTAAGCAGTAACGCAACACCTGGAATGTGAAGCCTTAAATCCAACTAGCTTACGACTTCACCGCACCTGATACCGGAGTTTATTCGCCAGGAACCCTCCTGAAAGTATCATTTACGTTCAGGCGGATTTGAAGCCTATTGCGTCGAGTTTCAGTTTGTTTTTGCTTGATTTTGCTGTTGTTATGATATGAGCGTATAAAGCACGGCTAGTTTTACTCATATATAAGTTTTAGTGTCATATCTAGTTAATATATTTTCGTGTATACAAATGTGCTTTCATGCTAAAGAATAACACATACTCGTATGCATGTGACACGTTTAGTTAAGAAGATTAAATGGTACAGATTAACCATCATTATCACGAAACTAACATTCATAAATTTATATTTGAAATAACCTAAATACGATTTAATGATCATCTATTCAATATAAAATTAATTTTGGTACAAATTCACCACGCAATCGGAATTCATTCGAACGAATTTCCATTTAGTATTATACTAATTGCCTCATTGTAATATGGCTAATTCATTAATTATTCCGTAGCCGTTTAATTTATAAATAAACGGAAAGCAAATATAAATTGAAAATTTGCACACTAAAATAAACTAAAAAAAGCGTTTCGCCGACGCACGTTGGGAAAGCGTTGACAACTTTAGCACTACGTCATTTTGGTAAGTTAGTTTAATAAAAAAGTTTGGTGTAATGCAGTTGGCCATTTATCTTGAATGCCAGCCGCATGTGCGACCCCGATCTCAGCGGGCCATATTGAAAATGTATATATTTTATCTGTCGCTATAATGACGTGGCGCGGCCATTTTGGAGTTATTGGGTATGAGATATATTTAGGGTAAAGGTCGGCGTATTTATAGTTTAGTTTTTAGTTTAAACTGAAGACTAAAATAGATTTTTTTGATGTCGGTAGTGTAATATTAAAATTAAATTAAATTTCACTTCGAAAAAGAGTTGGGTATTTGTTTGTAACCTTATACTGTTAAAAATACTTAAAAGACTGTTAGAAATACCATTTAATTATAGCAATCAATGGCGTAGAAGAGTATTAATAATTTAAATTAATAATAATTGTAATCGAGTAACTTCATGAAACGAAAAATAATAGCTCCCTACTCTAAAATACATAAAACAATGTTAAAGTTTTTTTTTCTATTTTACAGAAACACATATTATAATAATACAAAGGGAGAACCTTCATGATTCTTTTATTTTAATCCCAACTTAGTTTTCAACTTCGCGTCAAATAAACGAGGCTAACGTGTAACTTATTTATGGGAAAAATTGAGTTTTCACCTGTGCGTTCGCCTTATGCCGTCACCCCGGGAATAGTCAAAGGAACTCACAAATTAAATGTCCAATGGGTAAATTGAATTTTCCCTTTTTTATCAGATGTTTACTCCGATACGAGAAAATGTATAAGGCTGAAACAATTTGCTTTTTGGGTACATTTATCTTATTACCCAGTTACCTTTAGTATGGAATTCATTAATCGGTTCTTTTTATCTTTTCTGATACGATTTTCCCTGAATATTGTTATTATTTCATAATGCTCTTGAAAGGCTTAATGTCGTATTTTATATTACATTATTGTAATACTATCATTTACATATTATTCTAGGGCCTAATTTTCCATTATCCGATTTGGCTCTTATGCGGGAAATTTTCTGTAAATTTATTTTATGCAAGCTATTAGATCAGCATGAAAAAACGGTTTTCATTATACAATGAAGCGCGCATATGATGTATAAAAAACTCAATAAGTACTTAAATTATACAGACCCAATTATAGACCAATTTAAATGAGCTATTAGCCCTGAAAGGGGAAAATGAGAAAACAATTTATGCCATGGATAATGATTACCGTTGCCTTTAAAAATTCTCGACATCTAAGCCATCGTCGTCGTATTTCAAAACTGAGGATCGAATATTCAGGAATATATTCGACCCTTAGTTTTGATCAATCATTATCTTCCACAATCACCGACTGTTTGCTTAGCATCATGGAAACTTATAATATCTATTTTTATGTGCTTATCCTAAGTTCGTTATTTGCTCGTGTTACTTGTAAAGAAATAAAGTTTGCTCGGATAAATGAAAATCGTATAAATACGCATATAAAACTCTTCGATAAAATATAAAACCTATATTTTACCGAATTCCGTAAGTGGAATGAGAGATCAAGTAGATAAAAAGTTAATAAAAATTTCATTTTATGCACTCAATACTGTGGTGCTTCAATTTTACTTTTATTTTGTTTAATATAGGGATAAGCTTATCGTAAATTTTTTGGAGTGCATATTACATTTAAGTAGAAATTTCAGAGTATTTTTTTTTATTTCGGTGAATAGTGAGACTTGCATGCCGTTGACTGATGGTAAGCGTTACGACCAAACAACAGCATGAATTGCAAAGCAATGCTTGGCGAATGCCGCGAATGTGGAATCACTGCGCTCGCCATCCTGAGACATAAGATGCTAATTCTCAAGAACTCCGGTAGTTACTCTGGCTTTTTTTATTGCTGTAAATGCTAGCTACAATGTCCTTGAATCCAAAACACAACAGCGAATTTAAACTATTGTTTGACGGCAGAAATATATTTTTATAACATTGGTAAATATGAGGAAGCATCTAGGCAATTGTAGATAAGTTGGTGATCTTTGAGGATGGAGAAGACCAGAAAACAGTTTCCATTTTTCTAAAGGCTGACAAAGCTACACCAATATTCCTCTGTTAATATAAAATTTCATTGGTGGCAATTATATCTCTGTGCGTGTGAATGTCCTTAGAGTGTAATCTCAGGCGGCTTGATTAAATAAAATCAAAATAATTATTCAAATTTGAATTATTTGAATTTTTAATTACTGCTACCAGCGCTTCAGAACGTTGTAGCTGTGAAGAAAAAACGGCGCAATTAAATCTCTCAGCAAATCACTCACAGCTGATGCTCTCTCAGAAGATCACTATTTGTTTCCTATTCGGTAAAAAAAACAATCATTTTTATTGTTATTTTGTTTAGTTATGCTACTGTCCAGAAGCAGTTGTATCGCTTAACATAAGGTAGGTATGGTCGTCTCGCCATTAATCTCAATAACTATTTTTTAAATTAATAATCTATTATTAGTTCAAAAGTAGACACTAAGCTCTAATAAACTTATTTATTTTTTTATTCAATGTAATACAATTCATTAACGATTAAATGGAATATGAACAGTAATTTTCCCGAACAAAAACGAAAAAAAACGTCAATACAGCAAAAACGTTACCAATAATTTCAAGGCCTCACACAGGAAATTAAATATTCGTTTTCCCACCGTCGCGTCGCCCATATTCACATTGTTCAAAACGTTTACTTTTCATCATATCACCACTTGCTTTCAGCGCATTATTTATACCTATTCACATTACGGAACCGTCACGGACGGTGTCACGATTAGGACAAAATATGGCTCTCGTAACTGCAAGTACTAAATTATTATGTGGAGTGCCTTTATGGACGACCGAAGGGTTGGTCCGGCATAGTGTTTGCAGCTATCGGTTATTGCTACAAAATAATGTTTGGCATAAATATTGGATTCGTCCTTTGACGGCCTTATATACTGTATAGACAGTTTTAAAATCTTTTGTTTATTTTTATTTAATTGAATGGCAAGACGAGCATGCATGCAAGCATGTTAGCCTGATGGTACGCGATACGACCGCTCTTGAACAGTAGCAAAACCAAACAACACCTAGAATATGAAAAGAAATAAGATGTTAAGTCTCAATATGTCCAGTAGTTACTCTGGCTACAATATCCTTCAAACCGAGACACAACAGTGCATTTACACTGCTCTTTGACGGTAGAAATAGATATTGCGGAAGTTACTCCAAGCTGCCTCTCATATATGAGAGACCTACTACCAGTAAATATTCAGTATTCGATTGGTAGCTGCTCTTTCACGGCCATATTTATAAAAAGTTATAAAATCTGTTAATTTTTTCGAATGTTTTGTCTTTTTCGCTCCAACTGAATTAATAACTCGTCCGAAAGGGAATGTTTGATAAGTAAAGCGTTTAAAACTGTCCATGAATAAGGCTATCAGTGTATATTTATCTATGATATGCATTTTTATTTCAACTCAAGTGGCCGATACCAAGATTGATAGTAACCATGCTCTTAAAGTTACGGCGGAACATGAAATTTTTTAGGTTTTGGTCAACTTAAAGTTGTCAGTCAGCTTGGAATCTAAGTATTCGATGTATTCAAATTTTCTAACTGTATTTAAGCTGCTATTTAAGAATCAGTATAGGATATTTATTTCATTAAAACTTCTCAAAAGACTTCGACTAAGCTCGGCAAATATGCGTAGCTGTTTGAGTACTCTACACATTATTCATACCTTAAAAACAGTTGAATATCAATACTTTAAGTCGAACAGTATAGATTACACTACCTAATAATAACTTAAAAGATGCAAGCACATCATTGTAACGGGTGATTTTAATCAGCGATGAATAAAGCAACCTGAATAGGTTGCTTTGCTACCATCGTCATATTAGAATTAGTATGACGATGGTACTGGCAGCTATACGAGTATTAAGAAAAATATAAGGATTTGTTTATAGAACGGAGCTGTCAACGCTTGATTTTAAGAATGGCCAAGTCAGTAGATTATAAATTAGTATGGTTGTTCAAAAAGTATACATTATGAGCATTTAAATATGCGAGTTGTATGTTGTAGAAAGCCTTGTGCTAATGTACATGATGTTGGAAAATAAAAGATGAAATATGACTACATACACAACGTGGTATCATTTGGAGTTTTATATAATATTAAAAAATCTTAGCAGGACTAAAAACCCTAAACGTAATAAATGTCGAATGTAGCTGACTTGTACCAGACAGTATTTCCAAATAAATTGTGTTGTTTCAACGCGCAGCCATTGACTCCGCAGCGTATTTCAACCGAGCTGGGAGCATTGAAAAAGGCAATAAAACGACAAAATAAACAAAGGCATCCATTATCCTTTAAAAAAACACCCTTTCAAAACCATGACAGGGTTGTAGGATTAACCTAATCCTATTGTGGAGATTGTAACAACAGGACTTTGGGATGTCGGTCAGTGTAGTGGTCGTGGCGAATCTCGCCGTTTCGGCCCGAATTAACTCTTTATAAACCGCTCGAGGTTTTGAAATTTTATTTAGCACATTAATCAACATTATAAGCGGAGAGTCGGTTATTTTTATTACATTATGAAATAAATATGGTGTGGGTAAAATATGCATATTTTTATCATATATTTTTAAATACTATTTTTGACATGGATTTTAAATTATACATATTATGTTCTTGTGCTCACTTTCACGCAAGCCTCTGTTGTACTTATTGGTACCAGTTAGTTGTATTATGGTATTATAATGTAATATTATGTCCTACTCTACTGTATTAGATGTAACCTGTAAATAGTAGTATTTTGAATTTATAAGTATATAAAAATATTAATAAAAAGTAATAACCGGCAGCAACTTTATGCATAAAGCAACAGACTGGGCTTTGTGGCGTTCCTTACAAGAGGCCTATATCTAGCAGTGGACTATAACAGGCTAATGATGACGATGTAAACAATTAATGTTTATGCTCATAGGTATATAATGTATGTCTTAAAATATTATCATTTAACACGCCTTATCTTGTGATCTCTATCCATAGTTTGAAGTTCAGTGAAACAATTATTATAAAATAGTATATTTTTTTCTAAATATAATTTTTATTTCTTCTTTTATACTTATTTAGTAGGTAGGTAGGTCTCTCATATGTGACAGGCCGCCTGGATTGGTACCACCGCAATGTCTTTAGCACCAAACAGCAGTGTGTATGCAGTGTTATGTTGCGATTCGAAAGACTTTAAAATGCCAAGCATTGCTATGCAATTCATGGCGTAGTGTGATTTAGCTACTGTCCATGAGCGGTAGTATCGCTTGTCAGGCGCATGGCATGCGCACTCACCATTTATAGCAATAAAAAGAACAAAAAGGCGGTATTATAACACGCGTTACATATTATGTATGAAGCCATAAAGGTTATTGCCACAGCAGATATTGTAAAGTAACTAACGTATGTACTTATGAGTTGAGCTTCACACTGAATTAATCAGCATTCTATGCTGAAGTTATACATTCAAAATATTCGTCTGTACCTAGATAGTAAAATAATTTTATAATTTGTGGACTTAAAACTAAATAGGTATAAACTGCGACCTCAACGCTAACTTCGATCTCTTCCATAGATGGATTGGCATGAATAGGAGAAAGAAACTGAAAATAGACATTAAAAGAGAAAAGAAAGAAAATCATGTACAAATAATAACTACATATATACATAGGTACTGCTTTAATATATATCTACTTAATCATTCTATGAATACTAAATACATAATATGTTATCTAATTCTAAATATTATCCATTTCTAATTTGCCTAATCTTCGCTATAGCTCACTAAGCATTGAATTATCATTACAGTGAAGATAAATTATAACATATTTTATTCAGAAATAGATCTGATTTTGCTCCGTGAGACACGAAGCAGATGTGGCCATATCAGACATGTTTACGTGTTTTAATACTTGGAAACTTGAACAGTTTCTCGGAGATCGGTTTTATTTTATGCATACTGGTTTAAATTTCTACACTAATGTACACAATATTTTACAAAACGTTATATTATAAACTATTCATTTGAATTATAAGCGACTTTACTTTCGATAACTGAGATAAAATAATAATAATCATACATACATAAACTCACGCCTTTTTTACCGGAAAAGGTAGGCAGTGGGCCAAGAAACTCACATTTCACTTTTTAAATTCCTTTCAACTATGTGATAGGGCCAATTCTAGCACCATAATATCACTTTGCCCGACCCGAGGATACGAACCCAAGACCTCAGCTTTGTAAGTTGTGTATATATCTGTGTATTAGACTATGCGCCGCTCATTTGTTTGCGTTGTAACTACCCTGAAGGATGATTGAGAATGCTATTGCCGTAATCTTATAGCTATTACCGGGAACTTCTGTTAGACAGCAAAACGATCTCTTGCCATCCCTAACAAATAACGTTTTAATGGATGAGCCTTGGATAACTGTTCACGGCCTTATTCACGATCAATTTATAAAAATACTATAGTTCTCAAATATTTTGTCTCCTTCGCTCAAAGCAAATTCAAAACTTGTACGAAAGGGACAAAACATTCGATAACTAGATAGGTCTATACATTGGCTATGAATAAGCCTGTAACACCCATATTCTAAGACGTTCCTCGACAATATCTCGACTCCACTCGGCCTTACTGGAGGAAATCTGTATCTGTCTCAACGTCACTCAATACTTTTACTTTCTCCAGGAAAGGAATCAACTGTCGAACTCAAGATACGTCGCGACCTACCTTAAGGAATACTTGAGGAAATACTATGGAAACAGTGTTTATTATTTACATGACAAATTTTGACTGACACTTTTCAAGTGAGCATAATGTTGAAATGTGAAATGAATGAATAGTTTTTGTTAAATCTGTACCTTATTAACACATCAATAACGTATTTGATGACGTATTTCCTCGACTCAACCTTACTCGAGGGTCCTCTAGTCTAGTCTAAAATATATTTTTAACTAAGCATACCATTTTCGAGGATTCCTCGAATTCATTTCAAACGTCACCTCCACAGAGATAAGGTTGAGGAAGATTCGAGGAAACGTCTTAGAATATGGGTGTTAGTCTCCAGGGAATTATTGTTTTGGTTCGTATTCATAAATTTTCACGCCAAAAATCATCCCGAATTTCGAATCAATTGTAATCCGATCAAAATTTATTTAACCACCAAATAGCAGACTGCTGCGCTTGTTGTAAATCAGTACGTATCGCTATAATAATATTGGAATTGTAAAATTATTATAATCGAAAATACCCGAATGCGGTGGACCGAGATAACTGGCTATCGCACAGACAGTTCCATTATATTTGCCGACGCATCAATTTATCTGCCAGCGCTTTTTATTGGCGCTGCTTGTAAACTATGAATAGCAGAATCAATTCCGAAACTGGCAATGTCGATAAATGAATTCTATCGTTCATGTATTTCTGTGTTCGTAAATATTTTATGTATTTCAAGGCTTTTAATATTTTGTTCGCAGATATAATGATGAAAGCGCTGAAAGGATTTAGGAAGGTACACCTGGATATAAAATAGGTGGTGGAATAGAGACGGTGTTGGAAGGTGATTCGGCAGCGATGGCTCGGAAGTTAATGCGTGTAGTGAGCGCGGCGCTTGCTCTACAAATAATTGGCGCCGCGCAACTGATGTGTCCGAGTGACCCTAACTGCGTTTGCGGCGGCACGCTAGCCGTCGAACTCAATTGCAGCATCGACGGTGAGTGCACTTTAACGTTCACGCGATACAAATGTCCTTTAGGATTTAGTTAAAAGTCAGCTGTTGGAAACGTACGTTTAGGGACAGGTAGCTTTGCAAATTCCAGCGATTTATATGCAAACACACTGGTATTCTAAGATAAGATCTAAGATACAAGATTTTTATCTTAGATTAATCTGTGTAATTTTACAACCTTTTCTTTTCAATAATGTTTAAAATGTTATCCTGTCAGTTTATGTTAGTTTGAATATAAGTACATATTAAATTTTTAGCTTTTAAAATTTGTTTTGATTTTTCAGATCACATAGTAAAGATAAATTTACTACCAGGAATATACATCAACATCAAATGCGAGAACACGACGAGTCTCGACTACAATAAATTACCGAAATGTGCCAATAGCAATAGTTCGTTTAATTCAGTCAGTTTTAAGGATTGCCCATTACCAAGAACATCGTTCAAAGATGTTCTCACTAATATGGGAGTCTCCAAAACGATGGCATTAATATTTCAAAATGCACGAAATCTGTCAGGATATTTCGACAGAAAACATTTTGCTGGATTACAAGATTTAACTAAATTACTGCTATCCATCAACGGCGTAACTCATTTACCGAATAATCTGTTTATGGACATCAGCAAACTGACTTGGCTGAACATTAGATCAAATAGTATTAATCTATCCGAGGAGCTGTTTAAGCCCCTAGAGAGGTTGGAAACTTTGGAGATCAGTCACAATCACATGACCAATATATCTTCAAACTTATTTTCTCATTTATCTTTCTTGAGAAAACTTTCCTTGTGGCAAAGCAATGTTACCTGGTTTTCAAAGGACCTTTTTAGTGGCGTAGACGTCCTTGAAGAACTAGACTTGAGCTCTAATGGACTTAATGAACTTCCAGCGGCGATATTTAAGCCGCTCAACAAATTAAAGAAACTGACATTATTTTCTAATAAGTTTTCGTCCCTGCCGGAGAATTTGTTTAAAAATAATTACGAATTAGAGACGGTCGTGTTTCTGAATAATGACGTGAAACTCAGAGATTTGCCTAAACATTTGTTTGGAAACCTTCCTAAATTAAAACAGATATACATACAAAGAAGTGGTATAGAAAACGTACCGTATGACGTGTTTGCAAATTCGTCTCAAATCACAAACATATCATTAGCATACAATGATATTGAAAAGCTACCAGAGCCGATATTCAACGATCAGATCAACTTATTGGAATTGGATTTGAGTTATAATCGAATAAAAAAGTTGGACACAAAGCTGTTTTCATCTTTAGTACGATTGGAAAGGCTAGATTTAAGTCATAACTCAGTGGATTTTTTACTTGGGTTAGTATTTAATCTATTCAGTCTGATAAATTATTCCATATGAATTCAACAATATAATAAATTGCATTTTTTATTTCAGCTCAACATTTTCATCGCTATTGAGTTTAATATACCTTAATATGGAGCACAACAATCTGGAAACAATAACCTCGTTCTTGTTCGTAAATAACAAACAAAGAATGTCAATATCGTTCGCTTACAATAAGCTCACATTCGAAGAAAGGTTATTGCTCAATAACTCGTGCAATAACAAATCATTTTCACCGTTCGTTCACACGTACAACCTTCATTTGTTAAATTTAAGCCACAATAATTTTAGATACACTGCCTATGATTGGTGGGCTAACGGGCACGAAAAATTGGATATTAGTGGCAACAATATCACTTATTTTTGGGTTCGTATCAATTTACTTAACTATATTTAAAATTATATTTATTGTATTAACTTTGCCAATTTGCAATAAAATTATTAATATATAATAACATTAGTTTCTTTAAGTTATTCATTCTGTTTGAATATTATTAAATCAGCAAAAATATTTTTAAACTGTACCCTGTAACATTTTATAACAATTATTTATGATAAAATTATATTTTAGGATGACGATAAGCTCGAAACTGGCTATATGAATGCTATTAAGAAACCATTACATGAAGTGTGGTTATCACAAAACCCAATGAAGTGTGAATGTCGAAACCACCTGTTTTTGGATTTTCTCTTGGGCAATCCCGTGACTAAGGTAAAGTTTATTTTATTTTAATGTAAAAATATATTTTAATTATTTAACATGCTAACATTTTTTTCCTTTTAGATCCCAGACTTACATGATATAAACTGTCCAAGATGGAGTTCCCATCTCTGCTACATCAAGTTCATTTTACTCATCACAGTGCTAGTAATAGTAGGATTATTCTACGTTGTCATAATTGTGATATTCTTCGTTAATAAGAAAACCTTCAACAATGTCTTAAAGAAGAAATTCTTTGAACTAACACACGCTCATGGATGTCGGCATAATGCGACCAATGTCGTTGTAAGATATACCCAACGTGATGAGGAATTCGTCTTAGAAGAACTGTTGCCGGAGCTAAGAGGCCAAGTAGCAGTAAATGTTTACCCAAGTCTAGTTAGTAATACCCAAACCATCGACAAACGAATTGCTGATTACAATAATTTCATTAAAGACGTCATCAAAGATGCTACCACGCTGGTTATTTTTTCTCCATTTTACTTGGTTACTAACTACAGTCACATAGAACTTAAGAAGATCCACGCTGCTATGATGGAGGCAGAGGATACCATCTATATTTTCGCTGACACCGGTCCTGATAACTCGGTGTTCGCGTTTCTGAAGGACCAAAGAGACCCGCAAACATCACTTTTGTGGAGAGATCCCTCTTTTTGGGTCAAATTTACAGACATTTACAAAAGGCTTCAAGATTCTAAATTCAAGAATAAAAAAAAACACAACGACAAAGAGAAGAAAAAAACTGATATTTCCTTTTCGAAGCTACCAGATCTGAACATTTATAATTTGAACGGGCAAGCTAATGGACAAGTTTAAGTTTCTCTTGATTTGTATTAGTGAGGTAAAGACTGAAATCTCCGCTGTTATCCATGTAACGTCTATTTATTCCTGTATGTTTGTTTGGTCTAATAACTGTATCTTTCTATATAATTCATTTAAGTAGTGTTATGCTGATATTAATTTGTAAGTATTTTAAAACTTTTACAAATGGTATTTTATCATGTAAAAATTAGCGTAATTTATTGTTTGTAACTTGTAAATAGTAATGTAATAGCAAGCTCCTTGTAACGGTAAAACCTGCAACGTTTCAGCATACTTCAAAGAAGTCGACCTTAATTGTATCCATGCAATTGTACCAAGACACGTCAACATCAATCTGTTTAAGTGTAAATATTTATCCGTATTAAACCAAAGTTTCATGGAAACTCCATGCTGTTAAGAGTTGTAAACTAAAGCTTATAATAAAACGATGTACTTGATAGTGTTGCGTTTATTCATATCCCCCTTAATTTTATACTCACTGAAAGTAAAGCCTTTATAAAATGTGAAAACTGTATCTGTATAATGAAGCATGTTCCTACCGAATAATAAAAAATAAAGGCTCAATAACAATGACTCAATAAAATGGATGTGCGTGGTGGCCTGTTGTTAAACGGACTACACGCGACTGCCAACATGTTCGCGGTGGTCGCGGGTTCGAATCCCAGGGCACATCTTTGACTTTTCGGAGTCCGGGCATAAGGTTGTACCGTGTGGGTATTTTCGGTCGTTTGTCGGTTGATCCGCCGGCCAGGGAGACCCGTAGAAACGGTTGTCCGCTGGCCGCCCGCGGTATAGTACAGGGGCCCAATCGGGGCTTACCACCTCGAGAGGCTGCCTCACCATGCCACGCATAATCTTGGGTTGGTCCGTCGTGCCGGTTGGTGACCCGTGAAGTGGGGTCCCGGCGGCCCATCCCGGGAGGGTACGGGGGCCCTTCCATCTGGCGGATCAATTCCTTTCCTGCCGACCCTTTCGTGCCGGTGCCCATTCGGCCTTCTTAGTGCCCAAACTTAAGCTCCTCGTTGCCTCTTCACCAATCCCATCCTTTCTTTATGACAGTGCAACCAAACAGAGCAGGTCCTTCAGCGGTGCTTAACCCCACCACCGCGTTCACTATGGAGTTCACTAACATCCGCGGACTCCATACGAACCTCAATGCCGTCCACCACCATCTCGAGACGGCCCGGCCTGCTTTGCTCTTCCTAACGGAGACGCAGATTCGTTGTCCGGTCGATAATTCTTACCTGTTGTATCCCGGTTATTCGCTTGAAGTAAACTTCAAGCCTAAAGCCGGGGTATGCTTGTATGTTCGGTCGGACATCTACTGTCGCCGTTTGCACTGCATGGAGGACCCATCCTTCTCCGCTCTGTGGGTGCACGTGGATCTGGGTTCTCTGAGCCGCATTTACGTGTGCCTTTACATGTCTCACAACGGGGACGATGAGACGTCTCGGCTGTTCAGGTATCTTAGCCAGGCGGCTGATGACGCACAGGTGCAATTCCCGTTGGCCGAAATTGTGGTCTTGGGGGATTTCAATGCTCATCACGAACTGTGGCTGGGCTCCTCCAAGACTAATCATGCTGGCAGAGCTGCCCATGCATTCGCTCTGACTCATGACTTGACACAACTGGTGAACCAGCCCCTCAGGATCCCAGATGTGACGAGTCATGCGCCTTCTTTGCTGGACCTTCTGCTGGCGAGTCACCCAGCCGGGTATCTTGTGATCGCCTCTGGGCACTACCGATCACTGCCTGGTTGGGTCGTCAATACCGTTCGCATCACCTCCACGTCCCGTGCAGGTTAGGCGAAGGGTCTGGCATTACTCGTCGGCAGATTGGGATGGTATGCGGGAATATTTCGCATCCATCTCTTGGAGGCAGCGTTGCTTTGAGGGTAAAGATCCCTCAGCAAGTGCCAACGCTATGCTGACGAGATCAGACTTGGAATGGAATATTACATTCCTTCCTCTGAGATCGCCAGTAAGGGCCGTGGACGCTCCTGGTTCAATCGTGCATGCGCTGATGCTGTCGGTGACAAACAGGCGGCGTATCGCGCTTGGATCAGAGGTTGCGCCATGAAGGATCCCAATATCAGTTCCCTCAAAGAAGCTTACAACCGTGCCACCAAGGCCTGCAAGAAGGCCTACGTTAGGGCGGATGCCCAGCACGTTAGCAGGATTGGGCGTGCGTTGGGCAATCACCCAACTAGCAGTCGTGCTTATTGGAGTTTTGGCCAGGGCCGTTCAATCTAAATTCTGCCGTCCAGCGTTGCCACCGCTGAGGTATCTAGAAGGGTCGCTGGCCCACAAGCTGCAAGAGAAGGCTGCCTTGCTGGCAAATCTCTTTGCGGCTAATTCCCGCCTCGAAGACCGTGGTTCCCAGACGCTGCCCACACTGCCTGACTGCGGTTTCTCAATGGCGGATATTCGCATCAGGCAGCACACTGCATCGAGAGACCGTAACTCATGCCGCACATTGCGATGTGCGGAAAGCCAGTGGTCAGGATGGGATACCAGCGGTGGTTTTAAGAGCTTGTGTAGCCGAGTTGTCTCCTGCACTGACTCGCCTCTACCGAGCGTCCTGCCGCACAGTTGTTGTGCCGGAATCTTGGAGGGAGGCCAATGTGCAACCGATCCCCAAAAAAGGTGATCGGTCGGACCCTACCAATTACCCTATCGCTATCACCTCAATGATGTGTAAGTACATGGAGCGGATCATAAACGCTCAATTGATCCGCTACCTGGAGGATCACTCGTTGATCAGTGACCGACAATACGGATTCCGTCAATATCGATCGACGGGTGATCTTCTAGCATTTGTTCTACATCGCTGGGGTGAAGCGATTGACCGGCGTGGCGAGGCTCTTGCTGTGAGCCTCGACATTGCCAAGGCGTTTGATAGGGTCTGGCACTGTGGTCTTCTTTCCAAACTTCCGGCATACGGTCTGCCCGGCAACCTGTGTTCGTGGATTTCCGGCTTTCTGCATGGGCGTAGAATACGTGTAGTCGTTGACAGACACGCTTCGGCGCTCGTGTCGGTAAATGCCGGAGTTCCTCAGGGCTCGGTGCTGTCGCCCACCTTGTTTATTCTGCATATCAATGACATGTTGTCGCTTGGCAACATTCATTGCTATGCAGATGACAGTACGGTTCATGGGCGATACCACTGCGGGCCTCCGGGTTGCCGAGTCGAAACTGTGAAGGTATGCGAAGATCTTGTCATTGAGCTTAACCGGACCTTGGGTCTCATTTCTACATTGGGTTCCAGGAATATGGTTGAGTTCAATGCAAAGAAAACCCAGGTGTATGCGTTCACGTGCAAAAAATCCCCGTTCTCTCCCCTCCCCATTCTTCAGGGTGCTCCCCTCTCAGTGCGGAATGACCTGAGTATCCTTGGTGTGGATATCCGCTGCGATCTCAATCCAAGAAATCACATCGAGGGCGTAATATCTGCCACATCACGCAGGGTTGGAGTCCTGAACAGGGTGCGTTGGTTCTTCACGCCTGGTCACCTTTATCGCTTGTATAAAGCGCAGGTCCCGCCGGGTATGGAGTACTGTTCGCACCTCTGGGATGGATCCGCCCAGTACCTGCTCGATGCCTTGGATGGATTGCAGCGGCCATCCGCATTGTGAATGGTGTAGACGTTACGAGCAACTTAGAGTCGCTACAACTCCGGAGGGATGTCGCCTCTCTAAGCGTGTTTTACCGCCTGTATCACGGTGAGTGCTCTGAGGAATTGTTCAACTTGATCCCCTCCTCTCCATTCCTAACCAGAACCACGCGGGCTGGCTTGCGAAGCCATAGCTTGACGGTCCACACCATCCCGGCGCGAATCAAACGGTTCTCAAATTCTTTTTTGTGCCGCACGGCGCACCCTCAGGCTGTGGAATTGTTTGCCGTCTCACGTGTTCCCTCCTCCCTACAATTCTGAGTCCTTCCGCCGTAGTGTGAAGAGGCACCTTAGCAGGCCGGTATAATTGTTTCCATTGGCATGGGACTGCCGTCCGATGCCGGGCGGATGCCGATGCTAGGCGGCATTTGCACTTACCATCAGGTGCAATGTCGCCACTATGCCAGGCCAGAATAACAAAAAAAATGTCATGTGTGTATTGATAGTCAATCACCACGCACTAAAACGTTGAATGAAAACATCGTGAGGAAACCCACATACCACAGCGATTTATAAAAATTTCTATGGTATGTAAGTCCGCCAACCCGCACTAGGCCAGCGTGATGGACTATATAGCCTAACCACTCTCAATCGTACTGTCGATTTTAGAGGGGACCCGTGCCCTGCAGTGGGACTTATATGGGCTGATACAGATACAGAATAACAATGGCTAATACCAAGAGATAGATAGACATGATAAATTCCATTATTCCATCTTTGTAGTGGAATAATTACCAAACAGACACACACAGCTGTTCACATTATACATCAGTAAACATATTACAGACACTGGCATAAAGTAGGGATCTCCCCTAATATTGGGGAAATTGTATTAATTTCCATAAATTGCAATAGGGTGATGGCTGTTGTAAAATGTACATACATACATACATAAACTCACGCCTTGTTCCCAGAAGGGGTAGGCAGAGGTGCGAGGGCACCCACATTTCGCCTTGTATGTTCCGTCCCACAATGTGATAGGTGGCGAGCCTATCGCCATATCGGGCACAAATTCCTGACTCTGGGCTGATACTGAATAGAAAAATCCAATATCATTTTGCCCAACCCAGAATTCGAACACAGAATTTTTTGTAAAATGTTTCAGGATATTTTCGGTTAATATCGTTCAATAATTTAAATCGTTAAATAGCCTAAAATTATTAGAAACCAAATGGCATAAAATAGGTACATACGTAGATACAAAGCCGTTGCCCTGTTGTAATATCGGTTTTTTAGGTTAAAAATAACCATTATCACTCTTCAGGTATGAAGGTCACTATAAAATGTAATTTTGGTCGAAAAAGTAATCAATAAATTCTCATATTTTTTTACAAAATTATTGATTCAACGCGGAAATTAAAAAAGGTTTGGGATTAGTGAGATAAAATAACTTTAAAAGGCTAATAGGTCAGATGAATTTCATTTTAAAAATACTTTAGGTCTTCAGATGATACAAGTAGGTTCCAACGGTACCCCAGTAAAATCTTTCCAAACGAGATAAATAAAAAAAATTACAAAAATAATGGTTTTACCTACAGCATAGGTAAAACAATGCAATGTTTGAGTATTGTTAAATAAAGATGGCTATTGATTAATGGGACAATACTTCATATAAAATCACATCACATTTACGTTCCGGAAATTATCAACCCGTATTGGCCGCTATTCATTTCCAATATCGAAACAACAAAAGCGAAAACAATCAATAACCCTCCAGAATTCTTTTGTTTAACCCTCAAACACCAAATATACGAAACGTGGAAAATAAAAGTGAGTGACAGCAAAGGGGCGAGTCAAAGCTCATGGAAACGGGCAGCAAAGGGAACCGACGTATACCAGGCGTGGATTTAATAAGCGTCTATGGAATACAAATGTCAGACTCCGAATGAAACGGTGCATATTTTTATTAAAATTTAATAGGAGTTTTAAAGTTGAGGGAAGGTAATTGGAACGGTCTTTTTTATATTAAAAGCTGTAATTGAGCAGCGCACATGATGTAATGTCCAACGCCCTTGGACAGCGATGAAGGTTATAATTTATAGTTGAGTGTGATGCCAACCTTATGGAATAGAAAGTGTAGTTTAAACTATAAATAGAGTTCAATTTGCATTCAATAATGCACATGATGTGGTGAAATATGAATTTCAACTTCATAATTTTTTAATTGGATAGTAACTGATTAGTTATTCAGTTCCATGCTTTGTAGTGAATACAACTATAAAATTATTACGGATTTTAAGGTTAGGCAGTTTAGATATTCATAATAAAATATATATTTTTGAATTAACTTAAGTCTTAACAACTATTAAGGAAATATTTATAATTAATAAATATTTTATACTCATCAATAGTTTAGTAACAGACAAATATTTGTGTGATCCACAGAAATTTATTTCGGTTTTGGGTGTTTGCGAGACCGAAAAGTCTCTCGTGGTTTCTGATACCCACTACACAAGGCTCGATCTTAATCTAGGGTCCGGACTATGCACGTGACTGTTGGGTATATTTATTTATTATTTAATATTATAAACATTGCATGACTCACCATCACTAAGCAATAGGTGTTCAGTCTCTTATTACCTAGGGTTTTTTTACATTTAGATCATCAAAGTAATTAAAATCCCATCAAAAACATCCTGTAAAAAAATTCCAAGTCTCGCAGCTCAGGTTTTCTACCGCAAAAAGTTGTGAGATGCATGTAATACCAAGTCGATTAATTTATTTAGTCCTTAAGGGACCTTCTATATAAAGTTATTACGTTAGTTATTACCATATCAATATTAAAAATTCTTTACGTTTTAAATAAATGGATCGACTTGGCCATCGCATGAAAACATAATGTATCGTACAATTTATACATAATGCTGCTGGCCAAGTCGATCTATTTATTTAAAACGTAAAGAATTTTTAATATTGATATGGTAATAACTAACGTAATAACTTTATATAGAAGGTCCCTTAAGGACTAAATAAATTAATCGACTTGGTATTACATGCATCTCACAACTTTTTGCGGTAGAAAACCTGAGCTGCGAGACTTGGAATTTTTTTACAGGATGTTTTTGATGGGATCTCACGTCTTTTTGTAGAGTCCTACTTTTTTCCTTTTCGGTACTTCTTACTTCTAGAATATCACTAACGATTTTTCTTAAAGCCTCTGTCTTATGGATTTTTCTTATTTTTGTAGGTATCAATTTATCACAAATATAGCGGATTTGATTATAAATGTTCTTTCTTTCATTGTAATTGATATTTTCGAGTAATTTAATCTATTTATTTGCAAGTTTTTCTTCGTCATGTTTTTCTAGAGGAATGTTGTACAGTTTCATGGGCTGAATACACCATTTCCCTCTCTATATCCCTTCCTGTTATGCCTCATGTATATAGATATCTATCTACAACTATTATTCCATTATATACGTGTACAATGATTCATTAACTGCAAATGTAACTTTGTCATCCTATACATTTATATGGGATTACAAAGTTATTCACGCAGTTGGTCTATCTAGAAAACTAGACACAAATTATGAAATGTTTGAATTTTTCCTTACTTTAGACACTAAACACTAATTATATTCAAAATTTGAAGGTTCTATGTCTGCTAGAAGTGCCTTAGACTTTTGATGATCGGTCAGTCAGTCAGTGAGTGACAAAATTAAGAAAGTTTGACTAGTTATAATTCTTAAACTACTGGTTCAAATTGGATAAAATTTTAAATATACCGTGTTTACACAATGCCTGCTTAGTAACTGAAAATTCAGACTTCATGCTTCAGCCACAACGAAGTTATAGGGGGTTGAAAATGGTCTGAATTGCTTCGAGAAAAGGATGTTACGGCCTATAGCTCGACTTGGAGGGGGCTCGGCCGCGCCCCCAGATATGCCATTTGGAATGCGCAGACCAGTTCGAGTATCAACCGGCGTGATATTAACATCGATACAATTACTACGAATACGAATGCCCTACCACCAGTTCTTGGCAGTATTTTAAATATGCTATAATGTCCTTCAAAATAAGATTTCCTCGTTGTTGCTGGGCAGTAGCAATGCATAATACGAGGTAAGTACAACCTACAATACGTATTTTTACCTTGAAGTTTTAATGCAAATGCATGTGGCCTTTACGTTAAATAATAAACTACTTAGATCTCACGTAATTCTAATGCACGAATCATGAGCGTGGAATAAATGGTGAGTATAACAAGGTGAATATATTAATATGTATTGGAGTTATATACACAAAACATTTGGAGTTATTTCTTTTTTTTCTATTGCCATGAATAGCGAGACTACAATACACTTGATGGTAAGTGATACTGCTTATGGTCAGCAAAACTAAACAACACTATGAATTACAAAGCAATTGCAAAAAAAAGCAATATTTGGCATTCCATTGAGTTCGCCATCCTGAGACATATTATGATGTTAAGTCTCATTATACAGGGTATCTCAAGACTGCTACCGAAAACGAAGCCGGGTGATAGTTTTAGTGACTACAAACACAATGCAACTAAAAATTTCGCAAAGAAACGCGACAATTATTTTTTATGATTTTTTAAATATCGTCATTTTTGGGTGGTAAATCCATAGTTTTTGCTAAAATAATAATTTAAACTCTTTTATACCTTAGATTATTTATAAATAAAAGGGTATACACTATTATTTTAAGAAAAAATGTATTTACCACCCAAATATGGTCATAGGAAAAAAATAACAAAAAAAAATTGTCGCTTTTTTTTGCAACTTTTTCTGTTGCATTGTTTCTGAAGTCGCTTAAACTACCACCTGGCTTCGTTTTCGGTAGCAGTCTTGATATACCCTGTATACAGTACTATGGCTACAATTTCCTTCAAACTGGAATACAACAGTGCATTTACACTGCTCTTTAGCGGGAGAAACAAAGAAAGAAAATATATTGTGGTAAGATATTGGAAAGATATTGCGTCATTACCTTGACAGGTGACCTATCACATATAAGAGATCAGACTAGAAGAAATTCTCTTAATGTCAAATAATTTCACTGGGTTCTAATTTCCTTCACACCAAAAGTGTTTCCTTTTTATTATTCCTTGATGGCAGTACTTGATTAAGTGGTGGTGGCTGGCATCTTCTATAATGCGAAGTATGCACGACCTATATGCTTTTATCTTGAGGTTCCAACGTTTAAGTTAATTACACTGGGTTCTAATTTCCTTCACACCAAAAGTGTTTCCTTTTTATTCCTTGATGGCAGTACTTGATTAAGTGGTGGTGGCTGGTATCTTCTATAATGCGAGGTATGCACGACCTATATGCTTTTATCTTGAGGTTCCAACGTTTCAGTTAATTACACTAGGTTCTAATTTCCTTCACACCAAAAGTGTTTCCTTTTTATTCCTTAATGGCAGTACTTGATTAAGTGGTGGTGGCTGGCATCTTCTATAATACGAAGTATGCACGACCTATATGATTTTATCTCGAGGTTCCAACGTTTAAGTTAATTACACTAGGTTCTAATTTCCTTCACACCAAAAGTGTTTCCTTTTTATTCCTTGATGGCAGTACTTGATTAAGTGGTGGTGGCTGGCATCTTCTATAATGCGAGGTATGCACGTCCTATATGCTTTTATCTTGAGGTTCCAACGTTTAAGTTAATTTTAGAAATAAGCTATCTAGATCTATACAATAGTTAATAAAGGTGAATCATGAACGTAGAACAAAAGGGGAAGGGAGAAGGGAGAAAGGGTAAAATAAATAAGGTGAAGTTTATTGACGATTATCGACTGACGTAAAAAGTTGTATCGATAGAATAAAAGTTTATACATCCTATAAAGGCATCGGTAGAAAGAAAACATTACATATAAAAAAGTAATACAAAAGGAATCGCCATAGCATGCCACGTTTTGTTTGGTCTAAAAATATTTACTTGCTCAAAAATTCTAACGTATTTGAGGAAACATTTGCGGTAAATTTCAGCATAATGTCATTATTCATAATGATTAGCATTTCCATCACGTTCCTTTGTTACGTTTACATAATTTATTTTGTTTACAAATTAAATGAAAACAAGCTTTTCACTTACACCGATTGACTATTCATTGATTTAAATTGACCATAACTGTTTCATTATTTTCAAAAGCTACTTATAGAAACAAGGTTCGAACGCTGATGCAAAAAATCTGTAGGTATACTATAAATACACTTTTAATATAATGGAATACAGCTACGTAATAATTAAGGTAGAACAGAAGGGATATAGACAGGTTGTTTAATATATAGGGTCATTTTTCAAAGTCAGCACATTTTTTATGGAACTTAGGGGAATTATACCCATGATTGTTGGAGAATATTCAAATTTACACCTAATTAGCAATTATTTTTTTATTGCTCTTAATAGCGAGACGCTCATGAATAGCAGTAAAACCAAACAACACCTTGAATTACAAAGCATTGGTTGGCATTCAACTGCGCTCGCGATTCTGGGAAATAAGATGTCAAGTCTCAATATGTTTAGTAGTTACTCTGGCTACAACGTCCTTCAATCCAAAACACAATAGTATGCGGTGGCGGCCACTCACATATTATGAGAGACCTACCACCAGTAAAGTCATTTATTTCTATTTCATAATATCCTAATCAATGTTTGAATTATTGTTACCAATGCCAATTAGCACTGCGGATTCAAGGTATAACGCGATTTTTAAAGGTCAGAAGTCAGTCCTATATTTTTTTTTCTTTTTTTGCTGTTAATGACGAGACATGCCGTTCGCCTGATGGTAAGCGATGCGACCGCTCATGAACAGTAGCAAAACCAAACAACACCTTGAATTACAAAGCAATGCTTGACATTCCACTGCGCTCGCCATCCTGAGACATATAGATGTTTAGTCTCAATATGTCCAGTAGTTACTCTGGCTACAATGTCCTTCAATCCGAAACACAACAGTGCATTTAAACTGCTGTTTGACGGGAGAAATAGACATTGCGGTGGTACCCACCCAGGCAGCCTCTCACATGTGAGAGACCTACCACCAGTAGAGTCCTATATTTCAGACAAGGTGTTTGTTATATGGTATCTGTCACTAAAAATCAACCAATAGTTATATGTAGATAAACATAACATACAGCTAATCAAGAGTAAGGATATCACAAATATGAAATGCATAATGGTCAAGAATGTCGATGGTTGTGATTAGCAAACCAAATCCCACCTGTATTCAAAGCAAACTTGCCTCTAAATTCGAACTAATAAAGTCAAATTTAATGTTGTCAAATAAAATAAATTGCTTGGCTATAGGAGAGCACATAACAGTACGCATAATACCAGCAACAGCTCTTGTCAACCCTAATGAGACAATAATCCGTATTAAAAAAATATATAGACAGTATAGTAACATAAACAATACCTTGAAGAGCATTGCAAACACAATTCCCATAAGTTTTTAATATCACAACATGCCACCCCTATGTAGGACAACGAGGGTCGCATTTATATCCCCGATATAAATACAACTCGTGGTTTCATTTAACGTTATTAAATTTTCCAATGTACTAATGCTGTTTCCAGTAAACAACTGCGTGGATTAATATTTCCATTAAAATGTATTTAAGTTGATTATTATAATAAGCGTATAAACACATAAGCCCTGTGATTTAACAGCGTTGCGGATAATTCAATCTTATGAATCCGTATTTAATAGTGTCCGCGTTTGTTTTATTCGAACGGTCTGATTCAATTTAATTGAAGAGATTTCATCCAGGATAATTAAATTACTGCTCATTATTTAATTTTACTTATTTGAATGCGCTTTTCTTAGTAACTGCTGGACGGATAAAAAAAGAAAAAGCTAAAATAACTAATATGGCAACGTAGTAATAAGCTCATAATAACACGCATAAAGCAAACATGATAGTTATTATACACATTTAAGGTCTTTACATGGATTATGCATTTCTAAAGGAAATTTAAAATTATTGATGTTGGACATTTTATTGAAAGAGAATAAAGCTTTATTAAAGGATAAAAAATATAAAAACAATGCCTTTATAAAATATTTTGAAACTAGTCTTCAATATTATAAAATAGCAGAGAAGATCAAAACTTGATCAAAAAATGTGTGAAAAATGATACATGAGTTGAACACTATGAAGGGAAAGGGTGCGTTAGTACATGGGCGAGGGTGGTGCAAGAGAGGTGTGTAAAAGCAAAAACTTGTGAAATAAAAGGCAGACACGCTAGTCAATAATATACCCAGTATATGGACAGGCTGTAGCGCATTGAGGGAACAGACTGTGAAGAATACGTGCGATTTTCATGCAGCATTCATACTCGCTCGTAGACAAATATTGTGAGAATTATCTTGGTTATATGTCTGGCCGATGTGCTTGGTATATCCTTGTTGTAGTATATTTATTTATTTAAATTGGTACATCAAACAATATAGCATAATAATTAATAGCATTACAGATACATAATACAAAGAAAACAAAATCAATGATGCTAACCAAAGACGTATACAACATTCATGTAATTTAAAAAATCATCACTATATCTTATTATTACAAAAATAATAAAAAATACTAGTGTTGAATTTAAATTTAATTTGATTATTAGACCCAGTATAAATAGCCACACTTTTAATTCAGATTTTAGGAAACAGTTGACTACGATCAGGTAGACACGAAGCAGGTTTTCTATTTAAATTATTTGATATCACTACTAATTTCGGATCTACTTAAATCAAAATCAATTAGCATTTGTGCATTTATGCGTGCTGATAGCTAAAACGCAGTGTCATTAAATAATCCCCAATAAAACTCTTCTATTTCAGCGACACGGCTTAGCATTTTTTGGTATAAAGCGCATTCGATAAACATTTCAAATCGATCGCATCTTTCCAAATTCAAAAAACTTTATAATTCAAAAGGAACCATCGGAGATTGCGAAGCATTTAACAGAGCATTTTCACGATCATATCGTTGCATTATTGCAATTTTTTCCGTGAGCGAAGTAGATAATATTCGCGGCACGTTGCCGGCTCGCCGTTGTTCCTCCCAGGAGGGTTAGCGGAATGAAATTCGATCGTGCAACCCGCGACTATGAGCCAGCCTCTCGGGCGATTCGTCTTATATTAACAACATTGATTAGTTTTGAAGTACGGTCAATTATAGCGCCTTTGTAATAGGTATTCATGTTGTAGGAGAAACGGAATTCGGGGAATTTGATTCATTAATCAAATGCCGTGGAAAGGAATTTAAAGGGATGTCTTGTTGGTTGCGCATTTTATGGGGATCTGCATTTTGTAAATATGTCATATTATTTTTTTGCATTCATTTCAGTCAGAAGTGTTTGATAAATAACCTGCTCTACCTCTCAGCCTTTAAATTTAAGTGTACCAAATCTTTATCCTATAAGAGTGGGCTTAGTTTAGTCAAATATACGGCTTACCATTTTATAAACTTTTTTTTTGTTTTGTTTGCTTTGCGTGTACCTTTGTGCCCTCCTAATGTTAATTTTAATTTAAACATTGTTTCTCAGTAAGTGAATTATGTATGCAATTTTTGATGAGAAATAAAGTTCTTATTAAACCTGATAAACATATCCGATAAATAAATACTATGAAACTAAAATAGCCATACATAAATGCGTAGCTTCACCTACAATTTTAACTTTCACTAGATGTAAACATTCGAAAAACAACGGCAAAATAAAGCGACTCCTGACAAGAGCAAGATTGAGCGGTCCACAAATTAAGTACAAAGGCTGTCCTGCCATAGCGGTGATCAGGGCGGCCGCCTCATGAAATATTCATGGGCATGGATGCGAGGTACATTCCACCCGATATATTTACCGCTGACCACGGTCGGTGACGCGTACCTATATGCTGACGGTAAATACTGCCCGGACTGGCAATACTACCTATATTAGTTGCGTGGTTTACGTGTGTACGTTTGATTTGAAGGGGAAGTGATTTTTCATTTGGTAGGAATTTAGTACTGGTCATTATTACTTGTTAGTCACAAGTTTTAAGCTGATTGTAAAGAGTAGTGACTTGCCATTTGTTAGGTAACAATTTAAAGTCTCATCAGTATGTACTATCTACATAGTAGAAATAAAACAGATTAGTAATCTATTAGATAAATTTGTTTTTGGAGAGAAGTGATTTTCCAATTGAAAGTGGCTGGCGAATACTACTAATACTGCATAATTAGTATAAATTAATACGGTGGTATAGAAAACAGAAATGATTTTCTATATGGAAGCTAATAGACGGATCATGTCTGGCTTAGATGTCTGTCTGGATTGCTTGGATGGATACAGTAGTTTTGAAGAGAAAAAGAGAAAAGTGATTTTCAATTTAGTAAAATAATAGTGTCTGCATGATCTAAATCATTGGAGTATAGCGAAAACTACGTAATAAAGTGTAATTTATAGTACTTTTGAGACTGAAAGTGTGACGTAATATTGTGTTAAGGGCACTTTCCGCCACAATATTTTAGTCCAAAGTTATTATGCTTTCAAACGGAGAGAACCTTTGTATTACCTAATTCTATACAAAATGTGTGTGTTTTTGTAAAGTTCATGAGGCATGTTGAGGTATCTTATTCCTTTATGAGAAATTTCTATTACATGTTTGATAGACATAAATATCAGAGATACTAATTACATAGTAGGCAGGGTGTATACATTTGTGTTCTTATACATACATGTCTTATTAAGATATTATTTAGTTATTTGTCTTATTTGTGGCAAAACTATCTTATCTATCTACACCTAGATAATATTATAATAACGTTGTTATAATATTAAGTTAATATTCCAAGCACTTTATGTTTCAGAATTCCAGTTGAAACAAAAAAATAACAACTATTTTCATATTGAATGATAAAATACAATAGGTGATCTGCAACAAATAGTATAAACAACCCGCATGAAAACTCAAATGAACGAATGAATGACTGCCGCGGTGGCGTCGGTATCACTACGGTACGGTTACAATATTGAGATCAGGGGTTCGAATCCTGGGTCGGGCAAATGGATATTGGATTTTTCTATTCCGATATGGCGACAAGCTCTTCCTCTATCACATCTTGGGACTGAACATACAAGGCGAAATTTGGGTGACCTGGGACCTTTGCCTACCCCTTCTATGATAAAAGGCGTGAGTTTATGGAAGTATGTATGTGAGAATAATTCCGTAAGGGGTCAAATCAAACGAAGATGGTCTTGGTACTCTTCAATATATTTCATGTTATATAAAACACGTCTTCACTGCATACGTCTTCCGTCGTCTTCCAAACTGTTCTCTCTTATTCCGTCGTTACGTATTTTAACATCTCAATCATTCATCATCTAACTCTTTCCATCTTAAGTACTTTCATTAGTCATCTCTTTCACACAAACCACGTTCCATATCAGTCATTCGCCCAACATACCATTCTACTCATCTTTCATCATAACATTCAAATCCTACATGTATGAATATGAAAAGTCTTTGTATAGCTGTAGGCCCATTGAACTAATAGATAAATAAAAATAAAAATAAATAACACCCAGCAGATAGATAGTCCTGACCCCACACTAAGATCGAATCTTGTGTCGTAGGTATCAGAAACACGGGAGACTTTTCGGTCTCACAAACACCCAGACCCGAAAGAAATATTTGTGGGCCGCACAAACATTTCTCTCGGTGCGGGGATCAAACCCGCGGCCTCTTGTTTCACAGGCGGCGTCCAACCGACTGCGCTACGGAGGCTGTCAAGATGTATGTTATCAGCATTCAAACATCATGTTGGTGAACGTGATCATAACAATAAACATATAAAGTATTATTCGATTACTATTTATCATAACGTGGATAATCTTATACGAATGAAGCCCAATATAGCCGAAGCATTAGGAATGACAAAGCAACTAAATCACTTTGTATTTATTTAACATTATATCTGTTCATTCACATTCACAAACTCATATAAACCGCACTCCTCCCCATAAACAAACCTGCAGCTCAACAATATTCGAAGTTGTCTGTTCAAACGTAACTCCGACTAGGCCTCCAGAGAACTAGCTAATATTGCATACAGTTCATGGGTTTAAACCTTGATATTCATGGGACAGCCACGGGCGGAGTAACGAGAGTAATTTTCGCAGATAACGTGAAAATGTTTCCACAGCTACATTTTGAATGTTCTCGTAAAATTCTGACTGGAGTCTGGTAATGTAGTATAGTATGTTTATAAATTGTATTTTAGAATGTAAAGATAAAATTGGTAGAATGCATGTGAATGCCATTATGGCGCATCCAAACAGCTGTTAAATTTAAAAAAACTCATAATTTATAAATCCAAGGAAGTAATAATATTGTTTTATTTTATTTTATTACTTGGAGACTTAAGAGTCACAAAATAATTATACAAAGATAACATACAACAGCTTCAATTTGTGAACGACGCAGGGCAAATAATACAGTGGGTAAGAAAATACTTTCCTTAGATATCTTCGTGCCTTAATTAACTAATTAAGATAATACATGTTTCTAGTTTAATTAGGACTTGGAATGAATTATGCATGTGCTTTGAAATAAGTCACAAACTTGTTAATGTCATAATTATTATTTTACTCCTATTTTATAGAGAACTGCAAGCATTAAAATTAAAACATTTGAATTGAGCAAAAATATGAACCTGAAGCTAAAACCAGGCTATATAAAAGCGTGCTGGCTCAGCGGTCAAATATTTAAATATTTATTGTACACATTTAAAATAAACACAATATACAGAAAGAAAAATAAGAAGAATTAATAATAAAAATATTATGATTCATTAATTATTTCCATCGACAGAAGATTAAACATCAAAATTTAAGGTCGTAAGACTAAATTATAAAAATCTTATAAGATACTTTATTAGGTGCAACAAATTAATTAATATTCGACGACTATACAGGTCCCGACGGTTGCTGGTTTCCGATAATCCAACTGAATGTTTTGGTCCAAATCAAAGAACAAAGTTGCATAATAGATTTTATAAACCTTGTACTAAACGACTATAAAACCTCACATATTATTAATACTAACCACGACATCGAAATTGTAACCAAATGATCATAACTTAATTTAAAATAGCTGGAATAAATACTGGAAGAATCACTCAAGTGGCATTGGTACTAGGCGCTCAGGAAAGCGAAGAGACATTGATCGATACACATACATGAATCTCAACAGATGACGAGACATGTCAAATCCAAAGGAAGCTTAGTTTATTTCCTTTAAGGGTAGTTTATCTTGTCTTGACATTTTTTTATTTGATAGTTATACGATTATATCAGTTTCGTGCAAGCTGAGAATTTAATTATAAAAACAGTGGAAAAAAATACAAAAGGAAATTGTGCCGCCCCAATAGAAAGCAATGCGCTAAGTTTTCATATATTTGAAGGTATCAACTTCATCTGTTTGGATTCATGGCGTTGCACCAGACACCTTTCTTCCACTAACCACACCACCACACACCATAAAAAATATTCCTAGCTAAATAAATAAAGCGGTTTAACATACTGTAATTGCCGCTTATGTGTCGTAGGTACTAGGCGCTTAGGAAGGCGAGGAGACATGGATCGATACGATGCTCGGAGTCAAGGTTACAGACGGTAAGTGGAGCGAGCTGGCCATGTAGCTCAAACCTGATTGACCTAGATAAGATCTGAACGGCCTCTGCCCTTTACAGACGGGAAATTGCCCGCTAAGTGCTTGTTTATATCCAATGCTCTTTGTACGTAAGTTCGGAGCGCAATGTCATTAAAGTGTAATATGTAATTTCGCATGTAGCACGGATGTACGCTTTGTATGTAGTTTGTGGTCGTGTGGGGAAGGTGGTTTGAAATTACTATGCTTTGATTTTGTTTTGAAACTATTTTTTTGTCATCAAATACAACAGAAACGTATTTTAAACTCTATGAAAATACTAACCACGACAATAATAATAACATTATTATTATTTTTTTAACGTTTTAATTCAAGTCTGATTAATGACTGAGCATCCGAACGTCACTTGGTCCTCGCATTGAAAATCAGCGCTGCGGTACTGCTTATGCATTACCGAAGCATTTAGCTGAATGCGAGGTCCATTGTTGACGCAGTGATAATTATTTTTAGTGTTTGTGTCTCACTTGTGTTATCTATTTTGTTTGTATTTCTGTGTCACTGAACAACAATAAATTCTTCTTTCTTTCTTTCTTTCTTTCTTCTTCTTTATGAACGTATAACTATCTTCCTAAATTTATATTAAGGACAAGTATTGATTCAAGCTTATTGAAAAGTACGTTCAGATAAGATTGAGTTATTTCCTTGGTAAGACTATGTTCAGTTTAATAAATGAATAAAATTAATTTATTAATTAATTACTAAACAAAATAAATAAACTTACACATGATTAACCAAGCACATGATTGAATTAATTAATTCGCTTGGTTTTACCTTGTGTCTAAATGTCAATAGGGTTAACAAAGTCATGAATATATTCTCCGAGTAACGCTTCAGCCTATTCAGAATCGCTATAACTATTATACCGTCGGCATTGTTCATAAGGTCGAGGTGAGATGTCCAACCGCCTTAGACATGTTAGCCCTAACTGACTGCAACAGAACTACGAGTATAGGATTTGAATTCCAAAGGTGACAATGGGGTTTTGATATATGAATCGTCGACTTGTAGACAGGAATCGGAAATTAATGAATAATATACGAACACTACAATCACACATTATTTTGGATTTGTCATTTTTTTGGAAGTGGTAGAGCCACGCTGTTGTCAGTCATCAGTTCATGCGAACCCATTCAGACAGGCTCGTCCGGGGCGGTACCACTGTCTCACAGAAGATCGACGTGAAGTGATAGCCTAGCTTTAGTACTTAGAATCATTCAACAAATAGTAACAGGTACCTAATGTTACCGTGTTGCTCAATTGCTTCAACAATTATAACATCGGCGAAGATGCTCTATAAAAAACATTATGACATTATAAAAATTACTGCAAGATATTTGTCGGTCGCACAAAATCCAGGCTTGAAACATACACTACTGGACCGCACAAAAATACGTCTCGGTGCGAGTATTTATTCTTCGCCTTTCATTTACAGCCGACTTTCAACTAAATGCACCACGAAGGCTCCAAAAATAACAATGAAAGTAATTGTAGTTTTAATAGCTATTCAAAAAAGGAAATTGTCGCTTCTCGCATAACAACATCCAGCATACAATACGATTTTCATTGAGCGGTAATTTCGAACAATGATTGCCTGAAAAGTAATGTGGTTTTATTTTTAAGCTGTGGAATACAATAGTTTTATGGTCCGCGTAATAGGTAAAATGGTTGTACAAACGAAAATAACAGTGCGTGACCCGTTTTATATTTATTTATTTATTTATTTAAATCTTTATTGTGCACATAAAAAACAAATACAATAATCAGAAACTAAAAAAAAAAGAGTACAAATGGCGGTCTTATCACTTAAAGCAATGTCTTACAGACAACCATAGGATGGATTTAAAGAGAAGGAGAAAGAGAGGGCAGTATAAAATAAATAATTAAAAGAGAGGACACTAAATAATATTCATACTAACTAAAAAACAAAAAACAAATTACATCATCATAACATACATACATACATACACAATAAATAGCCTAAATACATACATATATAATAAAATAATATATATATATATATAATACACACAAATTGTAAAATAATTTAGGTGTAGGAAATAATGTTAACTACTAAAATCAGTTTAATTAAAGAGAAAGGTAATGTTCTTTAATTTGCCTCTTGAATGAAGACAGCGATTTCGCCTGTCTCACCGCAACAGGGAGCGCGTTCCACAATCGAACTGCTTTGACGGTAAAAGAATTGTCCATAAATGTTGTGGTGGGCACAGGCATTCTCAGCTTAAGATTCTCTGACGACCTCAAGGACCTCGAATGTGAGTCATGAAGAAAAATAAATCTTTCTTTAAGATAAGAAGGGGTCACAGGATTAAATAAAATATTATAAAGAAGAGAAAGAATATGAGCAAAATTTTATATGGTAAAGACGAACTTATTTAGTGGGTTATTTAAAATGCTAACTATACTACTGACTGATTATGTTTTTATGTTAATTTTTTATATGATTTGAAAATATGACCTCCGTTGCTGACGGAGTTACAATTTGAAATTTTCTTCTTACTCGTAACTGTCAAAATAACTTAGGTACCTAAAGATAAATCAATCTCATTTATTCTGCAGAAAATTCCATTCTAAAAACGCATCGAAAATCAATGATTTGTTGGTCCATTAATTGTAAATGAGACTGGCTGTGAACGACACTAATTGAAAAATTGCGACACAGCATCACAGGCAGAGACACTACGAATTCGAAAATATTTCTTCTAGCTAAAAGGGCTTAGGTTGTTAAAAAGACGATTTTTGTCCCGCCGAAGTTAGCCTCCGGCTTCCAAAGTTGATTGACCGGCTCTGTCCGACCGCAGGGTTATGTTGGTTTACCCACGTGGCCTAAGTCTTTGTAATAGGCAGCCGGACACAGCAAATCCTCCGATTTGTCTTGGGGGCAAAAATCTGTTGTTAATAAACAAACTTAGACTTAGTAAGGCTTTTTCACGGGTAAATATATTTTTCCGTATTACTCTGCTACCTTTTTTTCTTTGCCACACCTTTGTTTTCTGAAAAGAGGTACATAAGCAGCAAATATATCAATAGCATTTGAGATACATTTGATGTAACAAATAAATTATCGCTGACATTATGTATGTATTTATTTTTTATTATGGATATACTTTTTAGAGGCGTATGTATGTTCAGCGTTACGATGAAGGAAAATACTGTGAAGAAATCTTTATACCATAGTTGTAAGAATTTCTAAGGCATGTAAAGTCCGCCAGCCCGCACAAGGCCAGCGTGGTGGACCATATGGCCCAACCATTCTTAATCGTACTCTCGATTGTAGAAGAGGCACGTACCCTGCAGTGGATAGTGTATGGGTTGATACTATACTATATTATGTTTACAATATTCTTGGAGCCTAATCATCTTTGTTTGTAAATCCTAATAAGTGTTCCACATATTTTATCCTACAGAATGTAATTATAATACTAATGCCTAATTAAATTCGTTTCCAGGTTCTATTCAAAAGTCACCTTGGCAATCTACGAGCTAAGTCTGGCGACGTGCGAAGAATACTCGAATAAAACTTGAAGACGGGTCATTTACCAGGTGAAATTGGAAATAGTTGGAAAAAATATATTGTTCATTTTCTATTGGAATCCTAACGTTTTATATATTGAAATTTAAGAAATGAAGTTTACAATAAAATGTTTAAAATGCAGACGATTTTTTCTCGACTCGGAATAATGGAATCCCTCCTAATATTACAAATGTGAATGTCAGCGGCGTGCACAGGGTATGCGGCGGAGACACTAGCTATGCGGCGGAGTACTCGGTCAAAAAAACTTTTTCTTTTATAGTTTTTTAGCATAGCCACAGCCACGCGTCGGATCTCTAAGTCGGAAACCATGCCAACATAACAAGTCTTAGATGTACTACTATACATGTCCATCTTCTACGGCAACGCAGACAAAACAGCGATCGATTGTCGCGGCGGAAGAAATTCTAATAAGTAAAATAAAAAAAAAAAAAAACACCTAGTCAGCTTTCAATTTTCACATATTCAAGGTTCCGGTTAGTTGAGATTACTATACTTATCCCGATATAAATAAACGCAAGATTTCGACCACCTCATTCATTCATTTGATAAACATACATTTTTAATACAAACCTCATAATCGAATAACATTTGAAATAATAAACAAACACACTAGTAAAAGCAAATGACTACAATTAATATCGAAACTTAGTAATAAACTGTTAAATGTACACACTTTCAAATGTTAAAATGAAAATCTTTTAAGAAATCAATTTTTTTTACAAACATACTAGTATAAAATAGTAAACAACGTAAAAACACATAAAAAAAGCAAAATGGCCCCCGCGAAACACAAAGCATTTCTATTTAAACAAATAAAACCTTACTAACCAAAAATGCATAATGTGCATAGGTGATTTATTAGATTCCTGCCTATTAATTTTACTCGGATTATAGGCAACGAACATTTACGATTACTCCCGACAACTGCCGAACTTCCGAGGCCTGCCGCAGGAGTCGCGGCTTTCAATATTCATGGGTGTGTGCGTTTGCGACTGTGCACGGACACCAAAATTACTATACACATGCAAACAAATGTCATGCGGGACACTTGACACACGCTTGCTTTACGCGTGGCAAACATAATGTTTGCGTGATTGCAAATAGGTGCTATTTATAAAATATTAGGCGTTTTTAAGTTATTATATTTTGTTTATTCATTTATTTACTATAAATTAAAGTCATCTGAAACGTACGAATGTTATAATAAAATATCTGTGAATGGCAAGTAAAGCACTGTTCTGCCTACAAGGAGTGCACGCCCTTGGTGAATGTAAGTTTTTTTGTTACGCTTTTACGCGAACACTACTTAGCCGATCCTCATGAAATTGTATACACATATTTTTGGATGTATAAGAACTAACATAAGATATTTTTATGAAAAAATAAAATACTAAAAATAAAATAAATATTTAGTCGGCATTGAATATTTTGGGCGCACTTTTGAAAAGTATATCTGCACCCGGGCAGAGCCAGGTCGGACCGCTATTATAATAATATAATATAAAATAATATATCCAATGTCTAGAATTAAATGTTTTAATGTAACTAATATAAATATCGAGAGTTAATCAAATTGGTCCAATGATTTCTAATAATAATTCAAACGACATAATAGTTTTAAATTTCACCTACTACAACTTTGGCGAGTAACACAGTCCTTCAAACAGTACCTACCACGTTCACTACATAAAAGCCGACAGCAAGATCAACGTTTCCCCAGAGCACTCTGAAAGGCAAGTATATGCAAACTTTTACACACAACGTTTGCTCCACACATTACTACTTCTAATTAAGTTCCTCATAGGTCCCAAGTACGGTTTTCCCCAAAGGACCTTGAGTATAAGTACGAGAGGCCTCGCAAAAGCAGCGAACAAATATTTGTGTAATTCATATTTATTCTCAAGGGATTAGAATTTGGGGAAGTTCACACATCAGACGAGAATATTAATTAATAGCTCAGTTGAATTTGTTTAGAGAGTTTTATAAGTTTTGTGGGGTTTACATATTGGTGCATTAATCTGGTTACTTTAGTACAACTAGCAATAACATGAATTGTATTAATTCATGTATTTCATTTAATAACATAATACAATATAAAATATTGTACTTGTATTTTTTATAGTCAAAAATATTATGCTGACCACAAACTAAGACCTATTTTTTGAAGTACGTTTACATAAGAAATTATGTATAGTAAAAATATCAAGGTATTTTTATGCCATTATATGCCTTTTATACCATACAATACTCATTTTACATATCATTGTATAAAAAACAGTCTTATTATTCAAACGAGATAAACTCCTTCACCCCGTCATTACCCCACAAAAATTTGTAACGCGCCCCTAATGGTCAGCCGGTGGCAGCTTGTCCTTATTGTCCCATTGTTCCACAGAAAGTAATAAAGGCGACGCTAACGTTTCGGAAATATCATATCTTTGCATTATGAAATCAGGTTGTGGTCGGTAATTATATTATGTATATTAAGATAAATAAATAACACCCAACAGTCACATACATACATAGTACTGACCCCACACTAAGATCGAGTGTTGTGTCGTGGGTATCAGGAACTACGAGAGACTTTTCGGTCTCACAAACACCCAGACCCGAAATAAATATTTGTAGGCCGCACAAACATTTCTCTCGATACGGGGATCGAACCCGTGGCCTCTCATTTCACAGGCACTTCTAATTATGTTAGACACGAGACCCTTTGAAACCGTTCCGTAGTACAACTACGCCACTGAGGCAGTCAATCTATCTCCTATATTATCACTCATATGATCAAATTCTTCGCCTCGCTCTCTATTATTATACAGTCCATCAGAATAACTAAATGCGGCCTGGTAATCAGACTCGTATAAAGTGCGTGGTGGCCTGTTGGTAAACGGACTAAACGCGACTGCCAACATGTTCACGGTGGTCGCGGGTTCGAATCCTAGGGCACACCTCTGACTTTTCGGAGTCATGTGTGTATTGATAGTCAATCACCACGCACTAAAACGGTGAAGGAAAACATCGTGAGGAAACCTGCATACCATAGTGATTTATAAAAAAATCTATGGTATGTAAGTCCGCCAACCCGCACTAGGCCAGCGTGGTGGACTATATAGTCCTACTATATAGGCCATATGGCCTAACCACTCTCAATCGTACTCTCGATTGTAGAGGAGGCCCGTGCCCTGCAGTGGGACGTATATGGGCTGATACTGAATCAGACTCGTGGTCAGTCTGACGACACTCAAAAGCGACGCCTATTAATGAATGGTAAATTTCACCATGAAACGATAGCTTAGCATGTTTTCAGAGGCATGAAAAAGGTAAAATATTGTTTTATAATGATATCCATAATAAATTATTGGTCATCTAAAATATCTATTCGGAATAATTTGCAGCAATACATTTCAAATTATGGTATTGTATATCAAAAGAAATATGGTTTACTGCGAAAGTTTAAATACAGCAGGCAATCAAAAATTATATATTACACTGCGCACGCCAATTGCGCAATGATATTACGCGCACAAATTACAAACGTAGAAAATTCATCAAATTAAACGCAATAATGGGGTAATAAATTCAACCGCAGACGGCCTTAACATTTAGTATCACGAAAATATTCAAATAAAATTGGCTTGTTGCGAGCGCACGACATTAGGGCAAGCGGGCCAATGGAGTAGCAAAGTTTCAACTTTTGACAGCCTCCGTAGGGCACTTGTTTATGAGTAACAGGTATGGATATTGAGTGGGTTAATCATCTGGTCATTGCGTGGTGGCCTGTTGGTAAACGGACCAGACACGGCTGCTCATTTAAATCCCAGGACACAAATCTGTCTTTTTACTCATGTGTGATCACCACGCACAATAACGGCGAAGGAAAACATCGTGAGAAAACCTCCATACCATAGCGATTTATGATACACCTGGCCAGCGTGGTGGACTATATAATTTAATTTAATTTATTTATTGGTCTTCAACTAAGACTACACATAACATACATTCAGTGAATTACATATTTTTTTAAAAATGATCTCTGTGCGTCTTAAATTACAGGATGACACAGCTTGGTCAAATCGTGGGAAATACAAACAAATAAAAAAAAAGAATACAATCATCAACAAAGAAAATAATGAAAAAAAAAACATTTGAACAAAATATTAAATGGTAATAACAATATTATGGTCATTAAGAAAATGTGAAAAAAGATAATTATAAATTATGTAACTTTCATTAAGTTATCTTTAATTAAAACAAACCAAAAAATGTTAATGAGATAAATTAAGAGAATTTATAATAAATAAAAAGTAATAACGGCAAAAATAAAAAGTAATGCAAAGAAATGGACTTATTTCTATCGCATTAAAGTTTAAATATGGTTTAAAATGTATTAAAAATTAGTTTAGTTTTGTTTTATTTAATGCAATCTAATCAAATCCTACGTCAACATTTATTCGGTCGAATTCTTATTACTCATTAAAGCATCTTTAATGAGTTGTTTAAATTTTGGTAATGTGTTATTAAAAGTATCTAGGTCTGGTGAGGCAACTGATATTTCATTGTATTTGTACGCCAATCTAGCTATTGGCGAATGTTTTCCGAGATTGGTTCGGGCCCGAGGTGCTTTAAATAATGTACAAGTATAGCGAGGTATCCTTTGAGGCACATTTATGCATACCTTGCTTAATAGATCCGGACAGTCCATATAATTATTTAAGAGTTTAGAAAAATGAGATCAGATGAATCGCGGCGCGATTATAATATATGGCCTGAACACTCCCAATGCATGCGTATATAGGCTGATACAGTAATAACCTAGTCCACATATGGAATGTTCAAATGAGAGAAATTTTCCGTCACTCCAATCTCTCTGTAAAATTTGAGGTCTGCTCCGGGATTTGCATTTGCTAACACCGTGTCGGCAGATGGGTCTGGTTACAAAAGGGACACCACGTACGTATTTGTACTTAACGTCATGTTAACCCCCGATAACCCCCTTTTTTAACTATTTATTAGATTCAGGTAAACTAGCAGAGGACTGGTTGTCGTGTTTTCTTACAGAGAATTGAAATAGATATTTATTCCAATTTTTATTTCAGTGCCCCATAAATAACACGACATTCATCTTCATGACACTTGAATAACACGCTGTGCTGGGACCATTAGCCTTTAGCGAAACAATGGGCAAGTGAAGAACGGACAGTCTACGGCTATCAGTAAATGTAAAAGCTACGGTAAACGCGCTGACCCAATTGCGTATGTCTGTGGAATATTCGGTGAGCACTGAGTTTTTCGCTTGAAAATACAAGAACAAAAAAGTATACTCCTCGCTAAGGATTAATTTATATTAAAGATAAGTTCAGGAATTTGTAAGAAGTATGAATTTTGCCACAAATATTTGAGTCAACAGAGCATTTCAATTTTTAAGGTAAATACAAAATTTATAAAATGTGTGTCTCAAAATAAAGGATGGAGCGATTTTTAATCCAAGTATTTGAAAAATTTAAAATCCCCCAACCCACACTAGGTAGGGTGGACTACATGGCCTATTGAAGCTTAACTGAAAATTATCGGTATTGAAAAAGAAATATAATATCTATTTGAAAAGCTTTGACAATTATGAATTAATATTTTCACAAAATCCTCGTATATTATGAGTAAAGCCTATACAAGCGAAAATATAAGAAGCTTATCAACTAAACACGTGTTAGAAAATGTGATTAATTCAAACGAATTTCCTTTTTATTTCAACATACAAACGTTTGAGTTTCCGGTGCAGACCTTTATTTCATTCAATTTATCAAAACAAATCTTTCAAAGAGATTTTGTTTCGCTAGCTTGGACGTACTTAGCGTGTTGCTAAGGGGGACGTTACCAAAGAAACAGCTTTTTAGTGATACTTTGTGTTTGTCAGAGAACTAAATTCTGTTAGTGTCGTTTTTGTTTTATATTATTATAGACGGGCTTTGTTTAAAATAACTCGTATCTCGAATGGCAAACAATTTTTTTTGTAACACCATTAGTTTACTAACTTACACTTAAGAAAAAAAAATTTTTTTTTTCTATTTTTCATCCAATGGCAGCCTATTAGTCTCAACCCGTTATGGCTTCTATAATTATGTTTTGTTGTAATTATTTTATATTTTTTTTCCATTCAGGAATGACGATGCATATAGGTGAAGTGGCGGCTGATAGAACTGAAATATTTTTGAGTGGGGTCATGTATTCCACTACTTGTAAGCATAAACCTATGCGATAAAATTGAAGATTTTTAACTCACAACGAAGATTCACCGTCAATTCTCTATATAATTAACAAACACATATTGCAATTATCATTCCGATCGCAAATAAAATGTCTTTGAATCCTTAATCTTTCATATTAAAACAACCTCGAGGGGGGCAAATTCCACTCCACATCCTTAATCCGGCCGCGTCTCCCATTTCAATACTTTGTCGAATTGTCATATATAAAGTACCCTTAAGAATTACTTGGCGGATTTTTTTCTTTGAGCACATCGAGTTCTCGAACTCTCGAAGTTCTTGATGGTAATGACACCCACGTGCAGACAATTCGGTTACAGAAGCTTATCACGCACATGCGGTTCTGTAGTCTTCTGGTTTAATGGCGTGGAAACTGTGATAAATTGCGCCTTAATGCCCTTTTTTCTCTCACATAGGCCGTGTCGTTAAGAAGTGTTTTATTGTCGGGTACTTGCCGGTTACAATGTGAAGTGTAATTTTAATATAAAATGCTATTTTCATGCAGGGAACGATGGCGTGATTGGGAGAAGACCGGACTGTGTTTTTCTTAAGTTAATATTACTTTTGTATTCGTAATTATGATTCAATTAGTTAAATTTCAATGTCTATTTCTTACACCAAACAGCAGTATCATAGTCAGAGTAACTACTGGAAATAATAAGACTGTTATAGACTACAAGCACGTGGCAAAAAGCGATAGGTCAAATGAACCACCAGGAGACCTATTTAGTAAGATACAGGGGCATAAAATAGTAATATTCAGCCCTATGCCGTCACTTGTAAGCTGTCCGTCTCAGTGCAGATGAGACTTCAAAAGCATCACGGAGAGGGGTTCTTTTTGGTCATTTATTTTTATACGGCATTCCATCGATAGGTCCATGAAAAATAATAAAAGAACACGTAGTGCCGTACAAAAATAGTGCGTCACAAAGTCGGAAGATCGTTAGATATTCCGGCAAATTTGTCGGTAAATTTGGTCATTTGATTTTAAACGGCATCGGTTCCATACAGTCGCAATACCTCTTCTAAACCATTATTCCGCAACGCCGTACAAAAACCATGCGACAAGGGAGAAAAATCAGCGGTTGCAACCCACTCCCCTTCAGTGGTCCAAGAGGTGATTTGACACAACATGAGATTAATTTATTTTGAAAGTATTTTAGACATAGATAACATTTTTTCACATGCCGTACATTTTTTTGTGATCCAAAGGTCTGTAGAGCGGAAAATAGCTCTCAAATAATCCATGTAACAAAACATACTTTAGGGTGATATTTAGTATGATATTTACTGTACATCATTTAGACACTTTATTTGTATTTAATGCAATCGTCTATAAAAAGTCAATGCCGTACATATCTGAAGGTTCACATTGATAAAATGTAATAAACATAACAATAACCTATAATTATTAATTCCTTTTTTTAATTTTATTTGTCCGCAAAATAAGATGACACATATTAATGTTTCAGAAGGTGATCGAGAAGATGATTCAGACGTCGATGAAGACGTTGATTCCGATACCGACTCAGTCGCTAATTTAGATATTGAATTAAAATTTGAAAGACATACCTACCTATTTTTTCATTTTTGTATACAGGGTATATCAAGACTGCTACCGAAAACGAAGCCGGGTGGTAGTTTAAGCGACTTCAGACACAATGCAACAGAAAAAGTTGCAAAAAAAGGCAATAATTTTTTTTTCGTTATTTTTTTCCTATGACCATATTTGGGTGGTAAATACATTTTATCCTAAAATAATAGTGTATGCCCTATTATTTATTAATACTCTAAGGTATAAAAGAGTTTAAATTATTATTTTAGCAAAAACTATGGATTTACTACCCAAAAATGACGATATTTAAAAAATCATAAAAAATAATTGTCGCGTTTCTATGCGATTTTTTTTATTGCATTGTGTTTGTAGCCACTAAAACTACCACCCGGCTTCGTTTTCGGTAGCAGTCTTGAGATACCCGGTATAATAAATCATTAAGTATATTTTATAACACAATTCAAAAAATATGTCCATGTTTGAAGTGTATGACATCGAAAAGATTAAAAAAATACTAATACTAAGCTTGATAGTCTTCAATTTTTGGATATAATATACACTCAGTTTCACTTTAAAAGCTAGCATAATGATTTATACATGTTATCAATTATTCTCTTAAAAAATATGTTAATGCCGTGTAGTATCACATGACCATAAAGTACTCCTGAAATGGTGGTGCCATTTTAATCAGCCAAAAAATTATATTCTGCATTAAAATGTACGGCATATTTTTTTCTTCATTCGTTAACCTGAGAACTATTTAAAACAACAATAATATTTAGAAAGTTGCTGCATTTCACTAATCTACGATAATTTAAACTTATGAAAACTCATATTTTATTTTCCTCTCAATTTCTTTTTAAACATTTTTTATTGAATGGCAATACTATATAACAATTGTATTTAGCAATATCATGTTAAAAAACAGGTTGCCGTACAGGATCAAATGACCTTTCAGCTTTAAAAGTCAAATTTATGAGAAATTTATGTATACATTCAAATTAACAATAATTTAGTGACGGCTTTTTTTGATATATTAATTTTGAGTGCTACGTAATGTTATGAAACCGATGCCGTACTTTTTCAAATCACCTCCCGGACCACTGAAGGGGAGTGGGTTGCAACTGCTGATTTTTCTCCCTTGTCGCATGGTTTTTATACGGCGTTGCGGAATAATGGTTTAGAAGAGGTATTGCGACTGTATGGAACCGATGCGTTTAAAATCAAATGACCAAATTTACCGACAAATATCTCATCTGCACTGAGACGGACAGCTTACAAGTGACGGCATAGTGCTGAATATTATTATTTTATGCCCCTGTATCTTACTAAATAGGTCTCCTAGTGGTTCATTTGACCCATCTTTTTTTGCCACGGGCTTGTAGTCTATTATCTTATGTCCCAGGATGGCAAGCGCAATTGAATACCAAGAGTTGCTTGGTACTTTCCAATCATCAAAATAAAATATAGGACAATAAAAAAAACATCACGAAGAAACTTGCACACATAAATACATTAAGTTCTGCGTAAGAATATCGTTAATGCTAAATTCATCAACTCATACTACGGCAGCATGACGATGAACTAACCCACCTAAAATATTGATGGGGCCTATCGCTTTTAGAAGGCCTGTATATGACATGTAATTATTATTATATAAATCAGTTTGCCCCGTGACCGCGAAAGATGTAAAGTAATCGAAACGTTGGGAAGATAAAAAATAACACCCAAATCCGCGTTACATCCGTAAATAACAGTTTTAATCATATCAATTATTAATATATATGAAAATGTTCATTGATTAATTGGGATATTATAAAGACAGACTAGAAACAGCGTGGAGATTCATTAGCGTGATGTCAGCATTGATGAGAAATTATCTAAGTTCGAGACAAATATGCTTTTCATATTGCATATAATTTTTAGTAACCGAAGCGACGATCTAATTTTGAGGACCGTACGTGACCATTTAGATTTGCATTGGATCAAAAGGGCTCTATTAATATAACTCAAGAAGGACTTTACTGCAAAATAAAATGGTGTAACAAATACTTTATATTCTTTGATTCAGATTCCAATAATATTTATTTAACCCATTATCACTTTTAGATGACATCACTAGGTATGACGATAAGCAGTATATGAAGTTCGGGCGGGACCGAAAATAATGGCGTTTTTAAGCAGGGTCATATGAGTCGATACAGCCTAACTAAACATGTATATCATTCTCAGCAACAGGAATTCCGCTGCTGACCACATGTCTCCCCCAAGAATTTCCAAAGCGACATGTTGGAAGCGGCCATCATGATTAGCATAAAGGGAAGACTTCATTGCCCGAAGTAAATAGTGACCCATCCCTCATTATTTTTCACAATATTATTTTTGTACCAAATAATGAAACAGGAAAAAGTATTGGGGACATGAAAATAATATTGAGGAAAAGTGCGTTTATTGAAATCAACATTTCCAATTCGATACGAAAACACAAATATAGGGGTTTTACGTTAGATGTAAACGTCGAATGGCGAAACTGTGTAGTAATTGGAATTCGCTCGCAATTTGTGTCCGGCGATCGATCCGACACGTGTTTTGCTTAAAATGTCATTGGCCGCGGCAAAATCGCACTGAAAATTAGCTGACCTTAATCAACGCCTACGATCGTTAATCTTTTCAGGATGAAACCCAAATAAGGGATAAAAGGGAGGCCCTTTTGAATGCCATTAGCTGGTACTGTTTTACGCAGTTTATGACCGGAAGTTCTATTAACAACTGTTATTGATCTTAGTATATTTACATACATACGCTCGTGCATACATAAATAAATTCACGCCTTTGTCCTTTTGGATTGGGCAGAGACCCCAATAAGACACCAAATACTATGGTCCATACATACCTTCTTCGCATCATCCACTCTCATCAATCTTTTCATACACACTCGTCGATTTCGAGAAGTCCATATTTAGAATATAGGGATATTTATTAAAAAATCCTATATAGTCCGTTGACCATATAATCAACTAACACATGCCATTATCAAAATTTGGTAATGATGTTTGCAAATACTCGATAAGTCTTTGATGGATAGAACATTATCTTTAGACTGAATTGTTGCACGAATCTGCACTGTGATTACTATTCTGAATACAAACAATTTTTGAAATAAACAAAATTCATATAGCAAAAAGCGGTTTAAAAGACTATTTAAAACATAGTACCGCGGCGCTAGTGATCAATTAAAAGTTGGAACAAAGAATAACACTACTGAATGACAAACATTTGCAAACCATTCACCTTCACAATACATAACCATATTCAAATACATGCGTGCTAAAACTCATATGTCCAGGTTTTTACGATAGGATATTTTTCATCCGGGGAATATTAAAACGAAAATCCGGGCGGTTCGCGACACCAATTGGGCCATATTTTCACAGCCGACCTTTGAATATTCTATTGGCTGAGTACCTGACCGAAACTGTTTGAGCAACAGCAATACAGTCTCTGCGTGTATGGTTTGACTCATTTTACAAATCACGGTAGAGCCAAAAACCTTCTGGTATGGTGTTTCGATACTATTGTTAGGGAGCCTGTTTTGTGAGACGTAGGGTATAAAATGTTTAATTTGGGTTTAGCGATTATTAGTGCGTAGTGACCTGTTGGTAAATGGACCAGACGCGGTTGTCAACATGTTCACGGTGGTCGCGTGTTTGAATCCCAGGGCACACCTACGATTTTTCGGAGTCATGTGTGTATTGATGGTTAATCACCACACATTAAAACGGTAAAGGAAAACATCGCGAGGAAACCCCATACCATAGCGATTTATAAGAATTTTTATGGTATGTAATGCCCGCCAACCCGCATTAGGCCAGCGTGGTGGACTATATGGCTTAACCACTCTCAATCGTACTCTAATTTGTAGACGAGACCCATGCCCTGCATTGGGACGTATATGAGCTGATACAGTACAGTGCAGTTTATTAGCTCAGTGACACACATACTCATAAATATGAATCCTAGCTCAGTGTCGAAAAAAGTGTATAGTGTAATCACATTTAGTATTTGTTGGTCTGGGTTTCTTGGCACAGAAAAGTTCCTAAAACTTTGGTTACACCTATTCGAATACGGAATCAGAATTATTCACTGCTATCATTATAAGAAAGAAATACACATATAACAGTTAAAAATGAGACATTAAAATGATAAATAATTTACACATTTCTTGGAATATTATTCTGAGAAAGTATGTTTTCTACGAAAGGAAGTTACTCATTAGTCCGCACGGTTGATGTCATAACTTTGTACTTTTATGCGATACATATGAGGGGTGTATAGGAACAAGACGCGTGGGGAAATGTAATACTATTGTTGTGAAATCAGAAGTTACAAAGCATTGGGTGGCTGAAATAAATTAATATCAATATTTATTTGATTGAAATCTCCGAAAATTTGGAGCATAAGGTACAGATAGGAAGTATAAGGAACAGATAACATAACTTCGTTCCTGATAAAGATAAGCAGATATGTACAGACTATCGGTTTTGCTTGATTCTGAAATATAATTAAATAGGTTCATCAACAAATCATCAAGGTTCTTTAATCTATATAATTATATCCGCGTGCATTCTCATTGTTTAGTGTGCCTTTGATGTACATACATACATACCGTACCGGTTTCATTCGGATAATACCCAAGAGTGGCGATAAACCTCCACATGATCCTAAGTCGTATAGACCTATTACACTCTTGCCGTCGCTAGGTAAACTTTTAGAACGTCTTATCGTCCCTCGATTGCTACCGGGCGGACCAAAATTTCACGAAAATCAGTTCGGTTTTACTACGGGTAAGTCAACTATCGACGCGGCAATTTCGGTTAGAAGAGCGGTAAGTACATCGGTGTGTAAATATGTACTCGGTATTTTTCTGGACATCTCCGGTGCTTTCGACAACGCTTGGTGGCCAATGCTGCTTCTTAAGTTGAAATTACGAGGTTGCTTTAAAAATATATATTCACTTATTTACTCGTATTTCTCGCATGGAACAACAAAACTTAAACTTGGACACTATGCCGTGTCGAAACCACTGACGATGGGTTGTCCACAAGGCTCGGTCTTAGGTCCTTATTTGTGGAATTTAGGCTTCGACGATTTTCTTACAATCCCCTTACCGTCGGGATGTTCTTTGACCGGATATGCGGACGATGGCCTCTTGCTTATAGAGTCAAACAGTAGGTCGGGATTAGAAAATATGGCAGACGCGTGTTTAAAATTAATATGTGATTGGGGACATCGAAATCGCTTACAGTTTGCACCACATAAACGTTCCAATTACTTCTAAAAGGAACTTTAAAATCACCGCCGCGAATTAAATTTAATAGTATCACTGTAAAGAAAAAAGAATCGGTTTGTTATCTCGGTTTAATTTTGGAAAGGAATTTTTCCTTTCTGGAACATATTAAGAACGTCGGGGAAAAGTCGAAAAGGAACTTTTTTGCTTTGACAAGAATATCGAAATCAACGTGGGGGCTATCTTTCAATACACTAAAAATCGTCTATGGAGCAACTTACTTAGGATGTATTTGTTATGGATCTCCCGTATGGGCTGATAGGGCTACTATCGGTGCTGTGCGAAGAAAACTGCTCCAGAGCCAACGTTTGGCGTTGATATTCTTGTGCAAGGCATATAGAACTGTTAGTACCGAAGCTTTGCCTGTCCTGGCGGGTGTACTTCCAGTCGATCTGGAGGTGCAACGTCGCGCCGCCATGTATTACTCTACTAAGGAGAATATGGATCAAAGATTTTTAACTGCACGTGAACTCTTAAAAGTCGACAGATTATTTAAACCGCTTCATATGGTATATAGCGAACTATTAGATGAATGGCAAAATAGATGGGAGGTATCTTTGAAGGGACGGCATTTATACCAATATTTTCCTTGCGTGCGTGATCGTTTGACGAAGACATGGCTAGATGTCGATTATTGCGTATCACAGTTTCTCACGGGCCATGGTAACTTTAGGTCTAAACTTTACTCTTTTAAGCTTGTTGAATCGCCTGCATGCCCATGTTCAACACCTAATTGCGAGTATGAGCAGTCCGCGCATCATATACTTTGGGAGTGTAGTCTTTGGCAGAATGAGCGTAAAACCATGCTGGATAGTATGCAAATATCATCTGGAGTTGTATACTACACGGACCTTGTAGAGACTAGGACGAATTTCCGTGCTTTCCGGCGTTTTTGCCATACCTATTACTGGAATCAAGTGTAACAGCTCACATATTAGGTCCCATTTAAATGTAATAAGGATTTGATCCGTGGTGCTTTACAGCTGGCTTCTCCGGCTGTAAAAGTCTTTTTGCGAGGTTATTTACCTCTTTATTTCATTGCTTTGTCACCCGCTTTGCACGGAGGGAAGTGGACAATAATTTATTTCCAACTCCTCCTATTAATTTAACTTTCTGATTGATTTCGTTGCGGGTTAAAGACAAGTTAGACATTCCCGGAGACTCGCCGAGCTTCAATGCTCGGTGTCATTACATTGCGTGCCACTGTTGATCCTGGCTTACAGGAGTTGCAGTGGTGGGTGTGAGGGCGGGACAGTCTCCAAAATACATACATAAACTCCGCCTTTTTTCCCAGAACGGGTAGGTAGAGGCTACCAGGATACCCGCTTTTCAACTTGTGTGTTCCTTTCCATGAAGTGATAGGGCGCGAGTCTATTGTTCTTACGGGCACATATTTCTGACTTTTGATGTAGTTTTGTTTATTCATATGCCAAATTATCCTATAATTCCTTTATTAATTCTCGTCACTACCTTTTTTATACACGATAAAATCCTATCACCGCGCTATTTCGCACTATGTCTTATAAGTGTGGAGATATAGATCTGCTATAATAATAAAAAATATCAATACACCTTGAATTACGTTAAGGAAATATTTAGAAACCTTTGCGATGAATACTGAATTTAAAAAGGTAGATATGAATAGCTATATAAAGGTTGTATAAAAAATATTTGAACTTGATATGGTGATGATTTTTTTATCATTATATAATGGGACAGTTTCCAGAAGATCCTCCCTAGAGATTAAACTGTTGCCAGCGACTTGGTAATTTATTTCAATTAATTCAACGACGTGAAGTCCTGACAGATTCACTGAATCATTTTTCTCCTCGGCAAAGCGAAGACGTTGATAAATGAGAAAATTATTCGGTCACTCCACTACATGTCACATGGTGAGAGCATGATGTTTCGGTTACTCGTAGTAGCTATATTTTTATTATGTACTGTTCCAGCCCATCCTTTCAAAGTAGGGCCGCCTCATTTGAAGGGATTATGGCTATAATCAACCATACAAGCTTACCAAGTTGATAAATAGATCTGAAAATAAAGGGCTAGTCATATTTCATTTTTAATAGGCACTCGCAGCCTCACAATGGGGATTTTTATACATTTTATAATTGCTGGAAATAAACCCATGGGTATTCTGAATATATATGGCGATTCATTGTGCAATCAGTTTTAAGTGACGTATATTTGTAGCTTCGAAATAAAAGCGGAAGTATTTCGATACTGATATTATGGATGTTTACACAATATTTTTAAACTAAGTTATTTAACATTTATTCTTGTCAGGAATTCAATTATAAATTAAATATGTAGCCAAGGTGAGATTATAAATGTTTTAAATGATAAATTTAAAAAAATATTGAATTGTTTTACTCGATAAGGTAAAATGGACCATTCCATGTCGACACATATTGAAAAAATCAATCCACCTATAAGTTAGTACCAATTCGAAATCCAAGTAGCCGAATACGCACTCCACACCATTAAAGTAAAAAATAGGGTTTATCAACAACCCACAGAGGCCTTCAAGATGCGAGCTCGAATACGAACCGCTAATATTTCAGACTAAAAAATCACTGTCGATTTATGGCAGCGGAGCGCTATAGATAAAAATTGACCGGTGCCGCGATTTCGCGTGTTCGTCGGGGCGGAGGCTGTAATATTTTATGATGCCGCTGACAATGCTTCATGTTGCAAGGATGCTTAAGTTCAGCTTGTGATAAAACTGCGGACGTGTCCTGCGATTGCTAAGACCGAATGTTTTGCGAAACTATATTATTTTGTGCCAATATGTCAGAAATTTTTGGTTAGAATTTTTTGGTTTTCAGGTAATACAGGGTATATCTAGACTATGACCGAAAACGAAGCCAACTTCAGACACAATGCAAATAAAAATTTTGCAAAACAACGCGAAAAAATTTTTGGTATTTGTTTTTTCCTATCGCCTTATTCGGGTTGTAAATACATAGGTTTTCATAAAATAATCAAGTACGCCCTTTAGTTTTTAAGAGGCTATGGTACTCTAGTTTAAATTGTTATTTTAGCAAAAAAATATGCATTTACCGGTCCAGAACTAACTTAAAATGTCACAATGTTTTTTTTGTGGAATTTACCATCCGGCTTCGTTTTAGATTGGAGTCTTGATTATACCCTGTATAATTTTAGATGTTCATTTAAATGGTATTAAACAAATATTCGAAATATTATAATAGACGGTTATATAATTATAATAAGGGTGGCGGGAAGTTAACACCTTCCCGAGATGATAAGTTAGGGTGGCCTATGTGAAGCATACTTATATACTTCTTATGGCTTAAGGAAAAAGAAAATAAGCATGAAGATTCACTGTTCCGCATTTGCATGACTGAAAGACACACCTAAAAACACTTTTGGAATTTATAGTGATAGGGACGATTTTGTTCACCTGACCGTATCCCAATTCCTAACCTATGTGAGGATACGTGCGATTGGCATATAAATATATTACACACGTACATATATCCATACAATAACAGCCCAAGCTTGTGATGTCACTCAAAATAAAATAATTTCCATTAAATTAATTAATTAACGACAATATTAGCACCGACGGAGAAGTTATAAAAATAAACACCCCTATTCAATACAGTTAGGTATATTGTTTAAGGTAAATAATGATGTTTACGTAAACCAGCTATATTGGAAGTAATAATGAGACTCGTGGACGACGAGTAATGAAAACAGATGACGCGCTAGGGCGGCTCCGTCAAATGAAATTATTCTTGCCTTTATTAGTTCATATATTTTTAACGATCATGTGAGTAAGGGAATCATTTCTTATTCCCTTGTTCATATGTCAAGTTTTATATTAGGTAGCTAGTGTATGGCCATTGCTGAGTTCCAAACTCATATATTATAATCAAGATTACGGATACCTACCACGCAGACCTACGGCGGGTTTGCTGACTTCATATCCATTGAATGATTTTTGGGCACGATATGACTTGCTAAATTTACTTAAGTTATGCTTTAGTAAAACAAAACAGTGCTTATAGAAAATCAACTGCAATTAAGATAACTAAAACCATTTATCAGACAAGCGCGTAAATCAATATAACCGCTCAATATATTTAATGTTTTACATACTTTGTATGCAGCCTATAAAATTCGATTCGTTTAAAAAAAATCGCCATTATAAATCCAATCTCCTATTTTAATATAATGCCGGCGGAAGTGGTAGTAAAATATAGGCCTGCCGCTGACGGACAGGTCGTTATGCCCGTATAATGGCGAACAATAGACAATGGAAATATTCTCGCTTATTGTTTTATAATCAATAATATCAGGTTCGTGACATCCCCGTTCAATTATCGGACTACTGTCATAACCTATGTGTTCATTGAACAAAGGATTTTTATTTTAAAACTGATTTAACTAATTAAACACTGTGGATCAAGCTGTTGAGCTTTGTGTATGAAATATCTATGACAATTGCATTCGTAGTGAGTATGCAAATATTTGCAATATTGACATACATGACTGATAAAAATTACAATTTATTTGAATTTAAATAACAGTTTTTATTTAATGTATAAAATATTTATTTATATACTGGTATGTGAAAAGATCGCTTTTAAAAATCTTGAGTCTTGAGAGTGACCTACATTGGTGACCTATGTTTACTAGTAGATTTTTAGAAACGTTATGCTGAAGTTGATACCAATATTGGTGTACTGAATTTGTATATCTTACTGAATATGTATACATAATATATAACGTAAACACATACAGTTCAGAAAAATAAAAAACATTGCTCCTGCACATTTTACTCGTGGATTTTCTGCATTAGTTCCCACAGAATACTTATATTAAAACCTCCTTGCAAAATATCAAGGCGAATCACGTATGAATGTGATTTTTCACGTTTGTTTACGTCGGTGTACAAGTAGCAAAACATAGTTTTGGAACATCGCCAACTCCTATGCATAAGAATCAATTTTCAAAGTTACTTCCATCAAAACGGAGCCAAACTATGATCAGCCGAGAATGAATATCATCTTTCAATACAGAGTTACTCTTTCATATTCAAATAAGTTTGATAAATAGTTTCAGGAACTCCTTTAATATTATTTTGAAGAAAGAGATACAATAAATGTATTATTGACCCACATAAAGAAGAATAAGAACACAATATAGTATGCTAAAAATAGTCGAGTTTATGCTAATTATGATAAGCTTATATTTAGCTAAGCTAATAAAAACCCCCATTCAGCTCTATGTTGAGAATCTACTTTTTATGAGCTTCTCCAAAGGAAAAACATAATTTGCTCTGAGCTATAAACACTTTTATTCGGAGTCAGCTAAAAGACATAAATGGCGAAAACAAAGCATAATTTAAATACTTTTGCAACTTGCATAAAATTCATAATAACTGCGATCACTAATTATAATGAGGTCATTAATCTTTATTTTACAATAGGGTAAGTGACTCAATTTTTTAAATTGTATTTTTCAACATATATCCATATCCAAAGTCATCATTCATTTACAATTTAGCAAGTTAGCTACATATTGAAGCTTGTAGTGGGAGGAAAAGAAAAGGGATGCCAAACAAAATTAATGACGTCACAAGTCCTAATATGCATTACAGTATGCGGATGTGAAAGAGACGGTAATATGTCCCCTCTACGCTACCACTCGTTCATATAAAAACCTAATATTTACCTGTTAGTGTTACAATCTGCTTTAATAATATTTTGACAAACATTTTTAGTTTAATGGTATTAATGTCTGTACGCAAAAAATACAAAAAATATTCAAATATCCTAAAAATCGGCACTTAATGTGTTATTAAAATAGGCTTACTGGTGGTAGGTCTCTCATATGTGAGAGGCTGCCTGGGTGGGTACCACCGCAATGTCTATTTCTCCCGTCAAACAGTAGTTTAAATGCACTGTTGTGTTTCGGATTGAAGGACATTGTAGCCAGAGTAACTACTGGACATATTGAGACTTAACATCTTATGTCTCAGGATGGCGAGCGCAGTGGAATGCCAAGCATTGGTTTGTAAATCAAGGTGTTGTTTGGTTTTTCTTCTGTTCATAAGCGGTCGCATCGCTTACCCTCAGGCGAACGGCATGCTCGTCTCGCCATTAACTGCAATAAAAAAAAAAATAAAGAAATAAAAAAAGGCTACAAGGTTATACTATGTACATAAAAATGATATCACTTAACATGATTAGTCCGAGCATTTTCTACCGAGTCCAAATCCAGCCCATTCAAAGATGAAAAGATCCCGAGCAATTTTTAAGATGTCGAAGCTTTGTTTCAAGTTAAATAACGAATTTAATGAGACTCCAAATTGATTGGCCTGTTTTCTGTCGACTTCGATTGATCACTTTGATCAGTTTCCATCACAGTGAAGGCATTCATTGAGTTTTTATGCCTCAGTAACTGTCCACGATCATCGTAAAAACTTCACTGATAAGATAATTAATTTGGTTTTATTGATTACTATTAGGAAATTGAATTCGATTCCTGAATTTTCTTGGGAAGAAGGTGTTGCAGCGTTTAAACAATAACATTTTGGTTCAGTTTTTATTATATATGTTACTGTAAAAGCTAACTACGGTTAATCTTAAGATTTAAGTGTAAGTCTTAGGATTTACCGACATGAGTTGGTAAATGTAAGTATTTCTGAAAAGACGACAATTTTTTCGAGCTTTTACCATTCGAATTCAGTATATGCTAGGTTTTACCACTGTCAGCTGGTAGATGTTGGTTTTAGGAATAAAACAATGAGTAATTCTTAATTATTTACTTTAATGAACTATTAGACAAAACAGGTACACAGTATTATATGATAGTAATAAGTACAAACTAATACCAACTTATTTAAATTATTTTGAAAAAACACATAACGTATACATCTGAATATCTCAATCTCTATCATATATATCTAGTTAGATAACTAAATCAGTATTTCTCTATTTGGAATTTAACAACGAAATACAAACATAATGCTTGCATAAGCTAGTCTAACTTAATAATTATTTTGGGTAAAATTTAGAATAGGGTAGCACGATGTGGTGGGGCGCGGGGTGTGGAGAGGGGGGAGAGGGAGTGTCCCATCTCACTCGGTACCACTCCCATGAAAAGGTAATGCACCATTCCTGAGATGTATCAATTTAAGTAACCTAACCTACAAAAACACTTGTTGTCAATACAAATTTGCTTCTGTAACGTCTCCGGCGCTGCGGGAAGTGCAGCCCCTTCGCCCTTGCGTAACAAAGGATAGGCACCCACGCTCACCTCTGCAGCTTCGGCTTGTTGGTAGCCTCCGGCAACCAGCCTCAGCCGCTCCGGCTCGCACGGGTGCCTACCCATTGTTACAGCGGGCGGGGGCTGCTCTACCTGCGCGCCTCCGGCTTTTTATATATACTCTAGGGTTGGTAGCCAAAAGACTACGTGAAGTCGGGGTGCCCTAAGTCGGTTTTGGAGCACATTCGACCCAACTGATTCATAAAGTGAGTGCACTAACTTCCTTCTAAACATAATTTCTAAGGCGTTATAAAACATATTATAACACAACAAAACACAAATCAATATTGGTATAACGCAGATACGAAATCCGCCAAAAAACCATCAACAAAACATTCTTATTTTTTTGTTGACATTGACACCTGAATCGACTTATTTTACATTTTTTGAATCCTTGTCCTCCAGTTAACGACAATTTTCCGAAAACTTCTCGAAGACTCACTCCTTTATCCGTAACAACTTCTTCTATCTTTATAAAATCTTCAGAGCATGCGGCGAACTGATTCTTGATGTTAAGCTGTTTTAGTATTCCCATTTTGGTACCTAGTTGATAAAACTCATTGTTCTTTACATCTATCACAACTGCAATAATGCTTTTTGGGTCAGTTTTAGCTCTGTCAATATCACAACATAACATTTACCGTGCCATTAATGTAAATCCTAAGATTTACCAACGGAATGGTGGTAAGAGTTCGAATCGCAAACCTTTTTGGACATTTACCATTAGGAATTGGTAGATCTTAGATTTTACTGGAATATCTTAGGATTTACTGCAGTTCGAGCTTTTACAGTAACATATAGACTACCTTGGTGGCGTATTTGTGCTATGGTACTGTTACAAAACTGAGGTCTCAGGTTGGGATCCCGGGTAGGGCAAAGTGATTTTGGTATTGGTATTCATTATCAGCCCGGAGTCAGGAATTTTTGCCCAATATAGCGATAAACTCGTCCTCTATCACATCGTAGGACAGAACATTCATAAATGTTTGTAAATAAATAAGTAAATAATAAATACACCCAACAGTCACATACATAGTCCTGCCCCACACTCAGATCGAGTCTTGTATCGTGGGTATAAGAAATACCTGCGGTTCATACAAATAATTGTTTTGTGTGCGGAGATAAAAACCGAGGTCATTCATTTTACAGCCGGTGTCTAAGCGACTGCGCTACGGAGGATGTCTATGTTAGTAAAAACATGATATTTTAAATTACAACACGAAAACTTTTAACCCCTTATTCATAAGAAACCGCTAATCCACCACATAAACATATATTAGTTAAAACATGTTAAAAGGAGTTATAACGTTAATTAAGTATTGCTATTCATAAAGTTTATTCCTGCATATTTAACTAATATTGCCACTTTATAGAAAAAAATGATTTCATTCACTTGACAGTAATTTCAAATGTCTATCTGACACACATCCGCCATTTTTTTTGCCTAAAACTTATAAAAGGATTGGCCATTTTAAAGTTGATGAGCTGTTAAATAGCTGATGAATGATTTTGTTGTGTACGAATAACGTTTCGGAACTAACTCATATTAACGGCATTTGAAAACTGCGTTAAGCCCTCATGCATAAGTTTAGAATACATACATACATACATAAACTCACGCCTTGTTCCCAGAAGGGGTAGGCAGAGGTGCGAGGGCACCC